>JBBHKE010001749.1:21859-298755 GCA_037447655.1 Zygnema cylindricum
GGGAAATGAGTAAAAGGGAAAACGATTTTCTAGGTACACAGAGACCTCCCCCTCTCCCTCTCCCTCTCTCTCAATACCTCAAGAAAAGATACGGCATCTCCGTCCAATTGGAGAAAAGAAGTCGAATTGTACCAACGAGGAAGCTGGAGAGGCCATGAGGGAGAGGGAGAGGGAGAAGGAGGGTTTCTCAATTCCTGCAAGTAACTGTCACAAAAGAGAGACACATGGATCTTTTAGCAAAAGGGAAAATGAGTAAAGGGGAAGGGAAAAGTTGCAAGATAGAAAGTAAGAGGTAAAAACAAAAAACAGAACATAAAGGCAAAAGGTTTAAAAGGAAAAGGCAAAACAAAAAACAAAAAAAGGAGTAAAAGGCAAAACATAAAGGTACGAGGTAAAGACAAAAAAGGTATCGTGACTCTCTTTGTGAGCCACTCTTCCGTCCACATTTGCGAATTCTCTTCAACTTTACGAGATTTTTTTTCATCTTTATGAATTCTTCAAATTTGCCAATTCCTCATCATATTTAATTCTCCTCGTCATTTTAAGTCCATTCTGTGATTTTTTTGTCTTTTTGTAAATAAATAACTCACTTCATTAGTGTACCTCCTGCACGTACTCCCGGATTTGTCTTTTCTAAAAACCCCAAATGTTTTAACTGTTCGTCCTCTAGCGAACCCTGTCCAATTACAAAAAAGGGAGTCAAAATAGTAACACATTTTCTTTGGATAGAAGCAAGAATTTAAGGAAATCTGGTTATTACAAAATTACAAAACACACAACACATAATATAATTAACTTATTGAAAAAATTGGTGACCTTGTGAAATTACTGAATTACTGCAACTCTACAAACAAAAGAAAGTTTCAAGTTTCAGTTTCAGTTTCAGTTTCAATTTCAGTTTCAATTTCACATTTCATCTAAACAGAAGTTAAAAGTTGATTTTTTTGTGAACTCTTTGAATGCTATCTATTATTATCTGTTATTATCTATGATTATCTATGATTACCTATTATTATCTATTATTATCGATTATAATCTATTATTTTGAAAGAAAAACTTAAGCGTCAATAAGGACAGGGAGAGGACCTCAGTCACGACAAAGGCTCTCGGAGAAGACAATCGATCTAAATTTTTTCCAAAAGAATTTGTCCTCCATGACTTCACAGCTTCAATTTCCGCCATTTCCTGCGAATCCATAAAATGTACTCCGTCCACCGTATTTAGTGTGGATATGAATAAGTACAGTTAAAATCGGGAAGCTCATTTATACTCATCCACCGAAATTAGTGTGAAGACAAATAAGTACAATTACAGTGGGGATACTCATTTTTACCCGTATAAAACAAGCCCACATGATTTCATTGCAAATATGTCCACAAAATAAGTCCCAGAAAATTAGAGTGGCTTTTTTCTTTTTTTCCTTTCCGTTATAGGATGCCCAGTTTCTCCCCTTTTCTCCTTTTTAGTGAATTTTCAGATCACGCGTGTTCCATGTTTAGCTTATATTCTGTACTACATGAGATTTGTTGTGTCAGAAAACCGTCAGAGTTTATTACATTTATCTATAAAGTGTTACAAAGATACAATTCTTTACATGAAATTTGTTTGTTGAGAGCAGTTTGAGTTTGGCTTGCCCTAAGGGAGCACTGGAAAGAAACTACACTGCCCAACTCTGTTAGTCTTGAACAGTTTTTGAGCAGTTAAAGGCATTTAACTTATGTTCAACCGTTAATTTTTTTCTTCAAGGCGAGCAATCGGAAGGTAACAGTTTTACCTTTCTATCGTGATCTCACGATTAAAAATTGAGCAAATTTGTGATGAGAAAAACTGCATTTAGAACTTTGACTGCCCAAAAAATGTTAAACTCTACTAGAGATGGGCAGTGTACTGGTAAGCTAGTGTTGATACATTTTCGCCACTTAAAACGTTTTTTCTTCGTGCACACTGGTTGGATCGACGGTTGCGATTAAAAGGCTGAGATTCTCACCTTTCGATTGGCCGTCTCCAGTCAAAAATTGGACATGTGTGCACGGAAAAAAGATTCTTTAGGAGGCAATAAAAATAATAACACTAATAGCGATACACGGTGTACTATCAAAATACTTTCAACACTTTTCAATACAGGTCAGGTTTGTGCTCTTTGTAGTTTTCGTATCTCTTCACATCTTCCTAATGGAACAAAAAAATGGCGACAATTCCATAATGATAGACTCCCTCCATTCTAGCTTACAGACATCTCATTTCTTTCTTCTCCTCCCTCCCACAACTCTTTTCTTACATTTCACAGCCATTTTTGCTTAAACGAATAAAAAAAAATACCAAATCCCTGGTTTTATCGACATTCCACACGATGATTTTTAAGAACCAGGTTTTCGTTTTCTACTGAGTGAGATTTTACCTCAGAAATGACGAGTAATTCTATTGGGTCCAGCCTTTTAAGCTCCTCTTCCAGATTCTCCCTTTTCATCTCAGTCATCCAAAATTCCCCTATCAACCCTCATCCCAACCCTCATAAATTATCAGAAATTCTCTTCATTTGAGCCTCTCAATGAGGAGAGGGAGACAGGAGTGAGGAAGGGAGATCAAAGTGAGAGAGAGAGAGTGAGAGAGAGAGAGAGAGAGAGAGAGAGAGAGAGAGAGAGAGAAGAGAGAGAGAGGGAGAGAGAGAGAGAGAGAGAGAGAGAGAGAGAGAGAGAGAAGAAAGAAAGGGCGGGACGGTATAGAGAGAGGGAGGTTGGAGGAGCAAAAGATAAGAAAGGAATAGTGGGACGGAAGAGAGGGACAGGAAAGAGGAAGTTGGAGATAAGAGGAGATAAAGAACAGCCTTCTCTCAATAAGGAGAGGGAGAAAGGAGAGGGAAGAAGTTTGAGAAAGAGAGGAGAGGTAATAGAGAGAGAGAGATTTTTGGAGGAAAGAAAGAGTGGGACAGAAGAAGAGCGACAGGAGACAAGCAGTGGGAGATAAGTGGAGATAAAGAACAGCCTTCCTCTCAATGAGGAGAGGGGGAAAGGAGGCAGGAGGAGGATCGAGAAAGAGAGGAGAGGTAAGGAAGAAAGAGAGAGGGAGATTGGAGGAGAGAAATATTGTAGGAAGATGTTAATGACAGGAGGAAGAGAGGGGCAGGAGAGAGGAAGTGGGAGATGAGAGGAGATGAAGAACAACATTTCTCTCAATAAGGAGAGGGGGAGGAAGAGAGAGAAGGACAGGATAGGGAGAGGGAGATCAAAGAGAGAAAGATAAGAAAGAAAGAGTGAGACAGGCGAGAGGGACAGCAGAGAGAAAAGGAGATAAAAAGAAGATAAAAGGTCATAAAAGGAGATAAAAGGTCATAAAAGGAGATACAAGGAGATAAAGAACCAGGATATCAAAGAGAGGGAGGAGGAGATTAAGGAACCTGCGGCCAACACCTGTTGACACGTCAGCATAGGCAAGTCCAAAAGACTGTCGCTGTCCTCCATAGACTAGTGGACTGTCCTCCTCCATAGACTTAATAATGCTCACGATATAATTGTTTCGATTTAATGGGAGAAGATGAGGATCCAATGTAGTCCCAGGAGTCAAAATAGACGAAACTTTCCACCTGGACTGATCCATACTAAAAGCAGTATCCTTATCAACCTGTTGCAAAGAACCATTTTTAATCATTAATAGAAGGATTACAACATTAATTCCCCATTTATCGTGATTTCTTTCTTGCAAGAAAGTTAATGTCCACCTTAGCATGTTCTTGAAAAAAATGTAGTTTGATCTAGAATCCTCCAACATAAAAATTTGAACTTTTCCCAGTCAGTCGGTACAAAAGAGACATCACGAAAGTTAAATACTTTAGATATGCTGCTCCTGGTATTTTTACACAGTGAAGATGGTTACAATAGTCTCCAGGAAAACTATAGAGTCTATAATTTTCTGTTCCTTTGAAGAATTTTGAATGGAAGAGGAAAGTACCTCATCATAAAGAGCAACTGAAAAGCCTTGTCGAATGAGACTATGTAGCTCCTCCTTCACAAGAGTACAAGAGGCTGAAGCTACTGGAACTTGTACCTCAATATCCTGTAGAGAGACATCGACCAGTTTTGAGTTACCGTTTCTGTTTCCGTTTCAGTTTCCGTTTCAGTTTATGATTTTGTTTTGGTTTTGGTTTAGGTTAGTTCAGCTGCAATCAGTTTAAAACGCAGTTTTAGTTTCAAGTCTAGTTCAAATTTCAAATTCTTTCCGTTTCCGTATATGTTTCTATTTCCGTTTCAATCAGTTTTCCAGTTTCAGTTTCAAATTTCAGTTGCAGTTCTGGTTTTAGTTCAGATTTCAAAGTTTCACATCAGGGATGTCAGCTATAAGACACTTTAGAAACTTTCATTGCAGAAGAGATACAAGAAAGTCGAACCATAATATGGAGAGAAGAGAACAAAGATTGCGATAAATCTGTCGACTGTCAAGCTACCTCTTTATTGGCTAATTGCAGCAAGTGTTCGCTCCCGAAGAAATGTTCTGGACAAATTAAAAATATTTGTGATCTGCTTAAAAATAATATTTGTACTATGTTTTGACAACCCGACTCTTTTGTGAAAAACAGAGTACAAACAGACAGTTTGCCAGTTAAAAATGTGGGGTTTTTGTGAAGTGATTAATGCATGAATCCATGGAACACTATAAGAAAGCTTCAAGATTAACCAGAACCTACATACTGGACAATTTCCAAACATGTTTCACTCCTAAGAGAAATTTTCTGATTTTCTGACAAGTGACTGAAAGACATTACACTGCCTATCACTATCAGCGTTATACATGTTTTGTGCACCAAAAGTCTAGCTTTATCGTCAACCGTAATTTTTTTTTTTTTTATCGGAGCAACCAAAAGGTACAGGTCTCGCCTTTCAATCATGACATCAACATTGAAAATCATAAAACTTTGTTATGAGAAAAAGTACTTTCGAGTGCACGAAAAATGTTTAACACGAAACCACTGAAAGGAGATCAACTATATAAGAAACCTCTCATGCCTTATGGACTCACCTCTCCCCCGTTCCATGTCGACTTTTTCACTTTTAATTCCTGTGCAATAATTGCTGCATCTTCAAAATATGTCTGCATATACAAGCAGAAATTACACTACACGTCAGCGGTTTCCATGTCTTATCCAAACCGTCAGCTAGTATTATTAACTTCAGTTTAGCTTCAGTTTAGAACCATGACAAGCATCGAAAGGGAATATAAGTTCAAGGGGAGAACATCATTTAATCTTCTGAAACATCAATTACTCTCCACTCACCCTTCACTCACCTTCCCCAAGCCCTGAAAAAATACAAATGCCAAGTCCCCACCATTTCTGTAACAGCTTTCTTCTTGAAAATGGCTTATTTCCACCTTGACCCAAAGAATCAAGTCACCTCCCGATTAGAAAAAGGTACCCTCTCTTTCAGTTTTAGGGGAATGAGATGTGGACTACACACCTTATAGTTACTTCCAAATTGAAAAAGCAAAAGGCAGTATGGTCGAACACGTTTTATGTTCAACCAAGTCTTTAGCTCTCCTTTTAACCCGTCGATATCCACAGTATTGCTATCAAGTGTCTCTTCCCACACTCTCGCACCACTTTTATCCTCACGTCCCACTTCAATAGCTTCCTCCAACGGCCTTCTCACAATAGAACCAGTATACCTCCCTCCCAACTCTTCCACTCTCGAATTCCCCTTAAAGTCCCTTTCGTCGCTCACGGTTTTTTCACTTTTTGAAGGCTTCCCAAATCTGGTTTCCGAATATTTCAGAACTACAGAGCCATCAGTCCCATTGGTAGTTTCAGAATATTCACTCAAAGTTGTTTCTACCCATCCTTTTGAATTTCCATCTTTAGAGAAACTTTGGTCTGTTTTATCTCCGTTGGTTTCTGCGATAACCGCGACAGGACGAAGCAGGGAACTTTCCGTCGTGCTCCCCTCTAAAAAGGTATCTCCGGATGTTTCTAGGTCAAAAAAGCTTCTCCAATCACTCTCTTCTTCTTCTTCACTTTCTGTATAAGCAGCGTGTGTCGAATATTTTCTGCCAGCTCCTATTTTATGCCATAAAGGAATTGTCGGACGTCCTCTCAAATCACTTTCCGAAAAGAGAGGCAAATTTGAAGAAAGAGGCGCCGTTGAGGACTTTGGCCCTTTTACTTGTTTAATAGCAAAGTCGGCTCTAAACGTAGATTTCTCTAAAGTTTTTGAAGAAAGCTTAAACTCTCGTATAAGGCATTGAAGTACATCCAGTAGCATAAGGACATCTGCCGCTGCTCTATGAGCCGGTTCTCGGGGTGGTAAGCGAAAATGACTATGGAGACTTGTGAGCTTGTAATTCTGCAAAAGAACTGTGACATATTGTAGATGCCGATCAAAAACAGGGTGAAAAGCTCATACAGGTGGGACTGAAAATGAAGGTTTTTTGAAAGATTATGGATATTGATCAAAAACAGGGCAAATAACTCTTTCCAGGTGGGACTGAACATAAAGGTGCTCAAAAAAGGACTGGAAAGGAATAAGCCACTCAACTAAGTAATGTTATTAAGACTAATTTATGACTTTGGGTCAAAAAAACACGCAATCAAATTAGAGTTATCAACTCTTAAAGGCGATGGGCAGTGTGGAGATAAAGTACCTGTTGAATCCTTATAAAGTTCCTTGGAGAGAAGAAAAGTATCAAGAAAAACCCAATCGGATGGCATAGTGATGTTACACAGTGAAAACTCTTTGATAAGCATTGGAACATCAAATTTTTTCCCATTGTGAGCGGCTAGACAAAGAGGAATTCCTTTTCTTCGTCGGCTTTCGACAAAATCCACAAATGCTCGTCCTACAACATTCCAGCTGTCACCCATCCATCCCATCGTCAGGTTTTCTGCAAAATGTTTTCCACAGTTTAACTCTTTTATGACAGAAAATAACAATACGAAGATGTGAATAGAATTAAGTATTCACATGCATATCGTCCAATCAAGCTAAATGATGTGCGCATGACATCGTCTCATACAAGATACTTTCTTTGCAAGACTTCCTCTTTTAAAACCGCATACAATTTCAGATACAATAAATGCATGAAATCGTCTAAGACAGTTTCTTGCAAGCCTTCTTCTTGTAAAACGACACACAATATATTGATACCGACTTATTCTACACTTTTGGAGTTTCATTTTGCTCTAAATCCACTGTTTATCTTCTCTTGCCTTTCAACTGTTTAACTAAAGGCTTGTTTAATGGTTTCCCAGTTTGACATTCGTCTTATTCTTAAAACGGTTTTGAAGTTTCAACTGTTTGAGTAAAGGCTCGTTCAATTGATTTTCATGAAAATCTCCGCAGAGAGGCTGGGATCTTTTAAGGTTCAAAAAATGTATTTGATGTTATCGTAAAATTTTAACATACACCACCTGGTGGCAGATCCAACCTTCTCCATAGTTAGAACAAACCAAAAAAATCAGTATAGATTGAAATAAGACAATACTATTTGCAAATAGAAAGTGCATTTATCCATCTTCATTAGTCATCGTTAATGATAATAAGGGCCATCATAACAACTCGAATGTAACTGAATTAAAATTGCTGCTTTTGTACAATGATACATGGAATATGTTGACATTCTTAAGAAAAACATTTCACAATTGATCAATTTGACCTTTCACAACTCCAGCTATTTACATCTTGACCAAAAGGAAAAGGAGGATGAGGAAAAGAAGGGGATGAAGGTAGAGGGTGTGGAGAGGAGGCAGGCAACAACTCAAAAAAAAGGAGAAGGAAAAGGCAAAACAAAAGGAGAAGGAAAGGGCAAAAAAAAAGGAAAAGGAAAAAAGGGAGGGAAAAAAATAGAAGGGGGAAACTGACTTCAGTGTATCAAAGTCAGATAGGCAGTAAAGAGGCGAAAGAAAAAAGCAAAGAAGAATAAGGAGGAGAACAAAAAGGAGAGGAAGAAGGAGAAGAGGAGAGAAAGGAAAATGAAACGGAGGGAATCGGATGTATCTAAGCCAGACAGGGGCAGAAGGGGCAAAGGAAAAAGGAGAAGAAGAGAAGAAGGAGAACTGTCTCTGGCGTATCTAAGCCAGAAAGGGGGTAAAGAGGCAAAAGAAAAAGGAGAAGGGGAAGAAGGAGAAGAAGAAAAGGCAAAAGAAAAAGGAGAAGAAGGAGAAGGTAAAAAGGCAAACAAAAAAGGAGAAGAAGGAGAAGATAACGAGGTAAAAGTAAAAGGAGAAGGAGAGGATACACAAGGCAAAAGAAAAAGGAGAAGGAGATGAAGGAGAAGAAGAAGAGACAAAAGAAAAAGGAAGAGGAGGAAAAGAAGGGGAATGGAGGTAGAAGCGGAAACTGACTTCGGTGTATCTAAGGCAGAAGAAGAAGGAGAAGGAAAGAAGGCAAAAGAAAAAGGAGGACAAGAAGGGGAATGGCGGTAAAAGAGGAGAAGAAAAAGAAACAAAAGAAAAAGGAGGAAAAGAAGGGGAACGGTAAAAGAGAAATCTGACTCCAACGATCTACGCCAGACAAAAGGTAAAAGAAAAAGGAAGGAGAAGAAGAAGAGGCAAAAGAAAAAGTAGGAAGAAAAGAAGGGAAATGGTAGCAAAGAGGAAACTGACTCGGTGTACATAAGCCAGACAAATGGCAAAAGGGAAAGGAGAAAGAGGAGAAGAAGGAGAAGAAGAATTAAACGGAAGAAAAGACGAGAAATGGAGGCAAAAGAGGAAACTGACTCAGGCATATCAGATCTCCACACATGTTCTGTGCAGATTTTGTGAACTTTCGCGGCTTTGTCATCCACTGCCACCTTAGGGTTCACCAAAGCTTGCATGGCGCTCATTGGTCCACCTGCCAGGTCACGAGCAGCCACCTCTATGATTTTGCCATGTGGCAGAAAACCAGTAGTTTCCAAGTCAAAGCCAATCACCACAATCTCATCGTCTTTTCCGCTAAAAGTCGGATGATGTTCGGCAGCGAAAGCTCGAGGAATGAAGGAAGGTTTTTTAGGTGGATAGGGTTTAGGGGAAGGTCGAATTAGGGTCACTTTTCTCGGACTGGTCTCACTATGGCTGTCAGTTTTGGTTCCTTGGAAGGGTTTACCAGGGGATGTGAAAACTGTTGGATAGCCTCTTTTTGCAACTGTGGACATTGTTGCAGTTGAGTTATTTGCAATTTTGCGGAATTTGGAAGGGTTTGTGACGTCAGAAAGAATCAAAAAGCGTCGTGAGGAGGAGGAGGAGGAGGAGGAGGAGGAGGAGGAGGAGGAGGAGGAGACAGATGGTTTTGTGTGCATGTGAGACAAAATAGAGACTGGACTAAATGACATGTTTTGAAGAGAAGCTTGAATGCTCGAACGAGATTGGAAGGAAAAACAGTTTCCGGAATTTAAGGAACCGGAAGGATTCGACATCGAAAAAGAGGAAAAAATACGAAAAGTTCGTGAGTGTTGACGGCAACAAACGGCCAAAACAGAACATTTTGGTCTCACGTTCTGCATTTTAAGTTCTGAATCAAGTGGAAAAGTCCAATTTTGACCAGAAATTGATAATTTTTTTGCTTCTTTATCTAACAGAAGAGTTGATCGTCCACTGTCGGAAAAGGACAAAAAAGTCAAATTTGAGTGTATGGAAGTTTTGTCATTATTCGTTACGGATTTCCGAGAGTGACAAACATGGCAGGAAAAAGGAGATGAAATCGAAGAGGAAAGCATGGCATGCCCCTTTTTCTCCCTCAATCTCTCTCTCTCTCCCTCCCTTCCCCTTCAATTTCTTTCTTACACTCTGTAACTCTGTCCTTAGCTCAGTCCTTCCCTCCTTCCTTCCCTCTCCCACACATCTCTCCTATATTATGAGCACATATAATACATGTAACCATAAATACTGACGCACTTTCTTCATACGAGTCCTTGGCAGCCATGGATTCGGAGGGAAAGGGTCCAGAGCTCTGCTCAGATGGTATCATTCAGTGCATCAGTCCATGTAACATTTGAAGTGAACCGGAAAACAAACAACGGACAATTCCCGCCAAAAAGAGGGCCAAGGGTTCGCTGTTAGACTGTTCAGTTAGAGTTCGCTGTTATACTGTCCAGTTTTTCGCAGCACAGATCCGGACCTGAAATCCTTTCTCAGTTTTTCTACTGGAGCAGTTTAGTTAAAAAAAAAAAAAATGCGCGAAAATAACAGTACACCGCCAATCGCTATTAGAGTCAAGGATTAAATAGCGTCAAAAAACAATTAGCGTTATTGATTCTAATTTAGTACCTGAAACGTGGCATATTATGGTCCACGTACTTAAATAGCGTTATTAATCTGCCACGTATCCTAGAACTAAATTAGAATGAATGACACTAATTTTTTCTTTAAACTAATAATTTCTATACGCTAATAACGATTCAAGGTGTACCGTACAGTAAAGTACACCATGTGTCACTATTATTAGTGTTAATGTTCCGTGCACACATTTCCAAGGTTTTAATCTGACGGATGCGATTGAAAGACAGGATTTTTACAAGCCGATTGGTGGTCTCCGATCGAAAATTAGGCAGGTGTGCACGAAGAAAAGATGTATTGAGTGGCGAAAAAAACACTACACCGCGAATCGTAATTAGAGTAAATTACTCTAATTCGGTCGCCCCGAAATTTCGACTCTATGACATCAAATAGAGTAAATGATTCTAGATTTTTTCATTATTCTAAGTTTAATTAGCGTAACAGAATTGTAATATAGGTTCTTTTTAAATAGTGTGGAGTACGGACGAAGTTCGACCGTGCAAAACTGTACTTTTTTAAGTAAAAAAGTACAAATAATGATTTAATACAATCGCGCTCGCACGTGAAATCGGACTAAGCGAAAAATTAATCACATAAAAAAAAAGCCATTCGCATAACTCTCGTCCGTCGACAGCATCGTCGTCAGTGTGAACATTAACTGACATTCAGCGCGACAAATAGTACTGGCGTAATAATGACGTCAAAAATATACGGACTGACAGATTTTGTACGCCCACGTAATTTAGTGTATATAATTTCAGCGCGGATATTTATTGCCGACATAACCCAATATAGAGTACTTAAATAAATTAGAGTAAACTTCGACTGTGAAAAAGTTCTATCACATAAATTAGAGTTCATTACTCTAATTATTTTTTTTGGCTTTTTTACTCTAATTTTTTCATTACTCTAATTACGATTCGCGATGTACAGTACACCGCCAATCGCTATTAGAGTATATAACGCCAATTCGGTGCCCTTTTTTCAAAAAAAAAAAAACCTGAAATACAATTAATAACGCTATTTAAGTACGTGGACCATAATATGCCACGTCTCAGGTACTAAATTAGAATCAATAACGGTAATTGTTTTTTGACGCTATTTAATCCTTGACTCTAATAGCGATTGGCGGTGTATAACACTAATAGGGATACATGGTGTACTGCATTTGTTGCGTAACCATTCCGAATTTCGTCCAATATACCGCGGTAATAATTCCTTTACGCTGTTAACGATACATCGTGTACTGAACCGTATTGGGAAATGTCGCACGCTATGTTGATTGCGTGCGACTTTCGTACCAGATGTCTGCACTTTTTAGAACATTGCTCCGTGCTTTATATTGACAAATCATATTTTCTCAAACCACGAGCTTCCACCGTCGATTCCCGCTGCCACCTCGTCACATCCAGCCCCGCAATACCAACCGTCCAGCAAATCTGTAAAATCATAAATCTCGACCGCCCAAACCACAATCGAACGTCCAATTTCGCTTTCAGTACTTTCTGAAACACTAAACCGTCCGATACTCACAACTATCTCATTCTAATACTTAACAGTTAACACAGTTCCAATTGTCCACCTGTACCTCCACATTCCATCTGAACCGTTGCCCGTCGTCCCATCTCCACCGTCCCATTCTCAGATTCTCAAATCTCCACCGTCGATCGAGTCGCACAACCATCGCCCCATCCATACTTTGCCTCCTCCTCTGTCCAACATAGGTCTCTTTTGCGCGCTCGCCGTCTCCCCGGATTAGGGTTTGCGCCGCTCTGTCCTTTCTTTCTCTCTCCGTACTCTTTTTTCGCCCGCCATGGTGGCCGGCTCCGGGATTCACGCCAAGGTGGTGGTGGTAGATGCCAGGCACCACATGTTAGGACGCCTGGCGTCTATTTTGGCAAAGGAACTTTTAAACGGACAGAAAGTGGTGAGTAGGGAGGGTGAGGGAGAGGGAGGGAGAGGGAGAGGGAGGGAGAGGGAGGGAGGGTGAGGGAGGGGGAGGGAGGGAGAGGGAGAGGGAGAGGGAGGGAGAGGGAGGGAGAGGGAGGGAGAGGGAGGGAGAGGGAGGCAGGGTGAGGGAGGGTGAGGGAGGGAGAGGGAGAGGGAGAGGGAGAGGGAGAGGGAGAACAAAGAGATTTGGAGAATTGAGAGGCAAAGGGAAGAGAGATAGAGGCGTGGGACAGGGAGAAATATGTCACTGAGACAGGGAGAGGGAGAAGGAGAAGGAAAGCCTTAGGGATCCAGGGAGAGGTCGAAGGTGAGGGAGAGACCTATGAGGAAATGCAGAGGCTGAGGGAGAGGGAGGGAGAGGGAGGGAGGGTGAGGGAGGGTGAGGGAGGGAGAGGGAGAGGGAGAGGGAGAGGGAGAGGGAGAACAAAGAGATTTGGAGAATAGAGGGACAGGGAGAAATATGTCACTGAGACAGGGAGAGGGAGAAGGAGAAGGAAGGCCTTAGGGATCCAAGGTAGGTCGAAGGTGAGGGAGGCGGGTGAGGGGAGACCTATGAGGAAATGCAGGGCTGAAGAAAGGTAGGTTAGGGGGGAGAGAGGGGGAGAGAGATAGAGGAGAGAAAAAGAGAGATGCTAGAGGTGAGGATGGAGAGACCCGGACGCATAATGTGTTTATGTGAGAGGTAGAGAATGAAAAGTAGGGAAAGAAAAACAGAAAGAATGAGTTCATTTGGTGTAGGGAGACTGAGACAGATGGAGATGAATGAAGGGTCTAGAAAGGAAGAGAGAGTGCAAGAGATATGAGAGATTGAAAGGATGTTTCAAGAGGAAATCCAGTATATTAAAAAGCGGGATTAGGGTTTAGGAGAGCATTCAGTCAAGTGGAAACGATGGCTAAGGGATTAAAATTCAGTATTATTCAGGAATGGTCAGGGTTTAAGATGAAATTTAAGAGAGTGAGAAGAGGGTTTAAGGGGAGCATTGGTCAGCGAAAATGTAAGGAACATAGGGATAAACTAGTTTTTGTTTAGGAAAAAATTAATCTTACGTTCAGTTTTAGGGAGATAAAAGTAGGTTAAGGAGAAATTGGCCCACCCTATTTTTTGCTGTTTTGATTTTTACTTTCTTATGTTTCGAATGTTTGGAATTTTGAGTCACTGATTGTGAAATTGGAAAGAGAGACTTGAAGATTAGGACAGAAGCAAAATTGAGGAATAGTGAAAACCCTAATAGGGGTAGGGAAATGGTGAAAGGAGTACAGGGAAATGGTGGAAGGCGAAGAGGGTTAGAGAGGAAGGGAGGGGGGGAAGAGATGGAGGGAGAGAGGGAGAGAGGGAGAGAGGGAAAGAAAGGGAGGCAGGGACGGAGGGAGGGAAGGGGGGTGGGAGGGAGTGAGAGAGGGAGAGAAAGGGAGAAAGAGAGGGATGGAGGATTGAATGTGGGGAGAAGAAGGGAGAGAGGAGGAAGAGAGCCAGAGAGGAAGGAAGAGGGAAGAGAGAGGGAGAGGAGGGAGAGAGCGAGGGAGAGAGGGAGAAGGGGGGAGAGTGGGAGGGAGAGATGGAGGGAGAGAGCGAGAGAGGGATAGAGAGAGTGAGAGAGCAAGAGGCAGAGACACATGGGGGATTTAGCAGAGGGAGGGAGAGAGATAGAGAGTGTGAGAGAGAGTGAGTTGCGAGCTTGGATATTCTGTTAATAGTGGGATTTCCACACAATAATTCCCTTGTTGATTCGGCTTTTGATTGGATAATTTTCATGTGATGAATTCGACCTGATTTGGTTTGATTTGACTTGCTTTGATTTGAATTGAACTGATTTCAATTCACTTCATATCAATAGATTGACTTTGGGGGAATCTAGGAATTATACCTTTCCGGAGGATTGGTTCTATGAAAATTCTTTGACTTTTGTATGTTAAGACGGAATTTTTTTGGCCAATTATGAATGGCATTCAAAGTTTTGTTTTTGGGCGTGTTTTTTGTTTGTCTTTAACCAGGTTGTCACTCGATGTGAGGAGATTTGCCTTTCCGGAGGATTGGTTCGTCAGAAAATGAAATATCTTCGATTTTTGAGAAAACGAATGAACACAAAGCCTAGCAAGGGACCCATTCACTTCCGTGCCCCTGCAAGGATTTTGTGGAGGACTATCAGGGGGTAAGTGTATTCATGCTGTTATTATATTTTTTCAGTTTTTCTGTTACAATTCCTCATGCCAAGAAAGAGCTGTATTTGGAGGATGAGGGAGTGGGAATAGAAGAGGGTGAGGGAGAGGGAGAGAGAGACTGCATTTTTTAGTAGCTGAGAATTAAACTTACTTTAGTACATCTCCACTGTAGTAAATGTGTACCACAATTGATCGGACCGAGTTGTTTTTTTGCCATGTGAAAACATGTAACGTAGATTATAATAATTCTGTACATGTGACTGCTGATTGTGATTGAGCATGTTTGTTTTGGTTTAAGTTCTGTTTGGCTGTGGTGTGGTTTGGTAACTTGTGGTTAAGGTTTGGATTTGTTTGGTTTGGATGTGTTTGGTTTTGATTTGGTTTGGTTTAGGTTTGGAGTAGGTCTAGGTTCTGGTTAGGTTTAGGTTGCGTGTAGGTGTAGGTTTGATGCAGGTTTAGGTTCAGGTTTGGACTGGGTTGGTTTGTTTTCTTTGTGGTTCAGTTCTTTTTTAGATTTGGTTTAGGTCTGGGTTTAAGGTCAGGGTTCAAGTTTAGGTTTGGTTTGGTCTGGTTTGGTCTAGGTTTGTTTCTGGTTTTTCAGTGTTTACATTTTAAGAAAGGATTTTCATAATGGTAGATTTTTCCTTAAGTTTCTTTTGTTAGATTTTTATGCTGAATTAATAAAGGTAGGCAAATAGATGTGCACAAATCGCATAAATCACATGTTAGTCATCATAATTGCTTAGGTGAATATGTCATTGCTTTTGCGAATATTACCTCGCGTGAAGGTTTTTTCCCTAGCTGTTAACTTGAATGGAATAGTAAATATTGTCAAATACTTCTCATAGCATGCAAATATACCATCATCAATTTATTCTTTAGTTTCCTGAATTGAATTTATTATTGGTTTTCAGAATGATCCCACACAAGACCAAGAGAGGCGCAGCTGCCTTGGAGAGGCTTAGGGCATTTGAGGGAATTCCCGCTCCTTACGACAAGGTGAAACGTGTGGTCATCCCCGATGCTCTCAAGTAAGTTGCAGAAATACTTCCATTTTATTTGCTTAAAGAGTTTTTGTTTTGTTTCTCTAATGTTTCCTTTTCATTTCTCTAAATTGTCCTTTTTTCTTTTGTAAAGTTTCAATCTTATTTTCCCTTAGTTTTTATTTTATTTCTTTAATTCTCTGTTTTTTTTTTTATTGTCGTTCTTATTTTTAGAAAAAATCTGTTCTTTTTCTGTAAATTCTCCTTTTTATTTTCCTGGAGTTTCTTTTTCACTGTAAAGAACTTTAGTCTGAAAACCTTTTTTTCTTATTGGTACTTTCTTTTCACTTGATGACACGGCATTTCTCTATCTCTATTGCCCTTTCTTGCCTCCGTATTTTTTGTTCTGGTACTTTTTTTGAGGTTTGTTAGGTCCTATATGACAGGGACTCTCTATCATCCTCTCTTACCTCTGTGTTCTTTGTTTGGGTACTTCTTTCTGACGTCTGTTCTCTCACTGTATGACAGGGTGTTGCGACTCCAGCCCGGCCACAAGTTCTGTCTTCTCGGCCGTCTTTCACACGAAGTGGGCTGGCACCACTGGGATACCATCAAGGTTTGTTTTTTTTTACATTTTTTGGTTTTTTTTCCTCCTTTTTTGTATTTTTTTCATTTTTGAGGGATTACTTTTGAAGCCTTCTCCTAACTGCTCTGGAGGCATAGTAAGCCTGGAAGAAAGCCGTTTGCTTTTAGTCTCGGTCTAGAGTTTTGAGTTTTTTGTTCTGGTTTTCTGTTTGGATTAGGGTTAAAGTGAGGGTTTGGAAAGGTCGCTGTGAACCCCTATTAGTGTAATGATACTTATCTGGTGTCCTTTTTTGCTGCCCGCTGAATGTAAAATACTATTAATAATACCAGTTGCTATTTTCTTAACTCTCATTTGGTAAACGGTCGAAAATCATCCAAACTTGAACCTAAGCTAGACTTATCCCCCCGCCATGTATTTTTTATCACTAATAATGATTCACGGTGTAGTGTGGCGATGAAGCTTAAGATTTTTCTCCCCGGTCAGACACAATTTTTCAATTGGACTTAGATTGATTATTTGGTAGTCAACCTTAATTCTTGTGTATAATGTCTAATTTTATGACCAGCGGCTGTACTTGTCGGTGTCGAGGTTCGCTTGTTGACTTCATATTGGATTATGAACTTCATAGTTCGGAATTGTTAAAGGAATTATTAGTGTAAAGGCGAAGTTAGTGTTGTACTAATTTAATGTAGGGATATGTGGCGAATTGTAGTTGATCCCCAACTTTTATGTAAATTAGTACAACACTATTTTATGAATTTGGGCTAAAAAACACTCGACCGAAGTTTGGTTTTAACGCTGTAGATGTGAATGTAGGTTGAGAAGACTTGCAATTTTTTTTGATCTTCAATATCGCTGTAGTGTCAAGCAGGTTGTGTATATTGTTTATCGCTAGTACTGTTAAAGAAACATGAGAATTAATGACAAAAAAGGGTCCATAATACTAGTGTAGTCCAGTATGGCGTGGCCGATTTAAGGCCACCCCACTTAATAGTGTTAATGCTACTATATTATGATTTTCGGCCAGAAAAAATGGCCTTCCTATTAGTGTTATTAACACTAGTAGAGATAGGTAGTGTAGTTTGTCTTTTTCTGTGTCGCCGTCAAGCTTGTCTACGAATAACCTAAAAACCTGTGGAAAAACACCTTAAAAAACCCTTAGAATTCTAGATACCCTAGGAACTCTAGTAACCCTGAGAACCTGACAAACAACCTAAAAAACATCACAAAAACTGCAAGAAAACCCTGAAAAAGCTCTACAGCAATCCTCAAAATATCCCGGAAAAGACCCATGAAATCCCTTCGAAAGCTCAAAAACCCTGTGAAAACCCGAAAACCCAGTGAAAACCCGAAAACCCTCTGAAAACCCTTTGAAAACCTGCAAATTGAAAACTCTTCGAAAACCCTCCAAAAACCCTTCAAAAACCCTTTGAAAACCCTTTGAAAACTCGTTGAAAACATGAAAACTGTTGGAATACCCTTAATTTCCCGTGAAAGTAAAAGTTTCTGTAAAGTATGTTGGTGTGAGCAGGAGTTGGAGGAGAAGCGAAAAGAGAAGTCGGCCGAGTACTACAAACAGAAGAAGGTCGCGGTACAGAACCGGCTCAAGGCCCAAAAAACCGCCACAGAGCAGCTCACGGACGACCAGAAGGCTGTTTTGGCGACGATTTCCTACACCGGGACAGAGTGAAAAACACACAGGGAAACATAACATAAGAGGGAAAAATTCAGGGAAACGTAAATGTTGTAGTGTTGTGAAAAATGTCTCTGTCTTTTCGTCTTTTTGTGATCTGTAGTCACTGATCGACACCGGCGAGCATGTATTTGGAGGAGGAAGGAATGAAATATATCTATCCGTCAGAGGATGTATGTGTCACATGCCGCTCTGTTTTTTTATTCCGTTCCGTTCCGTTGTTCTTTGTCCCGAAGTTTGGAAATATTCGATTATGGCGTCTGGGAAGCTTTTTTTTGGTATGGGCTCTGGTATTTGTTTTTTTTATGTCATGGTGTGATTCGTGGGATGAATAAAAAATATATTTTTGCTTACTTTCCGTCATGGTGTATCTCACTCCTACAGTCAATATTCAATGTTTTCAGTTTGCTTATTGAGGTTTTTTTTATTTCTTCGTTTTGTTTTTTGTGATTAAAAAGTTATGTTTACACGATTACTTCCTTGTTCAGTATTGGAGTAATTGTCTTTCCTTGTTTGGTAAGTTGCCAAAAGTTGCTTGCCTTGTCTTCTTTGTTTGTACTAGAGACATTTCCCGTTTTTATTTTTTTCCAGTGTTCCTCGATAACGCTTCTTCCAAAACGGAAATCTCATTGCAAAATCGGAAAATTTGTAAAATTTGTAAAATTTGTGACATAGAATGTAGAGGGATTTTAGTATGCTGGTCAATCAAGTGCATGATCTACGCACTAAATCAAATTTTACACTAAAGTGCACAAAAGACGCACTAAATCAAACTTCTTGCCAAGATACAAAGTATGTTAATATTGTTGTTCTGCGGGTGAAATTCATACCTTTCGATTCACAGATGTGCGTGTTGAGAAGGTGATCTAACTGATGAAAAACATTATCAGCACTAATAGAGGTATGCGATGTTGTAAACTACACCGCAATCGTTATTAGCGTTGTGTACGCTAATTCCGTCCCGCTTTTTTTTTTTTATTCTCAATAGAATTATCCACACTATTTAGAAAAAAACCCTAATTCCTAATTAGAATAGTCGATTTCTTCGAAAATTTTCAAATTCCCAATTAGGGTAAACCACGCTAATTATTCGTATACGCTAAAAAAACTTACACGCTAATAACGACTGGCGGTGTACTTAACTGCAACGTGGGTCGATATCAGTGCAAATAACATTAACGGTGCCCCTAAATTACGACTCTTGAATTTAAAATGCTGGTTATACAGTATTTTTCCCTTACGATATAAGTACAGATTAATTGGTGTGTTGTCAATTACACTATTGTACATGAGGAGGTATTCCAATGGTGTTGTACGAATTTTGCCATTTTTACGTCACCTAGATAATGGCGTCAACATCAAAATCGCTGTCGATTCGCTTCGATTACAAATAGTAAAGACGGAGGAAAAGCGCGAACCTGTTCTCACATGTTTAAACATCGATTATGTGAACAAAGCAGAGGTCGCAAACGGTCAGCCGAAACCGTGACCGACCGTTAACCGACCACCCGCGCCGGATCCGGAACGGATTCGGTTGCAAAATTTTGGGGGTCGGGCGGTTATGGTCGGTTGACTCACTAGGAAGAAAAAAAACGGTCAGTTACGGTCGGTCAAACAAAAAACCAAAAAAAAAGAAAATTTTGTACTTTTTTTTTCCAACATTATTGTTCTTTGTACTTTTGGTATCGTGGAAGTACATGGCATCATGATTCGTACAAAAAATCATACCAAAAAACGTACGGACTCCCCCCCCCCCCCCCCCCGTGGCGCGCGCTCAGTGGGGGCGGGGGGGGGGGGGGGGGGCTTTGAGAAAAAAATCGGGAAGAAAAAATAAATCGCATAAATATCCGGATATTTAGCTTCTAGGTACGTGGATTCGATATATCGATTATCGGACACCTAAAGTTCGATATATGTCGAATATCGGAAATAGGTCCTCGATACCCAACACTAATAGCGGCTACACAATGGGAATGCGTAGATAAACCTTGTAATGTGGACATGTGGTTAACCACACCGCGAATAGTAATTAGAGTAATGAAAAAATTAGAGTAAAAAAAACAAAAAAAACAATTAGAGTAATGAACGCTAATTTATGTGATAGAGCCTTTTCAATTATGAAGTTTACTCTAATTAATTTAGTTATTCTATATTGGGTTATGTCGGCGATAATTATGTGCGCGATAATTATGAACACTAAATTACGTAGACGTACAAAATGTGTCAGTCCGGTATAGTATTGACGTCATTATGACGCTAATAATTTTTGTCGCATTGAATGTCAGTTAATGTTCACACTGACGACGATGCTGTCGACGGACGAGAGTTGTGCGAACGACTTTTTTTTCGATGTGATTGATTTTTTTGTTTAGTGCTATTTCACGTGCGAGCGCGATTCTATTAAATCATTATTTGTACCTTTTTACTTATAAAAGTACAATTTTGCACGGTCAAACGTTGTCCGTACTCCATGCTATTTAAAAATAACCTATATTAGAATTTTTTACGCTAATTAAACCTCACCTAAATTAGAATAATGAAAAAATTAGAATCGATTACTCTATTTGATGTGATAGAGTCGCAATTTCGAGCGACCGAATTAGAGTAATTTACTCTAATTACGATTCGCGGTGTACAGTACACCGCCAATCGTTATAAGCGTGTAGGTTTCTTTAGCGTATACAACTAATTACAGTGGTGTACGCTATTTAAGAATTTGGAAATTTTGGAAAAAATCATACATTCTAATTGTTTG
Organism: Zygnema cylindricum; assembly: GCA_037447655.1. Classification (NCBI taxonomy): domain Eukaryota; kingdom Viridiplantae; phylum Streptophyta; class Zygnematophyceae; order Zygnematales; family Zygnemataceae; genus Zygnema; species Zygnema cylindricum. Next base: position 42,224 of record JBBHKE010001749.1, read on the forward strand.
ATTATGGTAATTTGGATCTTTGAAAAATAAAATGTCGGTCGCAAACACGGTGACACTAATATAGGTCTCCGTACAAAATCTGAAAAATCGTACACAAATCGTACATTCACACCGTCGAAACGCGGTTGTCGGACGAATATGTGCGAACGGGATTTTTGACGACCTTGTTTTTTTCCCTTTTTAGAACGCATATTCTCATGCGTCCGCAGTTACTAAAACTAATTCCTTGTACTTTTTAACTTAAGAAGGTACATTTATGTACGGTCTGACACTGACCGTACACCACTCTATTTAAGAGACAACGTACTGAAAAAAACCCTAAATAGAATAAAGAAAAAAATAGAATAAACTACACTAATGGAGAATAAAAAAAAAAAAAAAGCGGGACGGAATTAGCGTGGTGTACGCTAATTCCGTCCCGCTTTTTTCTTTTTCTCAAATAGAATTATCCACACTATTTAAAAAAATCCTAATTCCTAATTAGAATAGACGATTTCTTCGAAAATTTCCAAATTCCCAATTAGCATAAACCACGCTAATTATTCGTATACGCTAAAAAAACTTACACGCTAATAACGATTGGCGGTGTATTGTAGACCTTGAATCGTTATTAGACTATAGAAATTATTAGAGTAAAGAAAAAATTAGCGTCATTCATTCTAATATAGTGCCAGGAGACGTGGCAGATTATGGTCCACGTTATTAAATAGTGTGATTTATTCTATTTAAGGTATCAATGACAAAATTTTGGGGTGCCGATATAGAGTACACAAGGCTAATAACGATTCACGGTGTAGCGTTTATATTTTGTGGACGTCAGGTCGTTGGATTTAAATAGCATTGATAGTACAATCTTTTTTATCTACACTAAAAAATTAGCAATAATAGTGATTCTCTCTGTACTTTCTAGTTCTAGTCTCGTACGGCTTTTCGTATTGTGAACACCGGAAGTCACCGAACGCTTTTAAACTTTTAATGCGCACCGAGAAATTCATTCGTATCCGTAATTTTTAGTTTCTCTGTAGTTCGGCCGACAAAACGGCAAGTTTTCAACCAATCAAAATTTGCCATGCAAGTTTTCGTCGGTCCTTGCTGGTCCAAAGCTGTGTATCGGCTTTTGTCGTCACCGACCTTTCGTACATCTACTTTTTCTTTCGTCGCCACGTGTCTAAATGTGCTGGAAGTGCGCTAAGTTAGCGCCTACACGTGGCGACTAACCTCAACTTCAGAATCTTTCTTCATATTTTCTGGCGTCCCTTATTTTATACTACTCTTCTGTCATTCCTAAGCATTTTAGGTTCAAAAACCTTTCAACTTTTTTAGGGTTAGGGTTTATAACCTTCATTCTCCTATCTGTTTCTTCTAAATTCGTTTTTTTTTCATCTCTCCTTTTCACATTAAAGAAATTGTGAGAATCTTACTTAACCTTTACTATACTTAAAAAAAAAAAAAAAAAGTTTCGACTATATTTATTCGACGTGACAAAAAATACATAGAATCCGTTAAAACCTCCGTAAAAACAATCGTCTTTTTTAGGGTTTCCACACCATGACTCAATTTGCCAAACCTAAACCACAACCTAATCCAAATCAAGCTTTTCGTCGTCTTCGTGAATTTGTTACGGAATGGGAAACGGAACAACCTCACATGGACACTGTTATGGCTTCCCCGGAATCTCAGGCAGCTTTAAAAGAAGTTTACATCAAAATTTCACCTGCCCAAAAATCTTTTCTTCTCGTCCCAACTGCGTCAGGAATCCATTCTCAACCGAAACTTGTTTACGCTCTTCTCGACGTTTTAAAAAGCCATAATGTTCCTGGATCCACTTTAATGGGTACAAATGCGGTTAAATTTGGTATCGGTAACTGCGGTTCCGTACTTTTGTCGTACTTTGATTCCATTAGACCGGCGGCTTTGCATGTTGCAACGGAACTGGAAACGGAAAATAATTCTGAATCAACAACGGAAACTGAAACAGCGGTACCGACTGGAACTGTTACCGGAACTGAAACTGAAACTGGAAGTGGAACTGGAACTGAAACTGAAACTGGAACTGGAACTGGAACTAGAGCTGGAGCTGGAACTGAAGCTGTAATTGGAACTGTGGCTGGAACTGTGGCTGGAACTGTATTAGGACATGGAACTGCATCCACGACGCCTTCCCAGGAATCTTCCGATCCGGAGATTCCCGAAGAAAAAGTCAACGGGGAGGAAAGAGACATGGGTTTATTGGAAAATGAGGAGAAGCTTCCTGGAAGCAACATGGAAGCACGAGAAGGCGGCGGTGTGGAAACTGAAGAGGGAACGCAAGAGAGAGAGGGAGAGGGAGTAGGAATGGGAGTGGGAGCGGAAAAGGGAAAGGATGAGGGAGAGGGAGAGGGAGAGGGAAAGGAAGAGATATCGACGATCGAGGGTTTAGCGATGGCTGGAGGAGCTCTTGTAGCAGGAGGAGTAGCAGCTGCGACAGGTGTCACGTTTTTGGCAGTTAGTGGGGCGGCCATAGCTGGAGGAATGGCGGCGGCCACCCTGGCTTCGGGATTGACCGGAAATACGGATTCGAAGGACAAGGATATCGTCGATAAGGTAGAAAAGGAGATGGAAGGGAAAGGAGAGGGAGAGGGAGGGGTTCGAGGAACAACGGTCGAAGATAAGCGGATGGTTAGTGAGGAGAGTAGTATGGGAGAGACAGGATTGGAGGGAGGGGAGAAGGTGGGAGTGGGGAAGGAGGAAGGGATTGGAAAGAGTGGGAGAGTTGGGACGGGAGGGAAGGAGGAGGGAGAGGGAGAGGGAGGGGGAGAGGGAGAGAAAGTGGGGAAGCCCATGGGTTCGAAAGTGGCCGCGGCTCCGGAGGAGGGAGAAAAAGTAGAAAAAGTCAAAGGGAATAAAAAAAAGTCAAAGTGGAGAATGACATGTTGTACTGATCCTAAGGCTCGAGATGAGTGGTAAGATTGTTTCTCAAGAAAAGTGAAGGAAAAGTAGGGAAGGAAAGAAGGGAAGGAAAAGGAGTGAAGGAAAAGAATGGAAAAAAAAGAGGAGAAAAAAAAAGAAGGGGAAGAAACAAAAAAGGGAAAGAAAAACGAGGGAAAGAAAAACGAGAGGAAGAAAAAAACGGGAAAGAAAGAGAAGGGGAAAAAAAGAAGGCAAAGAAAAACGGAGTGGAAAAAGAAAGGAAAGGGAAAGAAGTCAAACGGGAATAAAAATAAGTCAAAGTGGAGAATGACAAGTTCAACAAATTTGAAAACTCGTGATGAATGATAAAGAGTGGATAATGGAGGATTTCTCAAGAAAAGGGTCACAGGCCATAATGTGGTTTTTATGGTTTGTGGTTTTTTATGTGGAAACCGAGAAAAAGTGCTTTTGTTTTTTTTTTGTACAGGTGTATAGTAGTCAAACTTGTTTTGTAAAGTTTTAGAATGTTTTTTTTTTTGTTTTCGTTAAGGTTTCGATAAATGTTTAGTTACCTTTTAGTTTTCGATTTAGAAAGGAATTTTTTTTAAAAGCTCATACTATGTTGGGCTCAACTTCTTTTTAGATGGTCGAATGGAGAAGTTTAAAATACTTTTAAGATGCTTTTTTTTCGGAGAAAATGTTTCCTTTTCGGAGAATGTTTCCTTTTCGGAGAATGTTTCCTTTCCGGAGAATTTCCTTTTCGAATAATTTTTTTCTATGGAAAATGTTTTCTTTTTGGAGAATGTTTTGTGAATAGTGGCAATGTATATTTTCTTGTAGACTAAGTCCTTAAGATGTGGGAGAGAGGGAGAGAGGGAGAGTGGGAGAGAGGGAAAGAGGGCGAGAGGGAGAGAGGGAAAGAGGGAAAGAGGGCGAGAGGGAGAGTTGAAAATTCTTACAGCTTTACTTGGTTTGTTGTGAAGTTAATGATATAAATAGATACTGTGGTTTGGGAGTGGCTTGAAATTACAATTGTTAACCACACACTAAACATTTCCTTAAAGATACTCTATAGAATCATGCTCTTGTATTGGACTAAAAACAATCAAACGTTCGCAATTGGTGACAAATTGGAGGGAGGAGAAGGAGAGAGGAGGTAGAGGAAAGGGGCCGAGGAGGGGATGGAGAGAAGGAGAGGGAGTGAGAGCGCTTGGGTTCAATTGTATCAAGTCATACTGTTTCTATGATATTCATCATTACTTGAATATAACGCAATAATTTGCAAAAATAGATTCACATGTATATATATTTATTTATTATAAAATTATTAATATATTGATTACATTATTATTTATTAATTCTGTCCTGTACTAAGATGGTTTACCATCGTGCTTTCTTACTAAAATCAAAACTTCTAGGGTTATAAATTTTTAAGGTTATAAATCGATGTTGTAAAAGTAACTTTTATTTCCAATGTGAATTGCGTGCACTCCCCCAGGCTTGGGAAACTTACGAGGTTGATTTTAATAAGGTTTTGTTAAAGTCATTTTGGTTTAAGCTCTCTACCTGGGTCTTTCCTTTGGTGGTTGTTGTTTCTTTGAGTCTTCTTTTATTTATTTATTTATCTGTTCCTTTTTTTGTGTGTTAGTCGTTTTTGCCTTTCTTATTCTTCTTGCATTCCCTTTTTGTTGGGTCATTTTGGTTAAGTCTTTTCTTCTTAGGTTTTGTTGCTTCTCCTTTTTTTACTTGTCCTTTTTTTTCATGTGTTCGTTGCTTTTGCCTTGCTTATCCTTTTTGTTCGCTTCCCTTTACGTGTAATTTTTCAGTTTTAGCATTGCCGGCCGTTTTTGTTCCCGTGGATTAAGATGGTTTATCATTGCGTTTTTTACTTTAAAAAAAAAGGGGATCCCTTTCACCCCTTTTTTTTCGGGTAATAAAGCCGAGTACTCATTGCGAATGAGAAAGGTGGGATGGCTTGGCGACCTTCCCAATGACATTTTTGTCCTGTTCTGCCTTGTCTTGTTCTGTCTTGTCCTGTTTTTTCATGCTTACTTTTTAATTAAGTTAGTATTTTTGTCGCCGTGCATACAAGGAGATGCCTTGGGAATGTCATCGATGACTCCATTTCTCCACCATTAATATGTCATTGATTCGCGCTGAATGTTTCAGTATTGGAAACTTCTTTTCTAGTTGTGACACGTGAACAACATAACTGGGTGACTTTGCTTTCCATATTTCCTACTGTCACTCTAATCCATGTACATAGGTCCGAAGTGATACTTTCAAGTGAAACTAGTCCCGGTATTGGAAATGGACCGTACATACGATAGGTTTTTTAATTTTTAAGTCCTTAACACTAATAGATGTAGGCAGTGTAAATTCCTGTCAAAAACCAAATTATATTAATCATAATATTATAAAATTATATTATATTTATATTATATTATGTTATTATAGTCAATCGAAGGTGAAGCAAATTGACGCCACTTATTAAGATAATTGTTCCTTTCACATTAAAGTTCATATGCGTATAAAATATCCACTCCAAAAAAGTCATTTCACATAAAACTAAAAACAAAAAAAACAAACTTTTAAACTTTATAGAAATGTGATGGTAAACAATCTCTCAACATAAAAACTAAAAGGACAAAAATGAAGGTGAAAATGTCACACATGGTCAAAGAACCAAGTAAGAAAAAAAAAACAGCAAACAAAACAAAAATGACGAGATGTGTAGGAAAAAAAAAAACAAACACAACACAAAACAAACAAAAATACAAAAACAAACACAATGATGATGTAACAGAACTACGATGTATGCAATGGAAAATATAAACCATAGATCACCTGACATAGATTATAACCTGTACTGTGTTAAAAGACAAAGACGACAAAAAAAAACAAAAAACAACAAAAAACGACATGAAAACAACAAAAAAACAAAAAACGACATTAAAGCAACAAAAAAACAAAAAACATGGCATCATTCATAAGCAGGCTTTCATATATAGTCATACATCTCAAAAAAAAACTAAAACTCAAAACTCAAACTCAACTGACTTCCACAACTGAACTGAACTCCCAAACTTCATTCGCTGCGTTGACAGGAACCTGAACCCTAGGGAAATATCCTCAAGAATTCCCCAAGGTTCTATATTGGCTCTAAAATGCTCCACGTGTACATCCTCCTTTTTTTCCACTAAAGAGAGAGGGAAAAAAAGAAAGGAAGAAGACAATGCCGTAAAATAAAGAGAGAAGACTCCTCCGTAAAGACTCCTCCAAATGACAAAATTCTTCAAAATGAAAACATCTTCGGAACAAAAAAAACTTCAAAAGACCATCTGCACCTAACCGAATCTTTCTGCCTATGTTTGGAAAAACACATTAAATATCCAAGAAGAAAAAGAAAAAAGAGCAAAAACTCCAAAAGGATACAACAATCCTGACTTCAGAACTAAACCGATACATCTTTGATTGTAAGGAGAGTCAATGTGGGAGTTATTGTATGTTTTTTAATGTAAGTTTTTTGCTTTACCTTTCTCTTCAAGCTACCTCATTTGCAGTCGAAGGACCGGCTGTTAAACGAAGCTGATCATTTCTAAGTTTCAAATTCTCCTCTGCCTTAAGATTTTCTAGGTCACTTCCATTCGCCAAACTGTTAAACTCCACCGATTTCGAGGGAAGAGCCGGATAATTTCGTTGACAAAGTGTCATAAGTCGTTTCACCGATTGTAGATATTTTCGAGTGGTCTCGTCGTTCATAATATGAGCCACACTATTAGTGTGGATCTTTTCTCGAGCACTACGTTCGTGGATACCCACCATAGTCACACCAATGGGCCATGGAGCGTTTCCGATAGCGAGTTTAATGTATTTATCCATGGCCGCCAAATAATTTCGTTCTCGACAAGCCTTTACTATAAACATGAGAGCCTCTCTAATGTCATCGTATAATTGCTGCAATCACCGATCAAAAGGACACAGTCAAAAACGACTCGCCAAAGCAGAAAGGACAGGAAAATGTTTTAATAACAGAGTAGGCGGAAGATTTGAAAGAAGAAAGGGAAAATGGTTTAATAGAAATTATTTTAATAGCTTTTACTGTAATGAGGGGAGCTTCCATTGCCGTCGCAAAAAGGACAAGTCAACCAACTGGTAAAAAACGCAGAAAAACAGGAAAATAATAGAATAGAAGGAGAGGAAGACGTTTTAACAGATGGAAACCCAGTAGACAGTGAGGCTCTTTATGATGTTTGGAAGGTATAGAACGCTGTCATATGTTGAGTGCTTAAACTTAACGGTAATAAGACAGAAGTTAAGCGAGCACAAACGGTGCAAGCTCACATATAGTAGTAAAATAAAAAACTGCTGGTGTGATAATGAATACAACAATCAATTGATCTTAATCTACAAGAACAATGATCGACAGGGTCCACTTGACCTCTAATTGACCTCTCCAGTGGGCTCCTCCATCCTTAGGGGGTTTACGGAGTTGCAGCTATATTCTAGTTCTATCTGTTTTAGGGTTTTGGTGAACTTTGGGTGGATTTGACTCTAGGCCGGGATTGATTTGGTTAGGCCTGGAATGAGTTCAATTAATTTGATTAGGCTTTCTATGGAATTTGTCTTTTTTAAGTCTTTAATTTTGGATTTGGTTCTTAATCTTCTATATTAATTCACGACCCAGGGGTTTTGGCATTCTTAATTTGTTTCTCCATTTTTCCATTGTGTTCGAGTTGTCTTCCTTCAAGGGCTGTTCTTTAGCAAATAATATCATTATAAATGAAACAAAAACAAATCTAAAGATATAATCGCTATGAGCGTTAAGAAACATATAGCGTGGGGCTTATTTTAGCAATTTTTAATCCTAATATCACTCTGAGCGACGTGGAGGATTTGCAAACGCTTACTAAACTAGCATTAAGAAAAATTATTTAATATTGCTGAAGTTAATTTATGCTCAGGGGTCAAACAAAACCGGTGCCAAATTAATATTTTAACGCTAATAGCGATTCACGGGCGAGAGAGGGACAGAACGTAAAGGAGAGGAAAAGAGACGGAGGGAGAGGGGGGGGGGAAGTCGGATAGAAAGAAAAGGGAAAGAGAAAGAGGGAGGAAAGGAGACATTGAGAGAGAAATGGTAGGGAGAGAGAGAGAGGAAAAGGGACAGACAGAATTACTGGGCACATTTATGATTATCATAGTTATGACTGATTATTGTTATGTAAGTTTTTTTCTTAATATAATTCAGACACATCCTAGAAAGCGCATCGAGATACTGAACAAATTATGATAAATATGTTATAACTAATTATTACTACAATTATATTAACTAATTATTACTACAATTATATTATTAACATTAGTATCTTCAGATTCATAATTCTTTTTTTTAGACATTCAAAAAAGAGGAAAGAGCATTATGAGCATTATTGCCATAATTAATTATTCACGATTGGGGTTAAGAAACATTCATGAATTTAAACTACATTACAACGTGAAACACTATTAAGTTTAAGAAGCATATATCTGGGGATTAATTGGGTTTATCAAAACAAATTAAGGTCCAAACGACGTGGATTATTTTTTATCACTTACCAAATTAGGGTTGTGCACAGAAATGTTAGAATTATTAACGTGTGTTTAGGAGCAGATTTAATACTGAGCACATTATCATTATTATTGTTATGATTACTATCATATTAGCCCATTATAATTAGCCAATAAGTTATGATTCCCAGACTCAAAGGATGCCAAATCAATGTTGGAATTCTCAGATTGAAAGGATTTATGAAATTGATTCAAGCAAATTATAAACCTTTTTCGACACATTCGATAAAAGAAAATCGAGATACCGAGCACATTATGACAATTACTGTTAATTTGTTACTTATTGTTATGATTATATAATTAGTTTTAATACGATTTTCAGATTCATACCTTTTTTCGACACATTCGAAAAAGGGGATCGAGATATCGAGCGCATTGGCGATAAGTTGCAAAAACGGCTCTCCCAAGTTGAGTCCTTTTCTCTGCCTCTGGCCTCTCCTCCAATTCCTTTTCCCACTCTTTCAGTATCCTTTTAAAGAAAACCAGTATCTTATCTTCCTCACAAAGATCTTCAAATTTGGCTCGTAATCTCTTACTATCGATATCATTATCATCATCATCGTTGTCATCTTTTCCATTTGTTCCCTTCCCTCCCTCTCCATCTTGTTTGCCTTCTCCCTCTCCCTCGCCACCCTCCTTATCTGTATGCTTCTCCTTCTGATTCTCTACAATTCCTCCCTTCAATTTTCTCATATCTCTCAAAAAGTCATTTTGTTGACCGTCCGTAATTTCTGCATCTCCTTCCACTTCTCCTGTCTTCATTAAAACCTTTAACCTTATTAACCTATCCTCATCATCTTCTCCAAAAATAGTTATTGGCTGTTTTAAAAGACGGAGACGACGAATTACTTCGGTTTTCGGTAAAACTAATTTGTCGATTACATCTTCACTATTATCAGTAGAATCATTATTTAAAACATTTGATTTTCCAGAACTGCCTCCCTGCTGTTGAGAAGAACCTTCCCTCACTGTTTTAGAATCATGACCTAAAAAAGATTTGAAACTAGAGTTTTTCTTCTTCTCTATTTCTTGTCTCTCTTCTTCTCTCAGTTGGTCAAGTTTCTTCTGCTCAATATCTCCCCTTCTTATGTACTTCTTTCCACTACCGGCTTCCGCCAAAGCTTTCCTTTTCTTTTCTAATTCTTTTTTTAAAAAGTCCATTCTAAAAAGAGTGCTAAAAAAGAAAATAAAATAAAAAACTGTCGATAATAACTAATAAACTATACGGAAATGCTCAAATATCAGAAGCTAAATTAGGGAAAAGGAGGAAAAGAAATAAAGACGCCTCTGCTCGGGAATAAGATGCGCGGAAACTCTATTCTAGAGATTTTAGGGTTTCTTAGGGTAACTGCAGAGAAACTCCTGCCAGCAGTACTAATGAGTAATGAACATTTATCAGACGAAAATAAACACTGTGAATCGTTTTTAACTTGTTACTGTTGTTTTTTCATTTTGCAACGTTAATGAGCTTTTCTCGTTGACGACGTGTCCAATTGTTACTTGAAGGCCGCCAATTGGAATTTAAGAGAGTCGGAATTTAAGTCGTACTTTTCATTTTTTGTTAAAGATTTTCCGTACCATCATTTTGGTTAACAATTGTTAGGCGTTTACGGAACTGAATTCACATTCTGACGGAATTGACTTCACTCGTTGGGTTCTGACAGTCAAGCGCCCCTGCCAGTAAAATGCAATTTATCCATGTGCGAGAAGTCGTCACCAATGGGGATCGTTTTGTTCCACGGGCTAAGCTTTTCATGAAATAATACACAATAATAAGATTGCAGGTACGGATGTTTCTAAAATAAAAAAACTTACGGAGCCAAGGTCAGAAAGGAAAAGGTTTGCAAGGGTTCTCGAAGTCTCTGATGCTCGTTTCCATGGTTACAAATTGTTCAGCCGTAGTGTGAAAATGTTATTTCCAACAGTGTTTCCAACTGTCACAACGCAACTGCGCGTAATGTGAAGTCGATTCCATCACAATGTGAAGTCGATTTCGTAAACTCCTATCCACAATCACAGCATTAATTACTAAGTTTTGGTTGGGAATATAGCAATTTGCTAACAATAACTTCCATTTGCAACAACGCATATCCGAGTAGTTGGCAGCCGCTGAATTCCATGATCTTTTAAACGAGCTACCTTCAGCTCAATCGTGTGCTCGTTTTCGCTCGTGTTTTGCGCCGGAGGTTGGTGCTTGGTTACAAGCCACACCCATTTTTTTGACACTTCGTCTGACGTCTGACCATTTCACCGCTGCTATCCGCCTGCATTTGGGATTGCCTCACCCTTCCCTTCTTGGCCGCCCCAACTGTGTTTGCAACCAACCTATTGACTCCAACGACATCCATTTACTTCGTTGCTCGCAGGGGGTGAAGGTACGGTCGCGCATGATTTGGTTCCTGATGCGATTGTTGCAACCGACGTCAAAGCACGCTACAATGTGAATCGAGAAGGTTCTCATATCTTACCTCCTCATTCACAATCTAGTGGTCTCCGAAGTCCTCGAGTTAACTTGGTTTTCCTCCACCGGACTGGGCGGACCTTGGGTGATGTGGTCCTTACCGATCCGACTAGGAACCACGTTCCTTCTCGCGCGGCAATGCATATGGGCGTGGCGGCTAGGGACACAGCAACTTCTAAAGAAAGGGATTACGCTCATCCCAACCAAACGGACAAGATTTGCAACAAAAAAAATGGTACCTTAGACAAGTCTTTCGATGATTTTCTTTGCAATTGTGCTATGAAAGCTTTTGAATCCTGGGGTCCAAAGAGTCATCCCCCAAGCTCTCTCGTTACTTTCTACCGTCAACGTGTATCCGTTGCCTTTCAACAAGCGCAAGCCGCGTCCCTTCTCTGTCGGGGCACGGTGGCGGATGATTGGCGCGGCCTCCCAGACCTTCCTCCACGAGATCCTGTCCACATCCACGATCTTTAGGGGTGTGGGATTTAGTTTGTTAAGGTTGTGGGAATCATATAAAGTGTGTTTTTCCTTTTTTTGTCGTATCATCTTTGGTACTTTGTTTAGTCTTGCATGCTCACCTAGTTATCTTTAGTTTCCTCGTTTGTTTTATTTTATTTTAGTATTTGTTGCCTCTTGTAGTCTTTAGAAGTTGTTTTTCTTTTTTTTACTCCTTTTGTACCTCGATGGTTTTTCCATCGCACTTTCGGTAATAAAAATTTCACATTTGCACATTGGGACACGGAAAATGGTCGTACAAAAAATCCTCAAAACACGACAAACATTTACTGCAAATAATGACCTTAGCATTTACAAAATGCGTGTGTCACTTTTTTCTCCTCCCTCATGGATATATAATTAAATACAACCTTTGACTGCAGTAGATAAATCAATCCCGGGGTTCTAAAGAAAAAAAATCGAAATTATTTTGCCATAAATTGCTATGGTAAAACCATTTTTGTACAAAACGGGTAAAACTAAAAATTAAATTATAGACTACACGAGTCGCAATAATGTAAACTACATCTAAAAGATCGAAACAAACAAAATAGCACTAATAAAAATAGAAATCCAAAACAAAAGTACCAAAGATGACAACGTACAAGGGGAATAAACCCTTAGTACACACAATTCAAACAAGTAAAGTTCCACATCTACGTAAATCAATGATGCGTTCCGAGTCCCATGGTGGCATATCTGGACAAATTCTCTTGTCATCCGCCATCGTGCTTCGTCGAAGGAGGGCAATAACTTCCGCTCGTTGAAGAGCATTTGGTACACGTTGACCATAAACGGTAACTAAAATGCTCGTTGGGGACCTTTCCACGACACGTGGATGTAAACACATTTCGCGCACACTTCACAAATAAGTCACAAATATAATTATCTAAATATCCCAAAATCTCCACTACAAATGTGACAAGCTGATCTAAGGGGTCTCGGTGAGCGTAGTCTTTTTCTTTGGTAGCATCAGCGTGAAGTGCCGCCATTTTTGTACGCAATGCTGCGCGAGGTGAAACGGGTGTCCAGGTCACATCCGTGAAGACCACATTACCGTGGGTTCTCCTAGCCACAAGGAGGAAAACCAAGTCGACTCAAGGGCATTGAAGCCTCATAAAGTATAGTGAGGGATGGACTATATGAGAAAAATATTGTTTTACGATGTAGCCAACCATATCGCTACCAACAACAATATGATCTCACGCCAAATCGTTTTGGAACAATACGTTTCCAACCGTGTGAGAAACGAAATAGATGTGTTACTTCTCTATCGATAAGTTGGTTGTAAACACTCCAATGCAAACTTGTGAGACAATAAACAAAGTGTGGATATAATTGGTGTGACATGCAAGCACGCACAATTGCATGGCCTAAAACATGAAGGTAAACATGCAGGCTATTAAAAAAAAGTAGCGCCTCTAATCGCCTATGAAATGAATAACAACTATTTACTCTCGTAAGCGTTGTTGTATTTACAAATTAGTCTCACTAACGAGGGTAAAAGTTAAACCTGATTTCAACAATAAACAGGTAAAAGTGCACGAGCCGATAGAAGAGGTGTTGAAATGGGAAGAGTGTAATGTTGTATCCCCCATAATATTACAAAATTCCCTTTCTAATATTAACCCTCGAGTTAATTTTCAATGGCTCCCTTGCTCCCAAATCTAGTGCCACCCTGGCAGGCAAAGTTTAAGGATGACTACAAAGTTTAAGGATGACTACACCTTTGTGTAGTCTGGACTCCCAATTAGTATTTTGTTTACATTAGCAACATTTTATATAAATACATATTAATAATTCTATGGCTTCTTGAGTTGTCTTTTTACTTAACGTTGATTTCATTAATTTGTTTTTGTTATAAATGAGTCCACAGGAAAATAAATCTCTTAAAGCGCCCAACCAGACGATCAATTATGAAGAGGCAAATATGTTTATTTGTACACAAGCTCTGTGGGAGAGAGGCGGCTACCTACAAATTTATCTATGTCATAAACCCCTCTCTAAATTTCTCTGTACTGCTTTTCAGCACCAATCATAAGACTCTACCGTAAAAGAAGGTATTGGACCCGTGGTACTTTCTTTACGGTCAAGGTACGGCATAGCTATGGTGAGGACGTCTACCACTTTAAGACTCGTCTTAATGCTGTCCGGTGATTCCGCATTTCAAGTACGCTGTGACACGTGTCATCCGGTGACGTAATATCCATACACCGCCAAAAATGCCATATCGTGATGTCGGCTTGAATAGTAGCCGTCCAATGCAAACTAACTTTTAATGTTTGCGTTAAAAACAAATGTTCGATTCATTTGTTGGGTGCGATACCAGCGGGCATACGGAATTCTAACTGATTATATGTGATATTTTCAGGATACCTAGTTAATTGGTTTAATCTGCATGTATCTCTTTAAGCAGCTATCTAACCTTATATATCCCAACACAGTTCGTAGACTATAGGGTGCCGATTATTCCGACGAACCGCAGGGACCAAGATCAATTCCTAATTGGTCCATAATCTTTGTTGACACAGTCTTTTTGGACTGTCCCCTGTCTCCTCTTGGCTTCTCAAGCAACCATGGATCTATCTCGCTCTTTCTCTCTGGTCTTCGGTGACTACAACAAATGTGGGGATCTGACAATGTCACTCACTCACACAATTAGTTGCACCTCACTTTCTTTTTCTCTCTCTCTCTCTCTCTCTCTCTCTCTCTTCCCCCCCTCTTGCTGACTACTATCTTTTCCTCCCTTCTCCTCTCTTTTGTATTTGCATTTTTCTCTTTTTCTTCTCCCTCTCCCTCTCTTATTTTTTCCCTTTTCTTTTTTTTTCTCTTTCTCCCCCTCTCTCTCCCTTCCCTCTCTCTCTCCCTCTCCCTCTCTCCCTCTCTCCCTCCCTCCCTCTCTCTCTATATGTTACCACCTTTAATGCTATACACTGATTTGCATTTTACAAAATGGACTGTAATTGGCTTACAACTGAGCTACTAATGCCTTTACATATGGCATGACTATTGATCATAAAGGGGTTATGGTTTTATGTTCAGGTCTGACCGATGATGATCTGAAAAAATGCGCCTTTGAACTCCTCTTGGCTTCTGTTGCCACTTCTGGGTATGATCGTTTTTTCTTTTTTGATGCGTTTTATTTTTTTTCTGGGCGGGAAGGCTGATTTTTTGTCTGAATCAGGCTTTTAGTACACTGCCTATCGCTATTAATGTTAAATTTTCGGCACTTAATCGTCTTTAACTCTGTAGTCAACTGTTGGAGTTTTTTTTTTTGGATGGAACCGATCGAAAGGTAGTCTTACCTTTCGATCGTGATGATTGAAAATTGGAAAACTCTGTGATGATAAAAAGTACTTTGATGAGTGCTTGAAAATCGTTTAACACTAATAACAATGGGCAGCATGCCTTGCAACTTGAAGCTTTTGTTGCAAGCTCTCTCTCTCTCTCTCTCTCTCTCTCTCTCTCTCTCTCTAGTATGATTAGATGAGGATGATACACTTCTGACTGGATTTGCCTTCTTGTTACCACCTTTGGGCACTTGGGAAACAGTGCCTTACAGTTGCCAATCAAAGAGAAGGTGAAGGAGAAGGTGAAAGAGCCGAGTATGACGAAGGCTATGATGGGACGTTTTGTTCGAAAGGAGAACAAGACAAAAGCAGCTCCTACACGAGGCCCTTCTGATACTACAGTTCTTTTGGAACTAATCCGTTACCAGCTTGAGGTATGAGATATGTGGGAAGTCTTAATCAGGTTTTGTCAGAATAGGAACATATGCGACTTTCACTCGTTTTGGTTTCGTGGAATACATGCATTTAAGCTTCTCTTGTTGATCCTGAAGGCCTCCGTTGAAGAAGAAAATGGTACTTTTCTTCAGTTATTGTATAATGTTTTGGTAAGTGATGGTACTAGGCTTTATGTTGCATTCTCTCATGGCAGATTCCAGAAGCAATTGATATTTTGACTCGTGAAGCTTTGCTTCGAGTTATGGCTCAGCAAGTTGGGCAACAAGGAAATTTCATGGTGGTACCTTTGGAGCTTCTCTGTTATGTTTCAAGTAGCCATTTTTCCGATACAAAGAGTTATATGCGATGGGCAAAGCGTCAGGTAAGATATCCCTGAAACTCTACTCTGCCCATCGCTATTAGAGTAGATCGCTCTAATAGTTGCAGTACATGTTTTTTTGACCCAAAATCGTAAAATAGTGTTGAAAACACCATTTAGTTAAGTGGCCCGTAACGAGCCCACTTGACAAAACACGATTTAGTGTAGTTAATAAAGTGTCAATGCTAATAATTCGCTAGCAGTAATAGTGATGGGCGATGTAGATCACTGTCAACGAATGGGTCAGCTGTTAACGTATAACTGGACCATCTTTACTAGCAGGGAGAAGGAGAGGGAGGGGAAGTTTGGAAAGTAGTATCGGATGTGATGACCTTTTCCCACTAATCTATGTGAAGTGCAGGTTTTCTTTAACCATTTTTATGAGGGACTTTATTGTCTAGTATGTAGGAACAGAATCTGATTTCTACCGAGTAGGGATTGGAAGGGACAGCTTAATTTGTTGCAGGAGGGTCTTCTTTTTCACCCGCTTGTCCGTCTTGATGGGGCAACTCGACTTGTGGCCGATATGAAGGCCTTAGTTTCTCAGTTTGAGTCTGCTGAGGTCAGCAACAGCATCATCACTGTTAAACAATAATGGAGGTTCAAATACACAATTGTTCAAATGTTTGTTCATAGAACATTCACTTAAAATTTGCAGAATAGTTGAAGAAAACTACCAGGAAATGTAACAGTACATTGGCATAAAATTTGCAGAGAACAATCTGAAACAAGTTTGCAGAAAATTTTCAGAAAACTCACGGAAAAATCACAGGAAACTCACAGGAAATTCACAGGAAATCTTTAGAAACAAATTTCTGCATACCATTGTCGTTAATAGACATTTGTAAGCGTTTTTTCATCATCGCTGTCAAAAATGGATGTTAAAATAGAGGATTATTTTACTGTTTGATCCACAATCATATCAAAAAATGGAGATCCAGATAGACTAACTGTTACCATCACTGTCAAACAACGGAGGTTTAAATAAGCAACTGTAAGCGTTTTTTTCATCAATACTGTTAAAGAATGGATGTTCAAATAAACGATTGCTCGTTTTATTCAAATAGACGATTGTTCAAATGTTTGGTTTACCATCACTGTCAAACAATGGAGGTTCAAATAGACAATTGGAAGGGTTTGGCTCATCATCACTGTCAAAAATGAATCATCGTTCAAATAGAGAATTGTTCTACTGTTTGGCTCACCATTACTCTTAATCAATGGAGGTTCAGATAGATTATTGCTTTGGTGTCCGGTTTGGAGAATAAAATAACGTTGTATGTAGACATTCCTATCTGTTGATGCAGAGCCTCAACCATCAAAAGGATATACTGAAAGGACTTTGCGATGTTGTAGCTTATTTGGCCTCCCGACCTTCACGAGGCGAGAATTCTGGAGAGTCTTGTCATTGGGTGGATGGGTATCATCTAAATGTGTCTCTCTATAAACATCTTCTTCAAGCTTGTCTTGATTCAAACAAGGATGGGGAATTGCTGGAGGTACTCACTTCTCCATTGAGCTTCAAATTTCTGCGTTAAGTAACTCCACTTAGTATCACAAAATGTCCTAAAATTTTTGTAGAAAATTTAGTTTCGATCTACTTGGTGTTTATAAAGCAGAAGAATGCTTTTTGAAGTTGATATTGTTAATATAGAAAGATGACGATGGTCATAATCTAGTATTCATGTATATACGTATGATTTTCTATATAGTCTTATGTGAGGCTTGCGATCATCATATAGATCTCATGGATCTCCTCTCTCTCTCTCTCCCCCTCTCTCTCTCTCTCTCTCTCTCTCCTCTCTCTCCCTCTCTTGTGCGGTTGGATATTGCGTCAAGGTATAGTCCTTCATCACCTCTGTTGTTTTACAGTTAATACTAATCCCGGAGATCCAATATGGCTTTCCTGTGGTATTTATGGAGTACTACACTGCCCATTGCTATAGGTGTTAATAACACTAATCCAGTTTCAACTTATTCTTTGGCCAAAAATCATGGAATAGTGTAAATAACACTATTTAAGGGAGTGGGTTACAATTCGCCGTCTCCCTACAATACCGTAGTTTTAAACATTCTAATTCCGGATTTACACTAAAAAATCCTTTTACACTGAGAGCAATGGGCATATACTTCGCCATGTTGGATTTCAGTGGTAAAAAAGACTTGCAATATTTTGGATTCTGATTGGTTTTCTAATTATTATAATTTTGCAGTTTCTGACAGTAATTGAATGTCTCTTGTGATCTGCCATATTCCATTTTCAAATCACGCTATTTGTGTTGGTTTTATTTTATTCTTTTAATTATTTGTAAATTTATTTGATTTCTATGTGCACAATCCTTTTTTTCTGGCTTATTTATATGGATGTGGAATCGGGGTGACTGCAACATGGAACACATCACTATTCTCTTTTTGTTTTCTCTTTTTTTTTCTCTTTGTAGTATACTGAAAATCGCTAGCGGCGTTTTAGTCCTATTAACTCTAATTTAGTGCCAATCAACGTTTCTGATTTTGAACCGATAAAAGAATAAGCAATAAGAAAAAACACATTGAGTGTTATCAATGCTATTTTGTGGTCAGAGGGCAAAAAAAACCGCCACCCAATTAGTGTTATTAACGCTAATGTTGATTCATGGTGTACCATGGGCATATCAATGCAGCTTTTTGTTCCATTTTTCTGGAAGGATTCCTTTATTGAATTGAGGATTAGCAGTAACCTTACTTTTTTGCCTCTTGCGAATATGTGTGACATCGGACTATGCTGCATTTACTGATTCGATCCATTGATACTTACAATCAATTCTTTAGTTTCTCATTTTAAGGGGGGACATTTTTGTTACCAGCTTTTATGGATTGGATTGACTCCTTAGCCTAGTAGCCCGCACACTAATCCAGATGGGGAAATCTCATGGAGTACTTTGATGAGTTTCTTTTTTGTTTGTTTTTTGTTTCCTATATTGAAGCTCACTGCTTTTTATGTTCTCAAGCTGAAAATCACTTACAAGACACTCACATGTGGATGTTTTTGTTTGTCTTCACCTTCCTATACTGAGGCCCACTGGTATTTATTTTCTCAATAAGAGCAATTTTGGGCATACAGGAGGTCGATGCTATTCAGGAGCTTTTGAAGTCTACTCGACGTCCGTTAGGGATAACTCAAACAATGCATTCCGTGGTTTATGCGGGAGTTTTATTTCAACAGGTTGGTATTGAAAATAGGTTCTTCTTTCCTTAAATCTCGTTGAAAACCTTATGTTGGTAAGATTAAAGACAGGTTCTCCTTTCTTGAATCACTTTGAAACCTAATGTTGGTAAGATTAAAACAGTGGGGAATGATAGGTGGCTGTTGACATTTTTTTTTTCACTAATGTGAACATTTCACCAATAACAACATTTTTTTTTATGAAAGGCATTTTAACCACTTATGGATGAAGTTCAGTCAAAAACCATCCGACCACACATCTTTTCGAGAGACAGGATAGAAAGACAAGAGAAAAACAAGATAAAGAGGGAAGGCAAAAATACGGATGATGGTGTTTATTGCTCCCTTGTTGAGCTCATTCCTCTCTTTCCCTTAAAAAAAAGAAACAAAAAAATGTAAAATGAAAAAATTCTCTCTCCCTCTCCCTCTCCCTCTCCCTCTCCCTCCCTCCATTTTTGTCTATGGTTTCCTGGGTCAGTTTATGGCCACTGGAGCTGACAGTCCGCTCCAAGAATCTCTTGTCCAACTTAGAAATATTCCTTTGGAAGGACAACGGTCCTCGGAGGAAAAAATACACCTCAATACATTATGTACACTTGTACAAACCTCTGAGGGTCCACGATCTCTCACTTTCCTCCACACCTTTTTAAAACCTATTAAGCTTTGGATCGATCAACAGCTCAAGGATTACCATCGTTATTTTCCACAGGTGCTTTGCCTGGAAAATTTTTGCTTCATCTTTTTTTGACGATGTTTTTTTTTGTTTTTTATCTCGTTGTCGTTTTATCTTTTTTGTTTGTTTTTGTCAATTGAATGCATGTTTTTGTAAGAGCTTATCTGGTGTAAAAAGTCGCATAGTACTGAATGGGAGTCCTTTTAGTTGTGAAATCGGCTTGAAAAGCTCATTCTTTGTATAAATGGTTTGAGTGTAAATTAATATTCTGTTAAAAATTGCATATTTAGAAAATTGTGTAAATTTTGTTGTTCGATAAATGAAAAACAAATCAATAGATAAACTTATTATTGTTCATATTCAACATCACACAAAGGGTTTTTATGCATATAATATATAATCAGGTGATAACTAAATTGATTTGTGTATTCTCAGGGAGGTAGTGGAAGGATGGAGAGCTTGTTACCTACAGCCATGACTGTTTGGCAATTGCTTTTATCGGAAGAGGAGAGGAATGAGGTACTCTCCCGGTTTCTGCACTTTTTGTTTTTGGTTTCCTAACTCTCTGTATTTTTCCGTTACTTTTGGTTTCTTAACTCTCTTTTTTTTTCCTCTGCTTTTGGTTTATTAACTCTCTATATTTTCCTCTACTTTTGGTTTCTTAACTCT
The DNA here is from genome assembly GCA_037447655.1 of Zygnema cylindricum. Taxonomy (NCBI): domain Eukaryota; kingdom Viridiplantae; phylum Streptophyta; class Zygnematophyceae; order Zygnematales; family Zygnemataceae; genus Zygnema; species Zygnema cylindricum. Next base: position 62,327 of record JBBHKE010001749.1, read on the forward strand.
CTATATTTTTCCACTACTTTTGGTTTCTTAACTCTCTGTATTTTCCTCTACTTTTGGTTTCTTAACTCTCTGTATTTTCCTCTACTTTTGGTTTCTTAACTCTCTATATATGACTTGATGGACTTTTGGTTTCTTAACTCTCTATATTTTTCCCCTACTTTTGGTTTCTTAAATCTCTATATTATTCCTCTACTTTTGGTTTCTTAACTCTCTATATATTTTCCGCAACTTGACTTGATGGGAGATGGTTTGATAAGCTTACGGCAATTAAAGTTCATGAAAGTTTTTTTTTGCATACAAGTTATTATGTATTAATTTCAATTTTTTAACACTGTCGGTTGTGGGAGGAACAGCAAGATTTAAATATTGACTAAAGTTGATATAAGTTTTTTTAAGTATACAAGTTATTTTGTATTAATTTCGATTTTCAACATTGTCGGTTGTGGTACGAACAGCAAGATTTAAATACTGTGGATGAGAAGGGCAAAGCACAAATCTGTGAAGAATACATCAAGAGTTCATTATCTACCGCATTTCGACAGGTAAGGGCATTTTACAAAAAAAGATATTTACTGTTTCTTCTTACAATTCTAAATCTCCTCTTAGAATAGAACTTGGTTCAAAAAACTTGTAAGTTTTCTTGTAACAGTGCAATTTTTCTTCTTAAAAAAATGAAAGAAAAGAAAAGAAAAGAATAGAATAGAAAAGAAAAGAAAAGAAAAGAAGAGAAAAAGAAATGGAAAAAAAAGAAAAGTGTGGTGCAATGATTAACGACCCTAAGATGTTTTCTGATTCTATAATAATTTTATTTGAATGAGGGAAAAGTGGGACAAAAAATTGACCGGCTTTTAAGGATTTATTTTTGCTTTGTTTGTTTTTGACAAAGCTTTCTCCTAGTCTTGGTTCATTTTGGCGCTATGGTAATTTTAGTAATTATGATTACATCAGATTACAATGGATACAACCTGGTGTAAAATATCAAGTATTCGAGGCTCTATCGAATTCATATAGATTATACTTTTTAGGTCAGAAAACGACAAAGCCTTCCTCCCCTCTCCCTCTCCCTCTCTCTGTAGCTTTCTCTCTCCCTCTCCCTCTTTCCCTGTCCCTTTCCCTTTCCCTTTCCTCCTCCCACTCTTCCCACTCTCCTCTCTCTCCCTCTCCCTCTCCCTCTCCCTCTCCCTCTCCCTGTCCCTTTCCCTCTCCCTCTACTTCTCCCTCTCCTTCTACTTCTCCCTCTCCATCTCTCCCTCTCTCCCTCTCCCACTCATTTCCGCCTTTGCCGACATTTTTGTCTTTTTTGGGTCGGACAGCTGGCAGAGTTGGGAGAAAGAAGACCAGAAGCCAATGAGAAACATCCTTTAGCTCTTCTCGCAAATGATACGGGTTCCCTAATTCGTAAAGAAGTCGAGGGTTTCTCTCCCATTTTGAAACATTGGAATAGACTATCGGTTGGGATTGCTGCCTCTCACCTCCATTGGTTATATGGCTCTCAACTTGTAAGTTTCTAGGGAACTTTTTTTACTTTGAGGTTTTACTAAAGTTTTCTCTTTGTCCTCATGGGTATTTTTTTTTTTTTTTTTTGGGCTCCAAATGCCTTGTTTATAACTGGTTGAAAAGTTAAAAAGTAACAGCATCTGGCTGTGCCTGTGAAGAACATTTTTTTTCTCCGTTTTTAGAGGAAGTTTTTGTGAAAAAAAATGAAAAATTTATGCTGAAATAGTATTTGAAAGTGACAGCATCTGGTTGTGACTACTGTCAAGGGTAACATCTTCTCCTTTTCCAAAACATTTTTTTATCGATTCTGCAAATTTTCTGCTTAAAAAGTACCAAAACTGAGAGTATCTGGTTGTGACTGTGAAAGACAAAACCTTCTCCTTTTTCAACAGATCTTTTTGTGATTTTCTTTTCAAGGTTTCTGCAAAATGTTGGGCATTTTTTACTGAAATAGTATCAAAAGCTGTGGGCAACTGGCTTTGACCGTAAAAGACAAATTCTTCTCCTTTCCCAAAACATGCCTTTATGAGTTTCTGCAAAATTTCCTCAAAATCTCTTCAAAACCTTGTCAAAACCTCTTCAAAATCTCTGCTTTATCTCATCAAAATCTCATCAAAATCTCTTCAAAATCTCTTCAAAATTTCTGCTGAAATAGTGGGCAACCGGCTGTGACTCTGAAGGACAAATTCCTCTCCTTTTCCAAAACATCCCTTTATGAGTTTCTGCAAAACTTCTTCAAAATCTCTTCAAAATTCTCTTCAAAATCTCTTCAAAATTCTCTTCAAAATCTCTTCAAAATCTCTGCTGAAATAGTGCCAAAAGGTGTGGGATGTGAAGGACAGAAGCCTTTTTTGGCAGAAGTGAATGTTTTGACCGACGACGCTCGGCAAGTCCTTCCTGCAGCAGATCGTTTGGAAACTTATCTTCTTAACCTAATTTCCGACCTTCAAGAGGAGGAAGGAGAAGCTGTCTCCCTCCTCAGGTCCCGAATCGTGCCTTATGAGGTATACTGCTGGTCGATGTTAAAGTTGATAATCACTCTAATTTGAGTGAGTGTTTTACTGACCCAAAATCAAAAATTAGTGTTAATAACATTGTTTAATTATGTGGGTTGTAATGGAGCCACGGTTCTGAGCATATTTTACTGTAGCTGATTTTAATAAAGTGTTAATGCTAGTAATATTTACGAACTCTAATAGCGATGGATGGTGTAATTTTTTTTTCTTCCTTAGCTCGCAGTGAAGGTGAGTAATCATAGTTTTTTTTTTTTTTTTTTTTGACTTTTAGCAGATTTCAGCAGTTGGTGGGAAGAAGGAAAACGGCGATGTGATTGTGATACTTGTGATTTTGAAAAAGTTTAAGTTTTTGTTTTTAAATTTATGGGGGACAGGTAACCGAGGCAACTGGGAATATGGCAATGCGGTGGGTTAATACCCAATTGGGAATGATCCAAGAATGGACTGAACGATCAGTTACTGCAGAGGTGCGCATAACTTTCTTCAAACATCTCTCTCCCTCCCTCTCTCTCTCTCTCCCTCTTTTCCCCTCTCTCTCCCTCTCTCTTCCCCTCTCTCTCTCTTTCCCTCTTTCTCTCTCTCGCATAAAGTATTTTGTTAAAAAACAGCAGTCACCAGATGCAATTTACTTTAAACATATTTAAGCTGTCAATGTTTTACTTGAAGTAAGGCAAGATGAGGTGATATTGGACAGAGGGAGTTTCAAAACGAAACAGATAGTTATTGTGGGAGGTGAGGACTTTTTTTATGTTTTTGTTAGTGTTACTACCGTAATCGTACCGGCAGTTCCGGGTACGGCGTATCGGCAAGGGTGCTGGTCTCTGCTCGGTATGTATGTATGTATATATATATATATATTCATCGGCACCTTAGTCCTATTGTTCTTTCCATCCTCCTTCCCCTCCACTTCCCCTCTCCCTCTCCCCTCCCTCTCCCTCACTTCCCAAACTTTCCTTTGGACGGTTGTTGGTAGCAGAAGTGGGAGGCGGCTTCTCAGACGAAACGATACGGTCATTCGGTGTGGACGTTTTTCGAATCATTGAAGAAGTAAGTTTTATTTTTTTATTATTTTCTTTTAGTCATGATGTTTTGTTTTTTTTTCGTTATTTTCTTTTAGTGATGGTGCTGACCTTTGGGTGTCAGACATTGAAGACGGTTTTGGATTTTGTATAAAATGTAGGCTATAGAGAGAGATTATAAGGAGAGATTAGGGAGAGATATAAGGAGAGATTATAAGGAGAGATTATAGGGAGAGATTATAGGGAGAGATTATAGGGAGAGATTATAGGGAGAGATTATAGGGAGAGATTATAGGGAGAGGCATGTAAGAATTGTGAGTGAAGGAGTTTTTCCATCGATAGAATATTGGATACCTTCCATTCATTCCTTAATACAAAATCTCCTCTAATTACTTACAATCAGGGTTAAAACATTTTCGATTTTTTTGAGCTTGTCGAGTTTAGCGCCGAGAGACCTTTATCAAGATCCTCGAAAGTTTTAACTATCGGTCAGAAAGGCTGATAGGACGACACATCACTATGAGTATTTAAAGAAATCGATGGTGTTTTAAAAGAAAACTGAGTTTGTATCTTTGAAAATTTTGTTGTTTTTGTTGATGTTTGTTGTTGGGACTTTATTTTTTCAGTTGTTCCTTCATCTCTGATACGATTGTTTCTCTCTCTTTTGTACTTTGTGCTTTCCTTACCTTTTCCGTAATTTTCCGTACTTAATGCACTTTCCGTACTTATGCACTTTCCATGCTTTTCATACTTTTTTGGCAGACGTTGGAGCACTTCTTTGAACTTGGGATTCCTCTTCGAGTTAATCTTTTGAGAGCCCTCACTAACGGAATCGACAACTGTGCACAACTGTGCCGATCTGCCCGATCATTTTTGATCTATACCAATGTTTTTTTGACTTTTCAAAAAAAAAAAAAAAACTCGAAATTTTTTTGTTCCATCAACATGCCGATGACATGTTTGTACTAAACCATCTGATCCTTGCCACTTTATTTTATTGTTTTATTTTGATTTGCCCTTTTTTTGGGGGACAATACAATCTGTACAGAAACGACGTTTGGTAAGACAGTCGACAATTGCCCCTTTTTACAGAAAGATTTTGTCTGTCAAAAAACGGGTAAAACGGGTAGAAATAATTATGTACAGTTTGTCAGCTAGTGCCATCTCATTGACATTTTCTGCGACAATTTTTTTCTTCAGTATGGACCCAGAATTGGACCATATTAATTATATATTTGTATCTGTTTTTGTCTCTGTAAGTCTTGAGTTGTGAAACGTTTTTCGGAGAAGCAGCCATTCAGCATAAAGCTGGGTTTTTTTTTTGTCCTCCCCGTTTAACTTGCATTTATAACAGCGTGTAATGTATGATTATTATTATGATAATTTTGAACTGTTTATAGAAAGTCAAACAAGACTTATTCGAAGGCTCGTGGTACATTGTTATTGGTCGAGACATGTCTATGGTTATTATTATGATAATTTTATACTCTTTATAGAAAGCCAAACAAGACTAAATGGAAAGTTAGTGGTACATTGTTATTGGTTGAGACAGGCCCGAAGGACGATCTGATGCCCCCATTAGCTCCACTCACACGATTTAAAAAGGACGTTCCTCAAAAACAAGCCACATTGTCGAGCCGGAGAACAAGAGATCAACGGCTTTTGGACGAAACTCGTATTACTGAACTTAAACAAATGACTATTTCTACTCTTTGTGTTCGACTCAATTCGCTGCATGTAAGTTTTCTTTTTTGCCTACGTGAATGGTTATCTACTAAATTGACATCGTAATGAAGATAAATGAAGATAAATGACTCGTGGACAAAAAAAGAAGTAGAAAAAGAAGAAGTCACCTAAAAAAAAGGCATTTGCAAAAATGATCAAGGTTTTAAGTTTTTTTGACAGTACCTTTGCCAAGGCTAAGTTTAGAGTAGTTATACCGAAAACCTTCACTTGCACGTTAATTAGCGTGGTAGAGCTGTCTCGTACAAAGAATCCTATATTGCTTACGTTTTCCTTAAGTGACTTTTTTGTGTGATCTCCTTAGTTGAGTTGTGACATTGTAGTTATTGTAGAGTTTTCTGCTGAAAGATTCTCACATTACTACCTGTATCAACTTTAGCACCTATATCACATATATTACCTCTATATAAAAGGACCCAAAACGAACCCTGAAAGAACCCCAAAAGAATCCAAAAATAACCTTAAAAGAACCCTGAAAGAACCTGAGGAGAACCAAAGAACCCAAAAAAAACCCTAAAAGAACCTAAAACGAACCCAAAACGAACCTTAAAAGAACCATAAAATAACCATAAAAGAATCATAAAAGAACCCAAAAAAAACCCAAAACGAACCCAAAAAGAACCATAAAAGAACCATAAAAGAACCATAAAAGAACCTTAAAAGAACCATAAAAGAACCATAAAAGAACTATAAAAGAACCATAAAAGAACCATAAAAGAGCCTCAAAAGTACCATAAAAGAACCCTATATATCACCTGTATTCACATGGTAAGATGTTTTTTGGGAAAATGCAGTTTGTTTTGGAGCAACTAGATGCTGTAGAGGAAAGCATCCGGGTGCATTGTCAGGGTAAGTACTATCGGTCAAGTTATTATTTTTTAAGTTTTTCACCTTTATTAGTGCGTAATGTTGTTCATGTTTTTTGTATAAACAAAAGTTTTTTAAGTACTAGGTCAAGTTATTGTTTTTTAAGTTGTTTACCTTTATTAGTGTGTAATGTTGTTCATGTTTTTGTTTAAACGAAAGCTTTTTTAAGTACTATGTCAAGTTATTATTTTATTAAGTTTTTCACCTTTATTAGTGTGTAATGTTGTACATGTTTTTGTATAGACGAAAGCTTTTTTTTCAATGTGGAGATATTGGGAGCCTTATGTCAGAAAAGAAAAGGAAAAGAAACACGTTCTTGTGAATATTGCAAGTACACCACCATTTGCTATGAGTATAGACTATAGAAGAACCAATAACATCATAACGGTTGTATTTGAATTCGATCATATTCTTACAATTCCCATATGTGTTTGGGAAAAAATCCCAGGACCGAACTGTAGTTGTTAGTTCAAATAGCCAATGCAGCTTTCAATGTTTGCAGCAAAATCAAATTGTTGTTTGGAGAGTCATAGGGTAGTTTCAATAACAAAATTACTCAATTTGTTGAATAAACGAGTAAATATACGGCTTTCGGTTGTTTTTTTGAAGTACGGTCAATGTAGGTCAATGTACGCTTAACAAAAACTAAGACCGTGAGTATATTACTCACGGTAAATTACACCTAAAATAGTTTCCTAAAATAAAAAGGAAAGTTACTCATGGCACAGAATACTGTGAGAAATCGTGCTTCACACATGTGAAACCCTCGAAGAGACATGCAAATATTGTTTTGGTGTCTTGCAAATTCAGGGCCTTTTCCTTTTATTACTACCATGGACTGTACTTGCGAGTAAATTGTCCAGACAGTGTAACAACATGAAAGTATTTATTTGATTTTGCCCTTACACTTCACTTCCATGCACTACACATTTACTCAGAAAACTTGAGGAATCCTTTTTATTGTAACCAGCCTATCAGGCTCGCTAGATATTGTGAAAGGAAGGAAGGAGTCGGTATTTGTTGTTTGGAGGTCATGGTAACTAGACATTGTGAAGAGAGTAAGAATGGGTAGTATTGCAAGTTTATCAGTAAAATTGGTTGTTTTCTGGCGAGTCAGGGTAGTGAGGCATTGTGAAGAAAAGAAAGGATGACTGTTCTTTGTAAGCTTAATAAGTAAAATGATTTTTTTAGGAACAGGGAAGAGGGTTGTGGAGGAGAAGTCTCAGAGTCGTCGTCACAAAGGAGATGACTTGGCGGGAATGTTTGAACAATCGAGGAGAGTGATCAACACCAGCATCGAATTTTTTTGTGATTTTACAGGTGTACTAATCACCTCTTAAAAACTACACTGTGAATCCTGTGAAATACACCGTTATTAGTGTTAATAACACTAATTCGGTCCCGGTTTTTTTTGCTCCCTGATCATGAACTAGCATTAATAGTACAAATTGCTTTTTTTCTAATGATAACTTAAAAAGCGGTTGAAAGTCGACCAGGTCGCTCGAAGTTAAACTAGAATAGATAACACTAATAATATAATCACATGCTATATGTTTCTTGACACTAATAATGATTCACTGTGTCCCAAATTGAGGCGTAAAAATCATGAACCGGTTCTTCTCTACAAATGAGAGTTGTGTTGACTGTTCAAAATTGTACTGCCAATGCTAACCTAAAGTAGTGTCAGAATAGTTTTAGCAAATTAAATGCCATTTATGTTCATAACTAACTACATTATTTGGAATCTACGCATGTTTCATTAATAATTGGACAGTTTTGCGATAATGTGATATGTTTACTCGCGATATTGTACGAGTGTCTGAGGTTACTCATAAAATATAAGTACACTTTTTTGTGATGCACCTAATGTTCAAGTTTTTACTTGGCAATTCACGTTAAAGAGACTACCAATTCTGCGTTAAATAGACCAAACGTCATAAATTGTGTAGACCATACTAACTGTAGTGGAGGATGAAGTGCTTTTTAAAATTTTCCTTCTGCTGTTTGTTTTGCGATTTCTGGTCTAAGTTCAATATTGCATTAGCTGACATTATAATTATTATTAATTATTATAATAATTTATATATATGTTTCTTAAATATTTCAGGCACAAAAGTTGTCTTTTGGGACATGCGCGAATCTTTCCTGGAGGGACTCTATAAAGCAAGCGTGGCTTCTGCAAGAATGGATGGAGTGTTGAGTCTTTTGGATTCGGTAAATCTTTTCTTATCACTCTTTCCTCACACTCACAGTGTAAGAAAATCTTTTCTTATATCTCTTTCCTACACTCACAGTAAGAAAATCTTTTCTTATCTCTTTCCTCACACTCACAGTGTAAGAAAGGTCCCCAAGGTTGAAAGTCTACAACATAGGAGGTTCACCTTTCACCTAGCAAGATTTAAAAGCTTCTCAATAAGATTTCATTATCTGGATAGGTACTGCAAGATTGCAAAACTCTTAAAATACTTTTTTTGGTTAAATAGAGCACAATTGTACAAACTTTCAGTGATAAATACTGCAAGATTAGAAAACGTTTCAACAAGCTGCACGAGAAGGATAGATATTATCTACATTCTTTATGTTTCAAAGGTCATTTTACTACCGATTTCCCGTTTCCCAGTTTGTGAGTTAAAGTACTAATAGACAGTTTGAAAAACTATGTCACAGTGACTTTTTAATATCGATTTCTTGCTTGCATTTGTTAATCCACAAGCCTGTCCCTCTCTCATGTTCCTCTTTATGCATTTCATTGTTTTTATTATGGCATGTAAATCTGGTTTCTTTCAAAATTTGTTCCAATGTTAACAATACTGACTGAAACTTCAATATCAAAAGCTTTTGTGCACTCATTTATGCTCTCTTTATTTTCTTACTTCTCTCTTCTCTTGCCTCTCGTCTCTTCCCTCTTCTCTCTTCTTTCTTCTCTTCTCTCTTCTCTCTTTTTTTCTCTCTTCTCTAATCTCCCTTCTCTCTTCTCTATTCCCCCTCCCCCTCCCCCTCCCCCTCCTCCCCCACTCCCTCTCCTCTCCCTCTCCCTCTCCCCTCCCTCTCCCCCTTCCAATCCCCCCTCTCCAATCAATCAGGTTCTGCGCGAAATTTGTGATATCATAGCAGAGCATCTACGTGACAAACTGGTCCTCAGCCTCCTCCAATCATGCCTGGTCAGTTTTCTCTCACTCACCAAAAGCCTTCCCCTCGATATAAGCTAAACACTCCATGCCTCCCTCTCCCTCTCCCTCTCCCTCTCTCCCTCTCTCTCCCTTTCCCTCTCTCTCTAAAAGCCGTCCACACTTGATAAAGCTAAGCATCTCGTCTCATTAGCCGTTTATTTTTTATCTATTTTCATGTCGTGGGTTTTTTCAAAGAAAAACGTGTATTTATTTCTTCTCTATTTGTATGTTTGCTGATTATAAGTTATGGGTTTCCCGTCTTTCTCGAAAACAGGATGGACTTGATCGGGTTCTTTTGGACGGAGGTCCCTCGAGAGCCTTTGCCCAGGAAGATGCTGATATGTTAGACGAAGATGTCCACAATCTCAAGGTAAATTGTATATTGTAATTAAACCGTATTTTCATTTTACAGAATGTTATGTTACATAATGTTATGCTATTGAATGTTATGTGATGTATTGTTATGTTTCTCTAATTCTAGACAGATTTTTGAAACCTCCACTGTAATTAGTGTCGGTAATACAAGTAAACTGTAAACTGCAATTAAACCCTAATGTTATTTTTTGATGTTTTCACTGTAATTATTGTGGGTAATAATAGTTTTTTATGCAGATAAAGAAGCCTATAGACAAATATGTTTCAACCATACGAACTCTAAAAGTCGTTAACAAAAAGCATCCTCAGAGCCCGGTTATCTGTGACCATATTGTTTTTCTATTCATATTGTTGGTTAGAAAATTGTTATGCGAAGTTTTCTTATGCAATTTGTGCACGTTTCGATTTTGTATGATTACTTCAATTAAATTTGTTTATATAACTCTCCTATTAGTCCCTCTAGACTTATCCTAAAGTAGGGCACCATTGGTGTAGTCTCTTTTGCTTGTGAACTAGGGCTAATAAACAGTCAATTCTGTGAATTAACAATATTTAATAGTAACACTGTAACTTCTTGTTTTGGTAACTTCCCTGTCAGTCCCTCTAGACTTATCCCAGAACGGGGCATTATTAGTGTAGTACATTTTGCTTATAAACTTTTTTTCGCCTTTTTTGCCTTTTTGTCTTTTTGCCTAATCAATGGTCTACTGTGAATTAACTGTATTGCAAACATAAGCTGGTTTGAAAATCTGGGAAAATTAATCCAATGTTTTACTGGGTCGTCAGAATTTCAAATAATAAAGCTCCAGGGATGGTGTTAAATATTGTTCATTTTACGATACTTTTTATCTCAAAAATATTGAGAAATTAAGAATTGTCCTTTGTTTTTTGCAGGATTTTTTTATAGCAGGAGGAAATGGATTGCCTCGGAGTGTAGTAGAAAACGCCGCGGCTCCGGTCCAACGAGTTCTCAACCTTTATTCTCTCGATGTGAGTGAAATTTTAGCAAATTCTTAACCTTTACTCTCTCAATGTGAGTGAAAGTCCAAAAAATTCTCAAATTTCTCTCTCGATTTTTCGCGTGTCGACGCCTTTATCTGACACTCTTTCTGTATGATTGTACGAAATAACGAGCAATTTTAGTACGGACTGACACATTTCAGACAATACACTAATTAGAACTGTCCAAATTAACCTATATTAACGTAAAAAAACAATTAGAGTTACTAACTTATATTAACGTAAAAAAACATTTAGAGTTATTAATTCTATTTAGGTTCAAGGCTCAAAATTTGGGGGAGCTGAATTAGCGTTATTAACGCTTATGGCGATTCACGGTGTAGTATATTAATTTTGTTCAAAAACTGTATGTTCCTGACCAATAAATGTGTACGTGTGTGTTCTCACGGATTCTGACGGATCATAGCGGCTGAACGGGTTTTGACGTGTTCCATGTGCAGACTCAAACTGTAGTTGACAATTTTAAGCGGTCCGGTGATATTATGGGGAGTGGCAAGAATTTGGGGTCATCCAAAGTTCGATCGGCAACCGACTCGGAAACATTGTTGAGAGTTCTCTGTCATCGAGCCGATCGAGAGGCATCGAAATTCTTAAAGAAGCAATTTAAGCTTCCAAAAACAGTGACTTAAAAGGCTTTTTCCCATCTTTTTCCTATCTTTCTCCGACCGTCTTTTGGAGAATTGTTATTATAAAATGTAATAATAAGGGGGCCTATATGGTGCTTATTATTTGCTTCAAAATCATATGGTGAGAGAATAGGCTCGTTCCTTTTTGTGGAAGCACACTGAGTCAGGTATTAAAGGAATTGAAAAGATGGTTCTTTTTTTTATATTATTTTGCAGGAAGTTGAGCCGTTTTCTATGCAAGTGAAAGCTTATTAGAACCTAGATATTTTTGGAATCGAGTATCAAGAAGATCTGGTCAATAGTAACCTAATTTTTGCGTTCTTTTGTTTTTCCTTTTTACTGTAGAATATTCTGCTAGCCATATTGAAGTGACTGCTGTTATTTAACAGGCATAAATAGACTTACCAAAAAGACGTGTCAGACGCAAATCTGACGCGTCTTTTCTTCTGGTCTTTTTGTCAAATGATTGAATACTTCCAGTTCCGTAACTATATTTTATTGGCCATCTTTTATTCTTTTTAGTGCGTGTATTCTCTTCATACCGTTTAATTTTTTCTTTGTTTTAGGATATGGACGAGCGAGGTATTGAAATCTGCAACTTGCCTAACAAATCCGTCAAACGTTTTTTGGTAGGAAAACCGTTTTAGTCAGAATGTCTACATTGTATTTCATGTACATTTTTGTTTTAGACTTCTGTTAATAAAATCTCTTTATATACTAAATTGCAGCAAAGGTCTTGCATTATAACTTCATGAAAGACAATTACGTTTGGCAAGTATCTAATATGCCTAACACTGCGTTTACTTATCCACGCCACAGCACATTTCACAGCACAGAACAACTATATCCCCATTGGTGTTAAATGCTTTTTTAACTACTTTCAGTACACATCCTCTTGTTGATTAGACACCGCCAAGCGGAAGGTGCCAGCCTTAAATTTCAATCGTCAGAATCCAGCAAAATGTGCACAAAGAAAAGTTGGTGGCAAAAGAAACGTCAACCCTAATAACAATACAGTGTACTGTGAAGAAATAAAACCGATGCATTGCTACAGCAAGAACAACCTTATTGGATAATTCAAATTTGCACAACTTCTAAGAGCCGTGGATCAGACATCATTTCATCAGTACAAGTCCACATTGCTAAATAAGCTCCCTTTCCACCATAAACAAGAAAAAAAATGAAACATTACATATATATTACATCACAAAACACAGTTTGTCCTTTGAAGACCATTAAACAGATCACCCGTAACAAAACCTCCTTGTAAAAAATACGCAAGCAAATACTTACACAAACTAAATTTCCTTACCAATGACATAGGTTCAAACTATCCCTTATCATGAAACTGTGACCAAAAAATTGTGACCACTAAGGCTAAATTTTTTACCAGGTGTCGGTTCAAACTGCAAAGCTAGTCTTTCCCTTAGTATATGTTGGTGGTAGCAAATGCCCCTATTGAGGCTTTTTGTTTTGGTCTCAAAGACCTACACTACTACTTGTACTCCAACATCATATTGTTCTCGGGGGAAAGGCCAACACAAGCTCGCATGATGTTCTCTAACATGGCCCGCTGCTTGGCGAGAGCGTTCACTACTGGAGTGCCCGGAGGAACCTGCCCAGTCAATTTAACAAGGTCATTAGCGAAATCATTTGCAAAGTCAATCACGGACGACAGCAATAAAGGAACTCGGTTTATTTACGGAAACAATCCAATCAAATAACTCAGTTCGTTCACAGATAATGGCATTCAGAAACTCACTTCTTTCGGTTACAGGCAATGCCAATTCAAATAACTTGCCACAATCTTGAGAAAGAAACAATTCAATCTCTCTTTCTGCGTCGTAAATTTTCCAAGTTTCTAGCGCAACACCAATAATGGTTATGAATGTATAACGATGAATGCATAAATATAAATGTATAAAGATGGCATTATAAAGATGACTGTATAAAGATGAACATATAAAGATTCGTGCATAAAAATTAATGTATAAAGTCAAGTGCAGAAAGATGAATGCATGGACACAGTTGTATAAAAATTAAGGATGGATGCATAAAGAAGAATGTACAAAATAGAATGCATAAGATGGAAGAATAAAGATGTATGAACGAAAATGAATGCATAAAGACGTAAATAAAAAGATGAATGCACAAAGATAAATATATACAGACGAAAGTCTAAAGATGAAAGTACAAAGATGGATGTATGAAGATGGAAGGTATGAAGAAGAATGTATAGTCGAATGTACAAAGATGAATGCATAAAGATAAATGCATAAAGATGAACGTATAAAGATTAACGTACAAATATTTATGTAGAAAGATTAATGTACAAAGATGAATGTATAAATATGAAAATATAAAGATGCACGCATATAGATGAATGCATAAAGGTGAATTCATAAAAATTAATGTATGAAATCACATGAAGGTATAAAGACCAATATATCGAGATTAACGATGGATGCATAAAGAAGAATGTATAGAGATGAATGCATGAAAGTGGAACTATAAAGATGAATGTGCAAAGATTAATGCATAAGATGAAAGGATAAAGATGTATGAATGAAATTGAAAGCATAAAGACGCAAGTAAAAAGAAATGTATAAAGATGAATGTAAAGATGAATATATAAAGAAGAATGGACAAAAATGAATGCATAAAGATGAATGTATGCACTTGTTCTTGAAAGAGTCTCTACGGACATTACACTACACATCTTCATAAACTGAACCAACATTAGGGAAAGTCAATTAGGTCAAGCCACAACACCTCATGTACTAAAAAAGAGTCAACATAATCTTCCAGAATATAGGAACTAATAACCATGGTGATAGACGCGAACAATACATTTTTAACACTAAATAATAGGAACACAAAATTGGTATGGTCCAAAGTCCAAAATAAATCGGTTTATCAATGAGCTTTTAGAGTTTTAGGACTCACCAAAGGAGCTTTTGTAAGATAGCTGAGAAGTACCGCAACAGGATGGAAGCCATGGAATTCCTGCTCAGCATTTTAGAAAAATACAGAGATTTTAAAAAACTTCCAGAAAAAAATTGAGAAATGAAGGGACAAGACAACATCGACACTATAGATCTCACAAGAATGATGCTTACCAGCACAAGTCATCCAACCCCAAACTCCCGTTTTTAACGTCTTAACCTATCCTTCCCCCGTTTACGAAATAAAATATACTTTTTCTCTGATGTTTATGCAGATTCGTTCCTAACAATGAAGTTGTACATACATATGGAAGATAGACACCACTCTTAACACCATATTTCCACAAGAAGGCCCATCCATCAACATATATACAGATAAAATAGTTTAATTTCACATCCTTAAAACCAGCCTTCCCGTTGTCCTGGATCTTGCGTTGTCCCTCTTTATTTGTGTGTTTCTTGAGCTTTACAGAACTGGCTCTACCATACCTGGCCTGCCATGTGGCAGGCTATCCCCGAAAAAAACAAAATCCCCGAGTAGACTATAAAAGCTCCGAGTTGAACATTTTATAACCCCGAGTCGTCACATTTTATAGCCCCGAGTGGAACATTTTATAGCCCCGTAAGGAACATTATATAGCCCCGAGTGGAACATTTATGACCCCGAGTTGTGCACATATTATAGCCCCGTATAGCCCCGAGTTGAAAATTTTATAGCCCCGAGATGTAACAATTTACAGCCCCGAGTTGTAAAATTTCATAACCGCGAGTTGAACATTATTATAGCCCCGTATAATTTTCTCCAAAGTCTCCAGGCAGGAGGCTTCCCTAACCATCGAAATCCAAAAAAAATCTAAACACCAGCAACAGCTGGAATAGTGCCAAAATTCAGAAAGCCTTTCTAGACAACTACACCATATATCGCTATTAGCGTTAATGTTTTTTTCAACACACACATGAAATTTTCTCCATGCACCCATTGTCAAGTTCCCAGTCACAACGGTCGGATTAATAATCGAGCAAGTGTGCACATAAAAAAGTTGATTTAAGTTGCGAATAAAACATTAACACGAATAGCAATACATGGTGTACATATTAAGTAAAAAAAACCCCAAACTGCGATAACATAATACGGTCAAACAAAATAACTAAGTTGAAGTAGACCTCCACTCAAACTTGAAGGACCGAACCTGAATAGAGGCAAGGAAGAATATCTGGACAGCTTCACATGTCTAAAAGACGAAACTGTGAAAAGAATCAAAATGCAGAAAATGCAAAATATAAAAGTTTTTTGTACCTCTCCGTCCTTCCTCAATTGAATGCGGGTACAGAGTTCGGCCAAAAGTACAAGATCTAGAATCAGAGGGGCAGCAAGTAGAGAATCCTCGCATGTATTATGCATAGCAATAGTATTTCTCCCTCCCATAAAAATTTCTGATGTGTATTCATCCATAGCACGTTTGCTATCTCCGACATATGGAACATACTGAAAACACAACAAATACAAAAAAAAGTTCAACATGTTCAAATTAAAAAAAAGTTCAATAAGTTAAAGGAGTACATCCATTGACCGAAGAAAAGAAACAATTCACTCATAAAAACGGATTTTTAGAGACTATGCACACTAAAACCGCAACAAATATGCAGATGCATTTCCAGAGGTTGTATGGTTTTTCAAAGACAGACAAAGGCATCTTACTATGATTGAACCTAGAGAGCGAGGGAGGGGAGAGAGAGAGAGAGAGAAAGTGAGAGAGGGTAAAAGAGAGAGAGATGGAGAGAAGACGTAAAAAGAGAGAGAGAGAGTCAGACAGAAACACGAGGAAAAAGCAAAGACGTGCCATTACCTTAATCACAACAACATGGTCTGGATGTTCCCCTGGGCCATAGAGAATGGAATTGCTCGCAACCATGTCATCTACAACATTGCTTTTCGAAATTTCCTTTGAACGGAATGTTTGTGGTGCAGAAAGATTCATGCCATCATTGTTTCCAAGATGATTGTAACTAACAATGGAGGTAGGCTGCGAGAAGAAAACAAGGAAAAAAAGACAAAGAAATAGGTTGGTTCATCCATCCACTAATAGCGCAATTACACATGCGATACTCACCAATATGGCCAATTCATACAGTTTTCTGTACAACTAGTAGAATTCCTCAGTAACACCAGTAATATCTGTGGAAGTACCGTCTAGTATGTTAGTCCATCTACAGAAAGTCAAGCTACACTGTGAAGTTTAAGACAGCCCTGCAAAATTGTCCTTTGATCAAAAGTTGGCTTATAACATTTTTGACTCACCTTGATCCCAGCTCCAACCAGAAAGTCTACAAGAACCGACTTCATCTTTGTTTGTCCACTCTTAAAATCATCTCCTCCAATCAGGGAATTCTGCTCAATAGCATACTCAATAACACCTGAAAAACAGAAAAGCATTAATCTCTTTTGGGGTTTCATAAAATTTTCTTAGGGTTCTGAAAAACAAAGAAACCTTAATCATCTTTATTTAATCATGACAATATTGATCGCAAGACCAACACAAAAGACAAAAAAAAATCACATTTCTGCAGCAGTTCCGACAATTATTTTTTGCTCCCTGAAGAGAAGACAGACACTCACCTGGGACAAAAGTGTTCTGAGGACTCCCATTGATAAAAGGAACCTTCTCATGGATACAGGCCAAAGCATATAGAGTCGAGGGTGATATCTCCGACTCGTTGTTCTCAAGTGACTTGAAAAGGTTTGCTCGAGTGTCATTCAAACCCATAACCACATCACTATAACGTTCTGTATTAGCTGTCCACAATACGACCACCTTATCAACCTGATTCTTCGCCTTGAAGTTCCTGTCAACCTCCCCACAATAAAAAATGAGACCCTTGTGACTTAAACAAATAAAAAGCGGCAAAGCCGGAAATCCTTTGAAAATTTCTGACTTAAATAGTATTATATATGATCAATTGAATCAGATAGAGAATTGAAAACTCGATAGTTTACACCGGTTTGTATCCACCTCAATGTGAAATAATAGCTAAAATGCTTTCTGTGCAAAGCAGAACCAGGATTAGGTGAAAAATTTATTGGAAACGACAAAAAAACAAAAATAACGACCAACAAAGGACGATCACTGTAAATTACCTACACTCCAAACATTCTACAAACTAAATAATTCACATCATCATCTCAAGATTGCCGACGTCTCACAAAAGTCAAATCAACTGCATAAAAACGCAAATGAAATGCAGATTTTTTTTGAGATTTTTACTAGAGTGAAAAATAACAGCCCTGAAGTCTTCAATGATTTTCTTCAAAAAGTCAATCAACTGCGCAAAAGAAAGAGACAACCTTTTGAGAATCTTACAAAAGTAAGAAATGACATTACCTGATGTCTTCAATGATCTTCTCCATTTGCTGCTTCTTGGTTCCCGTGATGACATTGTTTGCCCGAGCCCCCTGATTTGCTGCGATGAAATCTGCGTCGTAGATTCCTGGTAAGGGAACAATCTCCTTCAAATGGGGATAAAGCTGTCGTTGCAAATCAACATCAAATACTCTTGCACGATCCATAGCATCCGCAAGATTCATATTTGAAATATCCCATCCACCAAAGATAATGTCTCCTGGATTAACCTGCACTTTCACCAATAGTATACACCTTACGTCAATATTAGAGTCCGTTCTTACAGTAAAGCGGAACTAGTATTAACTACAGTACATTCTGTTTTGCCAATATCTCCTGCATTAACCTGCATTTCACCAACTGTATAAACCTTGCATCGTTAATTGTGTTAGCGAGTTAGTTAATGAATCAGATTTAGTATTAACTGCATTGAATGATGGTTTGTCGCGACACCACTCTACTAAATGATGTTATTAAGAGAAGTTTATGATTTTGAGTTAAAAAACACACACTCAAATAAAAGTTATTAACTCCAATAGCCATGGGCAGTTTATCATTCAGATTTGAAACGTTAACGACTCCCACTCGTAAATGACAACAAGATTACCACACACTCCTCTCTAAACAGCAAACAGTTTCTCATGATTCGTCATTTGAAATTTCCAATAAACAAACCACACCAAAACGGAAAGAATAGAAAACCATCTTCTAAAAATATTGCAGTAACTCCGACAAAACTCCCGGACGAGTCAACGATACCCAATTGCAATTTCAATCGACGAGTGAAACGTACCATCGGTAACAGGCTTTTGAAAGGCACAAAAACTTCCTCTCCATTGTATGATCCAATGCGACAGGTTGATGCCTGTGTGAGAGAGCCGTAATAATTGGCTTTCTGGATTCCCTCTTTTGTCCTCCATGACATGCCTCTGCAAAAAAAAACGTCGCTCCACACAGTTCGATTCAAGACAGTCCATTCAGTCTAAAGCAACTAGTTCCGCCACTTCTTTAGCAATGCATCTGTACTATATTCGACTAAATCACTCTAACTGGAGTGCCTGTCTTTATTAAAAATCACAAAAAACACTGTTAACAACACTATTTAAGGGAGAGGACTATCAGTCCCCACATCTCTCTAATCTAAATACGTTTTAAGCATTCTAATTCCACGTTTACACACTAATTCCTTCACACTCATAGCAATTAGTGCGAAGGTTATAAATATTAAAAGTGAACTTTGTATCAATAAAACGACATTATCCACAGTTATTATAGTTAATGATGCTAATTCAGTCGAGACTTCTTTTGCATGAAATCATAAAGTAATGTTGACAACACGATTTAAGGGAGTGGGCTACAATCTGCCACGTCTCCTTGCAATAAATAATATTACGTACTCTAATTTTGCATTAACGCTGATAAATACTTGACGCTAATAACGATGGGCAGTGTAATTTAGCGCAGCGTGGCAAATTTCAGCCCATTCTTTTAAACAATGTTATGAAAAATATTTCATGATTTTCAGCAAAAAAGCCACGACCAAATTAGTGTTATAAACACCTGGTAATGAGCAGTGCACCCGAATTCTTTAGTTTGTCAATTAGTCCTGAAAACAGATAAACACAACCAGATGTACACAAACAGATACACACAAAAAGATCCACAAAGTCCATGCTTACATAAATTGACTGATAAAAATCGAATTCAAGAAGGTGCTCTAGTCAAACACATACTGTTAAAGCAAACTGATAGCTGCTATCCATGCCAGTCAGGCAAAAAAAAAAAAAAGAGACAGAAATCATTTCCTGTCCGGTAAATACAACAGCCAAAAAAAAAGTATTTATGTCTAGTAAATCCACTTACTTGTTGTTGGCAATAATGCCACCAGTCAGAGTTGTACCATTGTTGCCTCCCCATCCAACAAGCATAACTCTGGATAAAGAAAAAGAAAGAAAAAAAAAGGTTAACGGGTAACTCTGGATAAAGAAAAAGAAAGAAAAAAAGGTTAAAAGGTAATCAAGCAACTTGAATTATCTATAGGTAGTTATACGTCTGCTATTACTGGCGATACTGGCCAGTAAGTAGCAAAATTTGTAAAGAAAATATACAATTTCTTAAAAAATCGTTCAGTTTTCTGTGCGCATACTGTCACTACTGGGCTACTAACGCGAGTAACAGAGTACATAAAATTTCCCTACAAGGAAGAATCAAAACAGCAATAAAAGAGCATAAAAAAGGGACCAGAGCGGAAATCCAGTCGAAAAAAATGTAAATCCATATCCATGTAATCAAATCCATATTCCTAAACTGTGCAGCTGTAAATTGTAATTTTTTTGGAAAAGAGACGGAAACAATTTATCGAAGCAAAAATTGACAAAAAGATGAGCATACTTGAAAAACTAGCAAAACATTAGATACAGTTAACAAATTGTACAACTCATTATAACTACCAGAAATGTAGATCACTTAATTCGCGATCAATTCTCTCCTGCAAGCCTAAAAAACCCTGTTCTTACCCTAATTTTGGTAAATTACGCTCCGTTTTAAACTCATATGTTCTTTTAACAGGCTTTACCACCCAGGCTTGTCCGTTATCTGTTTGTTCTTGGATAATTTCAGTGTCATGATATTCGTATTTTGAAAGAATTGAATCCTCCGAGTATACTACATTCGAACTATCTACACGGAAAGTTCTGATTGGTCCATCCGCACGAAAGTTATCAACCAACATGATTGCTTAACTAAACTGCAAAGGTAAACTCCAAAGGTGACAGAGAAATACACAAGAGATAGGATTGACAAGAAAGTTATAAAGAACAGAAAAAGCGAAAAAGAAAGGAAAGTAAATTGCTTGATGAATCACTATCTGAACAAGAAATTACAGGTCTTCAATGCAGCACAATTTGAAGGTTACAATTTGCTTGTTTCCGGTACTCTAGTGATCGGCCGGAAAAAAAAGAAGGTTAAATGAATAGCTTTAAGAAATGGAACGGAATTTATGGAACTCAGAACTCTGACTTCTGACAAATAATTCTCTACCTTGGAAGTTGGAAAGGCCAATGTTTCTAATGGTACAGTACACCGTGAATCGCTATTAGCGCTAAATGTTTTTTTCTTCTCTTAAAACATTTTTTCTCCGTACACACATGTCCGATTGTGGATCTGACGGTTGCGATTGAAAGGTAAGATTATCAGCTTCCGATTGGCGGTCTCAAATTGAAAATCGGACAAGTGTGTACGGAGAAAATATGTTTTAAGTGGCGAACAAATTATTAACGCTAATAGCGATACACGGTGTACTTGTGCGACAATCTACGTACGAAAACCGCACGAAATTAGCATAAAGTTGCACTGTTGCAGCGATTCCCACGTAAAATATATATAGTGCGAATAAACTCTTGCCGCTGCATGGAACTTCTGATGGACAACCGTTAGATCAAATCTATCGACGGCAATATTTAAAAGTACGGTTCTGTGCAGCTCTATACTGACATACCTTTTTGGTACACCGCCCATCGTTATTCGAGTCAATAACATTAATTTGGTCGCGACTAATAAAATTAGAGCTAATTTAATAGAGTTAATAAAGTAGCCACCACTATTTAAATTCAGTTTACAAAATTCTGCCACGTCTCCTGGTACTAAATTAGAATTGTACATTGTAAATTCCGCATTAATAATAATAAATCTATACGCTAATAACGATGGGTAGTGTACCTGTACAGTACACCGCGAATCGCTATTAGTGTTAATGTTTTTTTGACACTTAATACATCTTTTCTCCGTACACACTTGTCGGATTGTGGATCTGACGGTGGATATTGAAAGGTAAGGTATCAGCTTCCGATTGGCGGTCTCAAACTGAAATTGGACAAGTGTGTACGGAGAAAAGATGTTTTTAGTGCGAAAAAAATATTAACACTAATAGCGATACACGGTGTACAGCACAGTACAGTACACCGCCAATCGCTATTAGCGTTGTGTACGCTAATCCCGTCCCGCTTTTTTTTTGTTTTATTCTCAAATAGCGTAGTTTATTCTATTTTTTTCTTTATTCTATTTAGGGTTATATTTTGTACCGTATCATCGTACTTTAAACCATGCGTTCAAACAGTCGACTTTGAAACATTCAGCAGCAGCAATTCTTCTTTTACTTTTAGGACCCTACAACTTTTTTTGGAATCAAAACAAAGGAAAAAAAAAACAAAAAACGAGGCAGACAACCATTGTGAAGAGAAGGACGGCCCCGAATATCCAATCAAAAAGGTGAAATTCTAGTCACGTGACGTCATGTCACGTCTAATCTTTCTTGTCGAATTTTACAAGTTCCTGTTGGAATTGTCTTCCGCTGACCTTAAGGAGCCCTAAAAACCTTCAAAACCCTAAAAAACTTGAAACCTCCATAAATCACATTCTCGTAGCCCATACCTCTGGAAACTTCCCCGAAACATACAGGGTTTTTTAAGGGTTTTTTTAAGCCTAAGCTAGTTGAGATTCAGGATTTTGTGTCTTTTTGGAGTCTTTTTGAGGTAAAGGATTGCATTCAATTTTCTCCGGTTCTTGAAATTTTACATATGGATTTATTAGTGTTTTTTATTGCGCATTTAGGATAGTACAATTTTTTTTTAGGCTTCATTTTGGAAAATGGTAGTGTTTTTGGAGATGTCAAATTGCCGCTGATGTTTCAAGGTTTTTCTTGTCAAATTGCGGCTTTTTTCTCAGCCTGGCTGCTATTTGTAGTGTGCTTTTGCAGTTTTTAGGAAGTTGTTTACAGGGTGTTCTACCGACCGCCTCTCTCTTTGCCTCTCTCTTTGCCTCTCTCTCTTTGCCTCTTTCTTTGCCGCTCTCTTTGCCTCTCACTTTGCCTCTCTCTCTTCTTCTCTCTTTTTCCTCTCTCTTTTCCTCTCTTTGTCCTCCTCTCGTTGCCTTTCTTTGCCTTTTTCTTTCCCTCTGTCTCTGCTGCTCTTTTTGCTGCTCCCTTTGCCGCTCTCTTTTCTCTTGTTTTTCCTCTCCTTTTGCATCTCTCTTTGCCTCTCTATCTCTCTTTGCCTCTCTCTTTGCCTCTCTCCTCGACTCTCTCTTTGACTCTTTGCCACTCCTTATGCCGCTCTTTTTGCCTCTTTCACTCTCTCTCTTTTTGCCACTCTCTTAGCCTCTCTCTTTGCCTCTCTCTTTGCCTCTTTCTTTGCCTCTCTCTTTGCCTCTCTTTGCATCTCTTTGCATCGCTTTGCCTCTCATTGCTTCTCTTTGCTGCTCTCTTTGCGTCTCCCCTGCCTCTCTCTTAGCCTCTCTGTTTGCCTCTTTCTTTGCCTCTCTTTGCATCTCTTTGCATCGCTTTGCCTCTCTCTTTGCTTCTCTTTGCCGCTTTCTTTGCGTCTCCCTTTGCTACTCCCTTTGCTACTCCCTTTGCCTCTCTCTTTGCCTCTCTTTTTGCCTCTCTCTTTGACTCTGTCTTTTTCCCTCTCTTTGTCCCTCTCCTTGCCCCTCTCCTTGCCTCTCTCGCTTCTTCTCTCTTTTGCCTCTCTATTTGCCTCTCTCTATCCCCATCTTTGCCTCTCTCTTTGACTCTCTCGTTGCCTCTCTGTTTCCTCTCCCTTTTCCTCTCTTGTCTCTCCCTTTGTCTCTGTCCTTGCCTCGCTCTGTGGCCCTCTCTTTCCTCCCTCTCTACCCCTCACACTGCCCCCCCTCCCCCCGCCTGCCTCTCTCGCGTCTACCATTTCTTTCTCTCATGTTTCTGTCTTTCTTTCCTATCCCTTTCTCTCTTCCTCCTTTTTTTTGGTGGTGACATGAGCTTCTCTGACGATAACGGATGATTCCACTTTTTTCATTTTGTTTTTTCCCCCTTTTTTTTTTCAGGCAACAGAAAAGAGTGCATAGGAAGGTTATTTCTGCCTAGAGACAGAGATTTTCGCCATGAAGACCCCCGAGGTCTGTGACTATTCTTCAACTAATGTTTTGTTCTGTCTGATTTTATGAAGGCCTTGAAAACATGCAAAAGTACCTTTGTTTTCCACTATATTGTTTTTATAATTCAGTGTTAACGTCATGAACCCACACTATTTTGTGTCTTGTATTGATGGGAATTTTGTTACGAGGCGTGATTAGAGGTTTTGAATGCATTGTAGATTTTTTAGATACCAGAAGTCTCTTAGTACTCTAATAGCCAGTTTTCCTCTTTCAAATGTACAGTGAAGTCAATTTTCCTGAGCAAAGCAGTACTTTTACTGTTGAAAAGTGATGCTAGAAAAACATAAAAGTTTTTTTTTTTGGTCGTTTCTTAAGAGGCGATCTTTTTGGAGTCCTTATAGTTTCCCTTTTTTCCACTGTTTAAATATAAGGGCAATGAAACACAAAAGTTTGGAAAATATGGCCAGTAAACAGAAAACTTTTCTTTTGTTTTTCGTTTTTGCAGCGCTAAAAATTCTGGACGTCTCTTTAAAAACGAGACTAACAAAACAGAAAAAAATTGAAAATAGGAAACAAAAGAAAGTTTTAAAAAATAAGTCGAACGAAAAAAACATAAAAGTTCCTTCGTCTTGCTTTTGTTTTTCTTTCGTTTTTCTTCCGTTTTTCATTTGTTTTTCTTCCGTTTTTCTTCCCTTTTTCTTCCTTTTTTCTTCCGTTTTTCTTTCTTTTTTCTTTTGTTTTTCTTTCTTTTCTCCAGATGCGAAATTTTTGGAGTCTCAGCAAATCCCAACGCCTCGCCTCGGACACTTTTGTTGTCACAAAGAAGCTTCTATGGAGCACCGGAAAGGCGGCGTGGATTGCGGGAACCACATTTTTGATCCTCGTGGTACCTCTTATTATCGAAATGGATAGAGAACAACAGCTCGTGGATATGGAAGTTCAACAGGGTCTTTTGGGGACGGCCTCGGTTCCTCAACCTGCGGCACTAAAATGAGTAAAAAACGGTGAGGAAATGGTAAAGAAATTTAGGGAAATGGAAAGGGAAGGGATGTTGTGAGTGATAGAGGAAGTTCAGAAAGAAAAGAGGAATTGAAAGAGGTGGAATGTGGGGAGGTATGAGTGAAAAACAGAGAGGGAAGTGGTAAAGAAAGTTACGGAAATGGAAAGGGATTTCATGAGTAAAAAACGATGAAGAAAGTTTTGAAAGAAAAAAGGGAAGGAAAGAGGTGAAATGTGAGGAAGTAGAGAGTACTAGTTCGTAGAGTTTAACGGTTTCAATTTAGGCTTTGGTTTTGACTCCGTTTGTGAATATCCTTTTTCGGGATTTTTGTACTATTTTTGAATGCAAATAAAATATGTTAGTTATTAGTCGGGATTGTGGATATCTTGGTCCTTGTTGACCTTTTTATTTTATTTGTTTTTCTTTTTTTTCAAACAATGCCTATTTGTTTGGCTATTGGTTTGTTTGTTGTTTGGCTATTGGCATCATTGGTATCTTTATGTATGAAGATGAGAGGGGAGGAGAGGAGAGGGAGGGGAGGGGAGCAGAGGGAGGGGAGGAGGAGGGGAGGAGAGGAGAGGGCTGGGAGGAGTGGGAGGGGGAGGAGAGGAGAGGGAGTGGAGGAGAGGAGGGAGGGAGGAGAGGAGAAGGCAGCGAGGGGGGAGGGAGGGGGAAGGGGAGAGTGGAGAGGAAGAGATCCCATAGTCGATGTGTGACACTTCAAGCCAAACTGATTGTTTTGTACGGATCAGTAGAAGAACACCACTTTAGTATTTTTCATCATATGGTATTATTTCTTGTACTTCTTTTTTCGGAAACACATGAAATCATCATTAGTTCTTGTATCTCTATATCATCTGTTTGTATTTTATGTTCATTGGCCTCTTGACTTTTCGAAAAGGTTGCAATTTGCAAATAACCGAAATCCTTTTTTTTCTCTCTCTCTCTTTTTCTTCTTGGCTGTTGTAGACTCGCGAGTCTTTGTTGTTTGCTCGTTTTGTTCTCCACGATAGACAACGATTCAATTTGCTCCGTCCTACTTACCTATCCTCCCACCCCTCTCTTTGTACCATCGTTGTCACCTTTCGATTTCGGCATAATGGAGATCCTCCATATTTTTTTCGGTCAAAGATTTTCGCCTAAAGGACATTTTGCAACTTGTTGGGTACCGGGGCCGGTTTTGCTAATCTTGCCTGTGACTCGAGTTTATATATCTCTTCCTATCTCCGTGAGGGTTTGGGTTTACTTCTCAAGAAGAGAAGCGCAAGATGAGTTTGTTGGTTGTATGGGGAGTTGGTGTCTTAATGCCTCGGAGTTACACCGTGAATCGCTGTAAGCATTAATAACCCTAATTCGACTCTCCTAATTTTGACCCTCGAACCTAAAATAGAATTAATAACTCTAATTGTTTTTTTTTACGTAATATAGGTACTTTTAATCAGCGTTAATAACAGTTTTTAAATAGTGTGGTGTATGTAACGTTTTAGGTCGTGCTAAAATTGCTCGTTATTTCATACAGTCGTATAGAAAGAGTGTCAGATAAAGGCGTCGACACGCGAAAATGAGTGCGTCGACACGAAAAAGCGCACTCAGATTTGATTCCTATTGATAAAGACGGTGGAAAATAAAGTGAACCTGATCTCATATGTTCAAACATCGACATGTAAAGACGGGCTATACCGTCTACACTGTGGGAAAAATGTACCCAAATTAGGGTTATGCATAAATTAGAGCTAATTTTTTTTTTGGCGAAAGGCCTTGAACCCAAATTAGAATTAATAACACTAATTGATTTTTTAAACTAATTATTTCTTAACGTTCATAGCGATTCACGGTGTAGTCTCTCGTTTTGTGGTTGGGATGTATCAGTTCTTGTTACCATCTTCCCTCGTGTGTTGGATTGTGTCTAGTAGGCAACATGTTTTAGGGTTGAAAACTTGAAATGCCGGTTTCCTCCACTCTCATCATAGTTCAAAAGTAGGCGTTTTTATGGTAGGCCTCTGGTCGGCGCCTTTATCGTAATTTGTGTTATGGGCTTTTCATGTGATCTTCTTAGATCGCTACTTTGATCAGCGACCATCCGATCGTCCGAATCTGACGGTGTAAACAATTTTTTTTGGTCCAAATGTTTTGATTGGTCCAATTTTTGGTCCAAATGTAAATTGGTCCGAATAGGTCCGAATACAATATGGATCTTAAGGTCATATTGTATGTTTTGCATACAATAGGCATATTGTATGGGCCTACTTTCACCTACTTTTGAACTATGACTCCCATTGCTAATAGTTGAAACATTTGTTTTAATTGGTTCCAAAGTCTTTTGCCAGCAATTCATTCGTCGCATGAAAATTTGTAGCAATGTCATTCGACGGTTGACTTTTGCAGTAGTTGCAGTCATAGTTAAACTTAACCGACGGCAGTTTTTGATTTTATTCTGAAGACGGAATCGAAAACTGAGTTCGGGTCAGTTCAAAAAACAACGATTTCAATGATTGAAAATTTCGGCAACCAATCATTGTTGTAAGTTATCAGCAACCAATGAACTGCTGGTCAAAGAATTTGGAGCAATGAGAAGGAATCTTTAAATCTATTAGGGTAAAGGTGCATGGGAAGAAGTTCTGAACAACGAAACGCATCGTACACTGCCGTACAGTAGACGCTTAAAATTTCAAAACGGGACGTTCCAAGAAAGAGAAGCAGGATCTAATGTGCAGATTTCGCTGGCTGTACCATAAATGATTACAAAATCAAATATGATGAGTTTCGTACTTTTTGCCCCTCGGACCAACATTTTTTTGAAACTGAACACCTGTAAAGGAAAAAGCCACCAGAGCGCCAATAGTGACGTGACATGACGTACAGGTACTGTACTAAAGAAATTCAAAACGAAAGGACGCCATTCGACGTCACATGAAATCTGACGACGTCGTCCATTCCAAATCGAGACCACTGATCGCAACCAAAATTGTACGATCAATTCGTCGTTCATGAACCGAACAAAATCTCAGCAGTTGTGCGAACGACAAGATTTTGTAAATAATTAAATACATGTTTCGGGATGTGTAAAAAAACGGGCTGCCGATCGCGCAGCATGAAGCAGCCCTACAAAATTCGTACTTCTAATTCTGTACGTCAGGACGGTTCTTAACTCTGATTGGATTGAAGGAGGTCGAAAACAATACTCTGTGCATTTTAGGTTCTTTTCGTCTTAAATTTTCTTATTTACACATTACGGACCTCTGCGCATTTTGGATTCCAGTCAGAAATGTTTTGTCCCGATTCACTTACAGCTGGATAGGTCTTGAATCTTGAAACGTTGCGTCATCTAAATTCACACGTGCGCGGGACAGAATGTTTTTAAAGAAGGTTGAGAGATATTTTTACGCCAATCACATTTTGAAGTGTCCCCGTAGAAACGTTTTGCGTCGTCAAGTGAACGTTTTGCTCGAAATACGACGCTCTGTCAGACAATGATTATAAACTACGTAAGCCAATGATAAGTGGCCACGTCACCTTTAACACCACCTCTTGTCACATTTGTTCATTGAAACCCTATTTTCGGTTCCATGCTACCATTACCATTAGAATATGGACAACCAAAGTCATTTAGAATACTGTCCCAAAGTCGTCACAATCTCAAGTGGGAATCTCAAAATAACGTAATACATTTCGTGCGCATTTTATACGTTTTTGACATTACGTAAAGTTCGAGCAAACAGCACATAGCCTAGTCTCGTTTATTTCGCACTTTATGTGCCAGTCTTAGCCGTTGTTCACAACGGAGAGCAGCGTCCCCGTTACAGTCCCGTTCCCCGCCCTTCAAGCGAACTTGACCAAACAAAGCCATGACTTGACATTACCGCCCTGCTAGCCCTGTTCACACGTGCGAATTTTGCTCCGGAAGTCACATGTCCTTCTGCCTAACGTTTGCCACCAGGCCATGGCGAAGTGACGACTCGCCACGTGTCTTTCCGTGGGCTCATGAGGAAGACGGAGGAAGCACTTCCCAATCTGACAGCTGTCGTTACTCGAGAGGCGAATTCAGACGATAGTAGAGGCGGAGAAGGAGAAGGCGGGAGCCATGGCGGGACTAGCAGATTTTCGAAAGCGACTGACGCTGGTTACAGGAGACCAGCTTCGGGCGCCAGACATGGCGGATATGTCTTTGGACGCCACTGCCTCCTATAAGGTAGAGAGGGAGAGGGAGAGGGAGAGAGGGAGAGGGAGAGAGGGAGGGGGAGAGGGAGGGGGAGGGGGAGAGGGAGGGGGAGACGGAGAGGGAGAGAGGTAGAAGGGAGAAGGAGAGGGACAGGAAGCGGGAGCGCTGGTATTGCTGAGAGCCCCCGTTAGTCCAAGGTTTTAGAGAGCACACATTGACGCGGATTTCGATGGAAATTGTTTCAGCTGGTATGCTGCCATGTGGCAAGCTGATATATAGCCACAGCTGTCTCTAGCAAGCTGGTTTATTTATAAAGATGGTAAGTAGTGTGGTCTTAGAACTTGAAGGATGGCAACCAGATCTGGTTTGTCTTGACAGCAATCGATTCCATTTCCTTTTCAGAGGTAATCATGATCGATGCTGCCATTTTGTTTTCACATTCAGAATCGGTATTCTGCTGCTGGAATCAAATAGGTTCCACTTTCTTTCAGAAGGCAATCAGAATCGATATTCTGCTGCTGCAAATATTTTAGAATTCGGTGATACTGTTTTAGGTTTTTGAAGTGTTTTTGGAAATTTGGCTTGGAGATAACGGAGTGACATTAATGGATAGGGTTTGAAAACCTAATTGTTGCTGTTCTTGTAACGGCATAGAATAATAGGAAGCGGACTGAATATTTGCACACAAATTATTGCAGGTCAGCGACGAGGGAACTTTGAACTTGTTGAGCCGATCTCAAGAATATGACATAAATGAGGAAGGTTTGCAATTCCGGAAGCTTCCCCTTGGAGAAGCAAAGGACATTGCTGAAACCCGGGAGAAAAACTATCGTTGTGCTTCCTATGAAATGTGCGTTTTCAATGCAATAGGGTTTGGTGCCAGTAGTGTGGTGCGAAAGGCTATCCACATTCCGACGCATCGAATATTAGCATTGAAGAAAATCAATGTTTTTGAGAAGGTGAGAACGGAACTGAACTTAACCTTAGAAAACCCTCAGAAGGCTTAAACAGGCGTGTGCTAGCTAGAATGCTTAAGTTGAGCTTTTCGCCTTTGTATATATAATTTTAGGATTCGTAGATAAGTTGCGGGAATGCTTAAATCAAGCTTAATCTTTTTTCAGATTTTAAAAAGAATCTGCTGGATGCTTCTTTCGAGCTTTTCTTTGGCTTTCAATCTGTTTCAGATTTTGTCGATAAACTCTGTTGTTTTAAGATAATCTGCTTATTGGTTGCGAGGGTCTTGCATCGAGAGTCCACAATAGATTATGCTTTAGCGAGAACTTGCCGTGTTTGTATTCATCTGCATTATTTTAATCTTCAAAAGTGACTATTTAGCATGATCCATCTGAGTCATAGTTCAAATGTCCTTAAACAGTTGGAAACATATATGTGGTTTTCTCGTTCTATACGCTAATTATACTTGAAAAAACGATAGCTTACGCGTATAGTACGGGGTAATTACATAGAGAGTTGTCATTCTTTCGCACATTTGAACTATTGTTTGAATTTTAGGAAGGATTTGGCACCTATTTCTCTTCCTTCTAGAGCCTGTCCACGGGTTTCAGCAGTTAAAGATGAATCTTTTGACTTAGCATTTGTCTCTGAAATATTTTTAAGTTTCTACATGCATAACTCCATTGTAATGCGCCTAATAGAGCAAATGCTTCTTTTCACGAGCATTATCAGGGCATCTAAAAACAAAACATTCTGAAATGTGTGATTTCTGAAAGGGTCAGGATACCGCGTAATTGTTGCCTACATTCTTGCCTATAATGTAATGGATACCCTGTTGCCTATAATGTTGTCTATTGTTATTGCTGCCTAAAATGTAATCGGTGCCCGTAATGTAATGTATCATGCCTTTTCATGATTTTTCTTTCAGGATAAAAGGCAACAGCTGCTTAATGAGATCCGTACTTTATGTGAAGCTCGACGTGCTCACGGATTAGTGGAGTTCTATGGTGCTTTTTACTCCCCTGATAGTGGACAAATCAGCATTGCTTTGGAGTACATGGATGGTGGCTCATTGGCTGATATTGTTCGAACAAAGAAATCAATCCCAGAACCTATTTTGTCTTTAATCACTCGCAAAGTTCTTCAGGTAAATCTCTTACGATAAAATTTTCCGGGGATAAATCGCTTGCAGAATGATGGCAATCTGTGTTATTATTACATGGAATAGTTAAACAGTTAGGTCCTATGCTTATTTTATTGTGGCAATTACACTGCTTATTGCTGTTAGTGTTAATAACACTAATCCGGTCTCGAATTGCTCAGGTCAAAATTCACAATATAGTGTTAATAACATTATTTGGAGTGAAATCGGCCACGTCTCCCTACCCTAAACGATTTTCATGATACTTATTTTGCTTTAATACTATTAGTTCCTTTGCACCAATAGTGATGTGGCAGTGTTAGTTGTTAATCACAATGGAGGAAAATGTTTGAGAGCTAGGCGTAATTACCATTACAAATTTGAGAAGCACACCATTTATGTTGTTACTTGTGCTTTTTGTGGTACCATTTTCTTTTGTTAATACTATTGCATGAGTGGGTACCATCTTTCTATATTATTCCATTTGTGGTATACCAACTTTTTATGTCATGCTATTCCATTTGTGGTACCATCCTTTTACGTTAATACTATTGCACTTGCGGTTTCATCTTTTTATGTTAATACGATTGTGTTATGTTAAATGTGTTGCATTCGTGGTACCATTTGTTTATGTTAATTCTATTGCATTTTGGTACCAACTTTTTATGTTAATTCTATTGCATTTATGGTACCATCTTTTCATTTTAATGCTATCTCATTTGTGGTACCATATTTTTGCTAATATTATTGCATTTGTGCTTCCATCTTCTTATGTTAATACTATTGCATCATCATTTTATGTTAATTTAATTGCATTTGTGGTATCATCTTTTTGTGTTAATTCTATTGCATTTGTGGTATCATTTTTTTGTGTTAATTCTATTGCATTTTGGTACCATCTTGTCAGGGTCTCCATTTTCTCCATGCTGAGAGGCACATGGTTCACCGTGACATCAAACCCGCAAATTTGTTATTGAACCTTAATGGCGAACCCAAAATCACAGATTTTGGGATTAGTGCTGGTCTCGATAACTCTATCGCAATGGTGAGTTTCATTTTCCTTTTATCTGGTTGTTTATTTATACCCGAAGGAGAATCTTAGCTTGATCGAGACCACAGAGTGTTGCTATTATCGTAAATGTCTTTTTTGCCACTTAAATCAACTTTTTTCCGTACACAAATGTCCAATTTTTATTTGGAGACGATGAATTGAAGGTAAGGATCCTTTCTAATGGATCTTTGGTTTCATAATCTGACAAGTGTGCTTGGAGAAAAATGAGTTGAAAGACCGGAAAAAACATTAACTCTAATAGCGGTATCAGGTGTTGTTTTTTGCTGACTCTGCTTTTGATGTATTAGAAGAAGGAGAAGGAGAAGGAGAAGAAGAAGGGGAAGAAGAAGGAGAGGAAGAAATCGATGAGGAAGAATAGATGTTGTCCTTCTAGAGCAACAGCATAACACTTCAATGCACTCGTTTTTTTATTTTTAGTTTTTGCTGATGAGTTTTTTGCGGTTTTCTTTTCTGCCCAGTGTGCAACATTTGTTGGGACTGTGACTTATATGTCTCCGGAACGTATCAACAATCAATACTATTCATATCCGGCAGATATATGGAGTATTGGGCTTACTTTACTCGAATGTGCCACTGGAGTTTTCCCATATAATGCCAACAAAGGACCTGTGAATTTAATGCTTCAGGTAGGGTTCAGAAGGGTTTTAAGTAATTTTTGAAGAAGGTTTATCTGGATTGTTTTGAAGTAGGTTTATCTGGATTTTACTGCCAAAAGAGGTGGGCAAAGCTGGAATTATCTGGAGCTTTGCCGTTTTTTGCCGTCAATATAGTATGATCTATACCGTGTTGAATCATACAGTATGATCTAAAACCGTGTTGATTCCGATGGAGGATTTGAAAATTCCAGAATGTCCTGATGCGTTTTGCTCCCTATTGGAGTTACAAGAGGGATTTGGTTTGCAAAACGAAGACTAGTTACAATAGTTTTATACCTATATGTAATTATCCCTGTATTTGCTTGTACCTAACCACTTAGTCTCATCATTAATGCATTAAATCTGTCCCCCCCCCCCTCCCTTTCTCTCCCTCCCCCCCCCTCTCTGTCGTTTTTTTTCTCCTCCCTGTCTTTTTTCCTCTCATCCTCTCTCTGTCTCCCCCCCCCTCTCTCTTCCCTCCCCCCCCCCCCTCCCTCCCCGGCCCTCTCTCCCGCTTCCCCATCTCCTTTGCATAAAAGTCAAACTTTTCCCTTCGTTTTAACCTAGACAAAGAATGTTGTGAGTTGCAACAACATAGGAACCTTCCCTCCCTCCCTCCCTCCCTCCCTCCCTCCCTCCCTTGTGAGTTTTTCTACACAACACAGGAACAATGTGTGGATTATGATGATTATTTAATTCTGACTCATTGCAAAAAGTCAAAAGTCTGGAGATGTATTGATGCGTTTATGTGTTTCTTTTGCAAATTATGTAAAACCTTAAAGAACCTCAGAAAACCCTCAAAAACCCTGAAAACCCCAAAAAAGTTGTGTATCGGTGAGTTTCCTATCGACTATAAGTGCGATAACCAATATATCGGTTCTCGTTATCGTAAGGGGACCGATAAATTTAAATATATCGTTATCAGTAATAGTGCCGATAAATCGCCAATATGTCGGGACCGATAACCGATGTACCCTTCCGAGGGAGGGGTGGGGTTTTGAAAAAAAATCGATGTCGGGGTGTGGTACACCGTCGATCGTATTTAGCGTGTAGAAATTATTAGAGTAAAGAAAAAATTAGCGTCATTAATTCTAATTCAGTGCCAGGAGACGTGGCAAATTATGGTCCACGTCCTTAAATAGCGTCATTTATTCTATTTAAGGTTCAAGGGTCAAAATTTAGGGGCGCCGAATTAGTGTTCAACATGCTAAATACGATCGACGGTGTACTTTCCGTACGGAATACGGAACCGTACGTATGAAGTTCGGACGATAAATATCAGTTATCAGTAGGTCAAAAAAATGTACATATCGGTTATCGGTAAAGGGCTACCGATACACAACACTACAAAAAACCCAATAATTTTTTTAACATTTTAAAAATCCCTAAAAACCCGGATTATGGTTCATGTGATTGGAAGATCCTTCACCTTCACCTCCGGTTGACAATTTTAAATTTTGGAGACACATTGATGTGTCCATGTGTGTCTTTTGTGAATTATTTAAAACCCTAAAAAAACGCTTAAGAACTTAAATTATGATTCAGGTGATGGGGGATTTCTCTCCCACTCCTCCGGCTGACAATTTTAGGTTTTGGAGCGTCTATATGTGTCTTTTGTAAATTCTTTAAAACCCTAAAAATGGATTAAAAACTTAAACTATGATTCAGGTGATGGGGGATCCCTTTCCCTCTCCTCCGGCTGACAATTTTAGATTTTGGAAAAATTTCGATGCGTCCATATTTGTCTTTTGTGTGTTGTTAAAACCATACGCTTTAAAACTTGGATGATGATTCAGGTAATAGGGGATCCCTCACCTTCACCTCCGGTTGACAATTTTAAATTTTGGATATATATTGATGCGTCCATATGTGTCTTTTGTAAATAATTTGAAACCCTAAAAAACTCTTAAAAGTTTGAATGAAAAATTCAGGTGATGGAGGATCCCTCTCCCTCTCCTCCGGCTGACAAGTTCTCACCGGAGTTTCGTGACTTTGTAGATTCGTGCCTTCTTAAAGATTCGAACCAGAGACCAACGGCTGAGCAGGTAATACTTTGGCTTATTATAGTAAGATTTTTTTTGGCAATTTCATTAAAACAATTACATTGTTTTACCCCGTTTTTCATTGTCTTTCTCTTGATATTTTCTTTCTTTGTTCATTTGTTTCTTTCATTTTTTTCTTTCTTTCTTTCTCTTGATGTTTTCTTTCTTTGTCCATTTTTTTTCTTTCTTTCATCCTTTCGTTTTTTCTTTCATTTCTTTCATTTCTTTCATTTCTGTCTTTCATTTTGATTTTTTTCTTTCATTTTTCCATTTTCTTTCTTATTGTTTCAGAATTTGTAAACACCAATTATACCGCTTTTTTTGTGTATTTCACAGTCATGATACTTTTCCTTTTTTCGTGGAAAAAAAGAGTGGAGAAGTTTTATTGTGACTTTTCTGTCCTTTGTCTACTACAGATGTCATTTTTTAATAGAAAAATGGGTGGGATGGATGGGAGGGGAGGGGATGGGAGGAACAGCTTCTTTACCATCCTTTTGTTCTTAAATATGAAAACACAGATGTGGATCTTCCCAGTTTTGTTCATAGTGTGTTCGACCCTACTGAGCGACTGAAAGACCTCTCAGATGTACATTCCCATCTTCTTTTTCTGTTTCTTTTTTTTCCCTTTTCTTTTTGTTTTTGTTTTTGTTTGGTTGGTTTTTGGTTTTGGTTTTGTTTTCTCTCCATTTCTAGCATGTCGTGACATCTGTATTTCACATAAAAAATATGTATAGCAGTAATATACTGCCCATTGCTATTAGTTGAAAGGAATTATTGTTGTAAATACGGAAATAGAATGTACAATAGTAATTTAGTGTAGGGCGATGTGGCGGATTGTAGTCTACTTTCTTATACTATGACTTTAAGACTTTTTTGTGGTTTTCTGGTACAAAAAAGACGCAACTGATCACTAACAGGGATGGGCAAAGTACTCTAAAAGCTATTACTTCAGGTAATAAAGTAATGAAATAATAAGGTAATAAAGTAATGAAGTGTTAATGTGTTTTAATCTAGCAGTGAGTTACTGGATTTGTTTAATGTCATAAGTGCCCATTGCCCATTGGATTTGTTTCGCAATTAGTGTTCATAACACTTTCGTTTTGACTGAAAATTATCAAAGTGTTAATAACATTATTTAAGAGAGTGGTCTAAAATCGGTCACTGCACTCTTTCCTAATCTCATACTATTGATACTTATTTCACTTTACTGCCAATAATTCCTTCACACTATAGCGATGGACGGTGTACTTTCTTGTGGGGTTTAGTACTTGTTCCTGGATTTATCTCCCATGAACTTTGCCCTAATTTAAGATTTAGTCGAGAGGGCAAAATGTGGAGGTTTCTGGTTTTCTGCATTTCTATATGAATGACTCCAATTTATTGTTAGACAAAGAAGATTTTTTAAAGCAGGTTTATCCAGTTGTGCTGTCACAATCTGAGCATGTTTTACAACATGTGAAAAAAAATGCATTGAGTTGAGTCAGTTTCGAGTTTATGTCTTGTTGCCTTTTAAATAAGCAAAACGAATATATGTATGCCTCTGTACAGATCTTGTTGAGGAAGAAGGCGCACACAGTAAAAAAAAATAAAAAAATGTGGAATTAATGCAAGGCAAACCTTTATTTGAAAAATGGAGGGTGGTTGTAAGCTCCACCCTTGGAAATGGGCACTAAGGACTTATATATGTGTATTATGTATTATGTATATATGTATATATATATGTATTTGCATGTATTTATATGTATTTATGCGCCTATGTATGTTGGTATACATGTATATATGTATACATGTATGCATGTATATATGTATTTATGTGTAAATCAGTAATATATAAATTTGTATATGTATGTATATGTATGGGTGTTAGTATATGCGGGTGTACCTGTCAATGGGTGTGACTGGAATATGTGAATTTCTTTTCTTGTGATTTATTGGAAGGATTTTGGGAGGTTTTTGTGTAGATGTTAACGGTACATTACTATATGTTGTTTGACGGTTCGGACAAACTGTGGGAGCACATGGAAACTTTCTATACAGAGAAGTCTACTCTTACGTAAGATATTTATTACCCACCACCTCCCACAAGGGATTTGTCAATTTCTGGTGTAACTGTTTGCTAATTAATGTTTATAATGAGTGTTTAGAAGGTCGATCAATGCCCACTGAGTTCTATAATTGAAGACCTTTTTTTTTTTTTGCCGTTTATGTAAATTTTTTATGTCCCTATCCCTCATTGTTTTTCTTTATCTTCTCTTCCTGAGATGGATCTTAAGGGGTAAGTCAGTCTTGCTACTGACTTTTCAGCCATGGTTAGCACTCAGCCCTTTCTAAGGTCAAAATACAACTGGGAAAGTTAAGCCCAACCAAACCATATTTTCCAAACCAAACCATTCAAGCCTAATGAAACCATTTAAAACTAACCATTTAAATCTAACCAAAGCATTTAAAGCCAACCAAAACCATTCAATCCTAACGAAATCCTTTAAATTAAGCAAACCGTTTAAATTTAACTAGAGCATTTAAACCCAACTAACTAAACCATTCAAACCTAACCAAACCGTTTAACCCAACCAAACCGTTTAACCCAACCAAACCATTTAAACCTAACCAAACCATATAAACTTAACCAATCCGTTTAAATCTAACAAAACCATTTAAACTTCACTAGACCATTTAAACCTAGCCGAGCTATGAAACAAAACCAAATTAAACCAAACCAACCAAACCAAAAGAAAGTGAGTCACCAACTGATTCGCTCACAAATCTGTCTGAACCGTTTGAATCATTTTGGTTTGATTTGTGCATTTTTTTTTTAACCGTTTGATTCAGTTTGGGAGAGTCTAATAAGGGGAATCAAGGTGCGGACAATATGAACGTACAGAGTTACGTTACAATCGAACAGACAGCTTGCAGAATATTTTGTTTTAAATGTATGCAGTCTACTGAAACCTACACTCCCTAAAATAAAGTATTTTGTAAGAGTTAAGTGGACTACATGGTTCGGTTAGGCTTAATAGTTCAGAAAATTGCTCAACGATTTGGTTTGATCCGACGAAAATCGAACTACCGTAGTGCTCATAAAAATGAAGCGCTCCTCAAGGTTCAACATTATTTTTTTTTGTTTGAAAATTGAACCAGCCCACATCAACTTTTGTAAGAAATGAACGATTCAACGCGTAATATGTTGATGGTTGAATATTAGATTAAACAGGTCCACTTAATTTATTTTTTGCAGTGTATCATAAATCCGTAATCAGGTATAGTCCTTTTCTGTACCATTGAACCTGCATTTTAACTGTGCGAATATTTTACACTGAGGTCAGGCATAATTTTTTTGAAATCTACACCCGTCAATGCCACGTGTAATCACCTATGATTGAAAAATGTGAAACATGTATAAATTAAAAAAAACGATACGAATTTAATTCTGCCTACCATGTTCGTTAATTTATCGTCTACATTGATAGTTTTAGTAGAGAGTGACAGATCTCGTTTACAGATCTATGTTCGAAAAGTTTTCAAACACGTGTGAATTTGAGATTTACGTACGATTTTTATTTATGATATGTTGTTAACACTAATTCAGTGCCGGTTTTCTTGCCCTCTGATCACAAAATAGTGTTGATTCTTATTGTTTTTTTCTCAACGCTGATTTTCTACATGGTCCAAAAACAGCCACGCCATTTGGAACTGAATAAGAATTAATGACTCTAATGTAAACTTCACATGACTAATTTCTTTACTCTAATAACCATTAACTGTGAACTTTTCTTTCGTGGCAATTCCCTCTTTTCGCAGATTTGCGGAACAAACTTATAAGGGTCCGGAGAAGATTTTTGCGACCTTAACTCGAATTCGAAATACACTAGCCGGAGAACAAAGGGGAGAGAGGCTCGTCCACGAAGTAGACAATATGGAATGTTGTGCTTTTGGGAGACGAGGTTTAATGATTCGAGTCTCAGGTTCTCTGGTTATCGGGAGAGGTTTTATACCTCCGGGAGACGGAATGCAACCAGAGGGACAACAAGGGAACGGATCTCATGACCCACAAGTTCGTCGAATGGGAAGTTTTAAAGAGCTTTTTGTGACGGAGCCCGGAGAACAACAGGGTTCGTATCGAATAATTAACCAAGATCTTCACATACATAGGCGTCAGTAACATCTCTCACTTATAAAGCCTGGTCTTTTGTCTTTTGTGAAGGTTCCATAAAAGTCGATTTCCATAAAATGTCGATTTTGGGATGGTTAGTTTAAAATCTCAAAATCCCCATAATGTGTTTCTTTGTGATCCCCGTAATGTTTCCTTTTCTCGATCCCGAGAGGTCGTGTGTGGTGATGGGTGAATGTAGGTTTACAGCCTTTCTGTGTGTCGCTGTTTCCAGTTACAATAAATGTAACTCTTATCACCTTCCTCAATAATCGAAAGTTTTTTGCAACTAAGCGATGCCCTTTTTCATTATTGGGGCAAGCAAGTTAAGCACAGGCGGTTATCGGTGAAGAACGTTTTTGCGGTTATTTCATCTCGTCTTTTTGCTGTTATTTCATCTCGTCTTTTTGCAGTTATTCTATTTCGTCTTTTTAAACTTATTTCATTTTTTTATTCTGCCTTCCTGCAGTTTTTTTCTTTTTTTGGCAATTATTTTGTCTTTTTTGCAGTTTTTATGTCTTTTTTGAGTTGATTTGTATTTTTTGCAGTTATTTTGTCTTTTTTGCAGTTGTTTAGTCTCTCCGTCTCAGTAAAATTAGTGGCTGTTGGTCATCAACGTCTTTCCATTGTTGTTTTGAGTGATTTACATACTTCAAAAAAAGTTTCTCCATTTGCTCGAGTTTATCCGTTTCCATGGTTCTAAACAATTCATGTTCTGATTGGCGACTGTTTTCAACCTTTCCTTTGAAAACTGAAAATTCCTCAGTTAGAATGTTCACTTTCCTTGTATTATATTGGCTTCACTTTTGGTGCCTGCTTTTTATTCTTTAAATACTAAAAAAACTAAAAAAACTATCTTTAAACAGTTTCTTAAACTATCTTTCTCGTTACAGTGGTCCGTTTTCCTCGTGGTTTCTTCTCTTTCCTCTTTGATTGGCATTCGTCTCGTCAAATTGTCTTTGAAGGAGGGCACCTTTTTGATCTTGCTCTTTACTGTGCCTTTCGGGTTGTCACTTTCACCTTCCTTTCTTGTCCTTCCTTTGCGATAGACATTTGTCAATGCAAACCTTTTGGTAGCGAACCTCTTGGAACCTCTTGTTTCCTTTTGATAATAACTACGCTCTTCGCGCTCCCACTATCGCTTTCCCTTCTTGCCTCTTCCCTTCTGTGGTTGACGACACCCATATTATTGGCTCTTTAGACCAGGTTGTGCCGGTATAAAACTTTTTCAAAGTCGTTTGGCAAAACTCAACCTTTATGTGCAACAATATAAGTGTGTTGTATGGTCACCTAGTGATATTCCTCCTTCCTTTACCCACCCTCATGGTTTTCAAATGCTCACTCCATCCACTAGCATTCGTGTGTTGGGTTGGACGTTCGTCTTCTTGTTTCTTTTTTTTTTTTTTTCTTCTCTCTTCTTCTTCGAATACTTTCGTGACCCAACTTTTTGGTTTTGCCCTTTAGGTATATTTCACCCACATGGGTGACCATTCCAACCTTCTTAATCCCCAACGCTTTTGCTCTTTTGACTGGGTGTTCCCTCCACCACCTCCTACCTTATTGGCACTTCTCGTCCCACTCTAGCATGTCTCATCTCTTTCCCCCTTTGATGACAACCTCATGGACGTCCTCCATTTTTTTTTCGCTCTTGAGGGTTTTGGTCGCGTGTTTTGGCCTATGACTCAAATTTTTGGGATACCTTCCCGTCTCAAGGGTTGAGTTTAATATCTATTGCACGTTAGGCACCCGTTGCCTACTTGGGAAGTTTGTCCCTCTTTGTTTCCACTTTTGTTTCCTAGTTTTTTGGCGTGGCTACTCTTGTTCTTGCTAACGTTCTCCCTCGTGTTCAAGACTATGTCTTCACCTTTCAACGTTTCATTTTGGATGAGTCATGTTCTATTCCTTCTTTTGCTTGAGTGAATATGCAAGTCCTCTCCACCCTTCCTTCGACATCAATTGCTTAGGAGACTCAATTTTTCAGAAGGTTGATGCCACCATTAAATTAGGGATTCTCTTCGCTCTTTCCCTTTAATTCTACATGTGCCCGCTTTCTCTCTTGTAGTGGGCTTGGTTCTGGAGCTTAGTTTTAGCTACACCTATTTTATCCACTCTACATTTCACTCTTACTCTATTCACCATCGCTCTCAAGCTCCTAGCTTGGCAACCATTATCCGCCTTTGCTTGGATCTCTTGTTTGCTCGTGTGAGTGCCATCACCCCGTTGGCGTCCATTTGCTTTGTTGCTTTCACGGGGGAGAGTTGATTAAAGAGCAGGACATTATTCGCGACGCCATTGCGACTATTGCTC
The DNA here is from genome assembly GCA_037447655.1 of Zygnema cylindricum. Taxonomy (NCBI): domain Eukaryota; kingdom Viridiplantae; phylum Streptophyta; class Zygnematophyceae; order Zygnematales; family Zygnemataceae; genus Zygnema; species Zygnema cylindricum. The sequence continues at coordinate 103,367 of JBBHKE010001749.1, forward strand.
CTTGGGGGGGGATATGCTGTTCAACGAGAGGTTTGGCATATTATTTTTCACATATTATTCAGTCGCATCAAAAAAACGATATTGTATTGCTCGGTAGTGCCCGTCCTTTATTTGGTAACATTATTTTGACGAACCCTACCTCGGATCTAGTTGTTGGTTAAGCTGCTCGACATGTTGAGTTGACAATGTTAGGGTATTGTACTGAGCACTTACTTAGCGACGAGATACTCTCGTAGCTAAAGTAGCGACGACTAGCGACGAAAGTTGTCTCGTCGCTAGATATTTGAAGTGACGTAGAAGTTAGCGACGAAGTAGTTTCGTCGCTGGATATTTGAAGCGACGTAGAAATTAAGTGTTCGTTTCGTTTCACGTATGTTTGAATAGTACTATAGAAGTGACGTGGAAATGACGCTCTTACAAGAGACAGGGCCCTAAGAGCCCCTTTGCCACAATTCTTGCTTCTTTTCATCGTGAACGTTTATATGTGGCTTGAAAGAGAGTGTATGCTTCTACCCTCTCTCTACCGGTTATTGTTGTTTTTGGATCGTAGGCGTGTTCGTGGACTCCCTCAACGTGCTCCATTGAGTTTGGTGAACTTAAAGGGTTACTTCTTATAATTTTTTTGCCATCTTGAGGTTTGGTTTGGTATTGTTAGTTTAAGCACATTATTGTGTTGTTACTTCAATGATTGTTGCTTTTTTGAATCCCTTTGTTTTTTGTGCCCTTTGTTTGTGAATTAATTTCTTCTCGCCCTCTTTTTTACATGTTGCTTGCTTCCCTTTGTGTTCACTTTTCCAATTTTGGTTTTGCCGTCCACTTGTTTTTATTTGGTTTCTATATACCAAGATGGTTTACAATCGAGCTTTCTCACCAAACTCCGTTTCATTGATGATGGAAAATACACACGCTAACAACCTTTGGAAAGTGTTTCTTTGTCACCTCTTTAGTCTCCCCCCTACTCTCACTCCCCTTCACGACTTCTAAACAACCACCCCATTCGTGAATATTCGTGTATAACTATGCCCACTGCACTCTGAGGTTCATTTGTGACTTAATTTCTTCATTATTCTTATGAAATTAATCTGCCCATTTGGAAGCACCCCAAAGCTTCTTAACCTAGGGGTGGCTTTTGCTCCTGTGACAAGGTGTTTCGCCAAGTCTTTCCTACCTTAACCCACGGTTCCCAGTCCCACTCTCGCCTACCTTTGTATCATTTTTGGTCGCCTTTGGTAACTGCTTAATGGGCAATTGCCATGATGAATTGGGTTACTTCCATCATCCCTCTTGCTTCGGACGATGTCCTTCCTTTCTTTAGTATCTTTTGGAGGTCGGATGTTATTCTCTTAATAACTTGTTTTAGAGGATACATGGGTTTTCTCCATCCTTCTTAGAGAGGTGATTTTGTGTGTCCAAGAATTAATTTCGAGAAGTTGTCACTACCACTCAAACATAGTTTTTTGAGGTGTTTCCCTCTAAATCTCTATGTACCCGATTTCTCTCTTGCATGGGTTTTGCTTCTAAAATCTTGCGACTTGATAGGTTCATTTTCTCCCATCTTCGTTTCATGCATTCTTACTTCACCACGACCAGTAGGTTTAGGCTCGACCTCCCTCATCCACCTTTACTCGACTCTCGATTTGTTCCCTTGACCGTCTTGATCAGCCTGATGGCATCCATTTGATCTATTTCTCCCTAGGGGAAGATTAAGTCGAGCGACCGTGTCCTTGAGAGTGTCCGTGAGCTCAACGTCATTCGTTTTCTATGTTCCCCTCATACTAGAGAGCTTATTCATGCACATGAAATCATGCATTCATCACGTTATGACGATTATTCCTTATGAGGCACTTTATGCTGTTTGACGTGATATTTTACATACTATTCCTTTTTGGTGTCGCGTATCAATTGTTTTGTTCGATGGTGCCGTCATATTTTTGGGGACTAATTGGCGAATCGTGCTTCTGCCATAATTTTATCTTGGTGTTGAGCCCACAAAGGCATTGAGTGGTCCAAAGGTTGTTATAGTTTCTTTCACACTGTTTTTCCGTTTAGCTTGCCTCCCTCCTAGTTCAGTTTTTCAGTTTCGTCCTTGCGTTCCACTTTATAGGTCCCCACGTTCTCGAATGGTCTACTATCGTGCTATCTTAATAAAGTGTTATTATTATTTTTTTTGGTCCTATTGGGGTCCTACGGGAGACTGCCTTGATGGAGTTTTCCGAGTGGAATTTTTTGGGTGGGTTCTCCCTTGAAGAGAAGTGGCATCCGGAGTTCTTTCTTAAGCATACATAGGGGTGGTTAGAGTTATTAAGTTTCCTTTTGTCTTGTGTGTTTTTCTTGGTAAACATATAAACAGGGTGTACACTACACAGCCCATCGTTGTTAATGAGAAGGATTTATTGGTGTTAATGCGAAATTAGAACATACAATACCAATTTAGTGCAAGGAGACGTGGCAAATTGTACTCACTCCCGTAAGTAGCGTTGTTAATACTATTTTGTGTTTTTTTCGGATGTAGTGTTGTTAACTCTAATAACGATGGGCAATGTACCTATCTTTTTCAGTGTATTAAAATAAAGCGATATAATCTTGTACCGTCGTCTTCACAAGATAACTACGCAAATGCATTATTCAATCTAAGCTTCTATTGAAAAATGTACTAAAAAAATTGTATCCTCCGTACTACTGATTAAATTTTAACAAATAGGTTCTTGTTCTTATGTGAAATAGTCCATAATGAAAGTACTGGACTGTAATAGTGGTTGGTTTTAACGGTTCTATTTGGCGAAAATTGTCAACAGTAGGTGATAGACAGCTCATGCATGAATGCAATAGTGCGACATTGAAAAAATAATTATTCGACCACTGCACATGCCTGAAAAGCTAATCTCTACGATGCCGACCTGTATGGAGTATAACGTTGCATCCGAAGAAAAAGTACACATCTCCTGTACGCTTCTGATAATGTCATATGAGGTCAATTATTGTTGACGTGGAAACCAACATGCTACACGAAGAAATGTTGTTACAATTTGATGGAAGTTTAGTATGAGTAGGACACTAAATGCTGCAAAAAATTATGTATTTTTTTCCTTTCCCAAGTTATCGTCAAAATTATGCCAAAAGAAAATAAAAATTCATCGTCTTCACAAGTTACCTACACGTTCAAAATTTGCAATTGGGTCACTTCAACAATATGGAGTTTTGCTAGAGTTTAATAGGTTTTGAAGGTAAAAAGAGTCCTTCAACATTTTAAGTATGTTTAAGGAAATATTGTCGTACAAAAAAAAAGGAAAAGAAACCTATCTCACATGTTTCGACAACCCATTCGGACAAAACCAAAAGATCAAGTATAGAGAGTACATTGAGTAGTAGTATAGTGAGTCTCTTTTCTCAAGCATAGAGAGTTGTATAATATATAATTCAATCACGATGCAAGCTGTGAAGATTGCAGAATCCCTTCAAAACATAATTGTGGCTACTAACCAGACCAATAACTTGCAAAACTCCATTGCCGAACCTCGTGGTTATCTTTGCTTGAATTTGATGCTGCCGTGAAACCGAGATATGCAGATGTTACTTGACCACAAGTGCTGCAATCTGTTGGTCGTAAAAGATCGCAAAGTGATCTTTTATATGTAATCAACGGCTGATTAGGTTTGTTATGTGATCTAGTGATGTAGACCTTCCACGTGTTAGATGTATCGTTATAATCAATCCACGCGTTCATAGTTTTGTTGACTGTGTTAGGATATGAAGTTGCAGTTGCGGGAATTGAAGTCAAACTGAAGATTTCACGAAACCCAACATTACGCTTTATAAGTTCCCCGGTATTCGAAAAAGTGTCAAACGCTATAGCCACACTACCTACAGTAGGCGTTCCACCATAAGTATATCCAAGAGTCTCCCCGTTTCCCTTCCCAAAATCTTCCAAGTTTGCGTTAGATGCGAGAAGGAAAAAGGTCAATCCGTCTCCTATTGTGGTACCATCACTGCGTATTCGAAAACTGAACCATGTTGCAAAGGAAGCCCCTTCACATTGGTTTGAAGCATTAGTTCGTAAGAGTTGAATTGGAGAAAAATGTAATGCTTGCCCATGTTGCATTGCCATTGGCGATGTGAGACGCAACCATGGAGACCATATTTTTGCATCATTCAAGAATATTATCGTCGCCCTTTTTTCGAATGATATATAGGTGAAATTGGTCGGCGTTTTAGTTTCCACATTTGGAGGTGGCGACTTAGGATGAGGTGGTGGATTTCCTGTTGAGACAACAAACATTTCACCTTGTTAAGTCGAAAAGGTTGAAATCTCGCTAAATATATTTGAAATACAAGTATCTTCTGAAGCATCTTGAAGCAAAGAAATGCCATTTAAAAAGTTTTACCTTTTGGAGGCGGAGAAGCCACTGGAGGTGGTGGCACTATAGGTTGAGGTGGTGGGTTTTCTGTTGAGACAAAAATACATTTTCACTTTTTAAGTCAAGAATATTGAAATATCATGAAATATATTTGAGAATCGAATCATCTTCTCAAGCATCTTCATGCTAGAACCATGCCATCTAGAAAATACCATTCAAATTGAACCCTTCTCATCGGGCATAAAGTATCCATGGCTCATGGAAAAATTAACACTTACAAAGTTTAAAAATGAGGGAGAGTGCTCAAAAATGTGGAAACAAATATCAACAGGTATAAAGTTGTGCAATGAAGTAATGATACCAGTTACTTGCGTTTTGTGCAGGATGTTTGACATGTTACTACCATTTAGTGAACCAAAACGGTTGAATGCAAATAGCATGTCCACACATTATAATGAATCTTATACTTCGATTTTAAGGTAGAATAAAAGATCCTTTATATCATTGCTGCACAACACAATTGCAAGCATGTGATAGAGTTCACTTTGAGTTTTTTAGGCTTTCCTGTCACTTAACGGAAGAGTAACAGTGCATTTTGTTGTCTTTACTACTTTAATTTAATCACACCCAAAATGTCAAAAAATAATTTTGACGACTTTGTAGAAAACATCTTTGAGTAGTAAGCCGATTGGATCGTAAGGCAATGCATGTAAAATTCTCAAATGTCAATATTTTGTTCTACTTTGTATAGAGCATCGTTGAGTTGTAGAATAATTTGATTAGAAAGAACATACCGACACAAGTGTATTTGTTGACTAAATTATTGTAACCAGTGTTGCATGTACATGTCCATGTTGTCTCATCCGTTCCGTTGGAACAGATACCACCTCCCCCGCAGGGTCCCCCGATTTGTGTTGCGTCACAAAATGCCACACAATCACTTCTATTCCGTTGAGCAGTGAAAGGACATTCCGATCGGAAAAGTGTGTCGAAAAGACAATTGTATTCCAACTCATGGCATCTGGGACGTTCGTTGACTGTGATAATTGGCCCTGTAAGGTAGTTGTTTGAGATAAAACTACAAAAATAAAAAGAAAATAGTAAGAGAGTTTTGGAAACCTTGGATAAGTCCTAAAGGAAAAGATAAAAAGAAAAAAAGTTTTCTTGCATAAATCGTGGTAGGGGAAACATGCACAGAAGTTTTTCTGAAAACCACTAAAATCTGAAAGCCATGGGTTAGCCCGGAAAAAAAGAAAGCCAAAGACAAGCAGTATCTGCTAAAAAATGCAACTAAAACAAATAATTGCTCTAGATGAATACTCACCACTCGAAAGAAACACTGATTACTGTATCAAGCTAAGGGAGGTCAATGATGTAGACGGGTTCTCTTACTGGAAGTTCCGAAAGGCCACATGTCTATCATGTACGGAATAGGATTGCAACTTAGAGCTCGCTGGATGATAACAATCACTTGTAAGCGGTAGAAACGAGCAAGGAGGCTCGATGCCGAGTTCAACCTTTCTATTCAAACGTTCTTTAACAACAATCACAAAGAAAGTTGTCGAAAGGCTTGTCCAAAGATCCAAAAATTCTCACCACGAACAGGATGAAACGACCTCCAAGGTCCCAATGCACGTAAGACAACATTGCCAACGGTAACTTCACCGCCATGTAGGGAAACCGAATGGACCCGAGGGCTATGAAGACCTTGAATATAGTGAGGGTATGTGGGAAACCTCCCGCTTGCTGGTTTTACCTGCTTTTTTTATTTTATACCAAAATCAGTAACGACATCAACAACGACATCTCCTACCAAATCGTGCGCTGTTGTCGATCTCTCTATGTGAGCACCATAGTCTATGAACCGCTTGGGCATCAGTAGACTTGCCTAATCCCCTCGTTGTGAGCACCAATGTAGATTCATTAACTCCCCCCACATCGATAGCTTGGTTGCATATTTTAAGATACATTCTGTGAATCGGCGTATCGACCGAGTGTTAGCATGTGACGTATGTATGGATTGGTTTGATCTTGTTCGTTTGGTACGGTTTTGTCTGTGTGTGGTATCGTGCTTTCGGTCTAGCGCATGTTCTTGTTTTGGTAAAAGTGTTTTTGAGTATTTGTAGCATGTTTGTCTCTACTTTTGTTTCGCTAGAAATCTATCATATGTGTTAGTGGAGGATGTTTCCTTTGTATAGTAGGTTATGAGTTGGAGCTGTTAGCAACCGAGTGTGGAAGGTCTTTGTGAGAGTGAGACTGAGAGTGAGAAAAGGTCGGCCTAATATATGCGTCGTGGGCTGAGCCCATTTTGTGATGGTGATGTCATGTGAATGTTATTCTTTTGTGAGTTGTGAGTGCTTCCCCTTATGTGTGTTAAGTGTATACAATCCTATCCATTTGGAAGCAGATCAGAATTTGCTCCAGTTAGGTATTTGCGTGAGTGAGTGAAGTAGCTATAGGAGGGAAAAAGAAGAAAAGTACGCCCTTTCTATCCACCTGAGGTTTACACCATTGCTTTTGTAAGACCCACCTTCTCCCAAAGTGTTGTCTTGTGAGTCGAGCGAAAGAGAGTTCAGTTTTGGAGGTAAAAGATTCGTCCCTAAGTCCGAGGAATTGCTTTCTACCGATCCCTTTGGAAAGGAGCATTGCCATTTTTTGATAATAGACTTAGAGACATGTTTGAAGATTGGATGAAAACAAGTCCGTGAAGGAGGAACTAAGCTCCAGTTCCAGTAACAAGTGACAGTGAGAGTTCTAAACTTAGAGGTATTCAAGAATACCCACAACTTTTGGTCTTCCTCTAACATCATGCCGAAACTAGTTAGTTGCTCGACTAAAATATCAAACCTGTTGAAACCATCATCTATCGACTCATTACTTTTAAATTTGAGCTGGATGAATTCCTTGAACACATACAAACCCTTGCCCTTAACATCCTTTTCGAATTGATACTTCAATGGACGCCTGCCACTTTGATTCTCTTCAAAATTATTAAGATCGTCATCTCCTCAAATAAGGTCTTATCCGTACAAAATGTCGAGTGGCACCTGAATCAACAATCGACTCCTTGATTGAATTCTCGTCTCCAACAGAATACAACAACATGTCACGAAAAATAGACAAATATTGAGGCCCGTTACCTAGATTGTCTCCGAAATCCATGTAATTTCCTTAACCACCTCCACTAGAAAATTCACGACCTCGGTCCCTTTCAAGACTACAACCTACGTCCTCTTTCCGAACCTCCATCACCTCGACCAAAGCATTGAGCACTAATATACCCCCAACGCTGACAGGTAAAACAATACATATTTTTATCCCAATAGTTTTCCATATAGTGCCCCATCCGCATAGTGCCCTTATCTTTGGCACTATAGCATGTCATAGACAGAGCATTAGAGTCCGTGTGAACTGTATCCACCACCTGGTTGAACACTTCCTCTACCAACGCCGCCATGACCTCTCGGCGTTCCCTTTGAACTCCCTCTCCCACAAAGTGAATTGGGCTCCGTGGTTGGAGGTGTGGTCCCATTAAGGTTGCTTGTATTGGCAGATCCTCTACTTTTACCGTCTCCTGACTTATCAACCCTCTTCAAGTAACTAATCACATACTCGTTAGTGGCTCTTGCCTCAATCTCGTGTTGGTCCTTACGCCGCCACAACATCATTGCATTAGGATCCTTCGGTTTTTTCTCGTCTCCACTAGGTAATTTCCACAAATTATTCAAAATTGGTTGCCCCTCTATATACTTTTTCCAAACGATGTAGTCAAAAAATTGGACAACATGGCCATCCACCATCGTTCTCGGTCTCACTATCTACATCCAAATCATGATCCTCCACTATCGCCTTTCCTTTCCGTTTGTGTTCTTTCTTTACATGCTCATCCTCGCTTTCAGAACGCTTACTGTCACTAGAACTGAGACTCGTCTCCTTTTCTTTCAGTTTCTTCTTCCCCTTCTTCTCTTCCTTTGCTATTTTTCCTTTCTCCTTGTAAACCTCAGCCAATCTTCGAACATGTCTCGAAGATTGGTGTAAAAATGGGCGCTGTTGCCACTAGCCATATTTTGTCCGAAGGGATTGGCGGGAAAGGATTCCTCGGAATTAGGTACGAATCTCTATCTGTCACCTCCAAAACTGAACTCCCTTTCACTCGGCTCACAGGGACGACACTCTAGGATAAAGTGGCTCTTCTGAAAGCTCCCATGTGAGCCTTGGCCCGACTGATGGAGAGCGAGTATTTTTCTTCTTCCTCCCTATCCTGCCTTCACTCACTCACTAAGTAACAATCGCTGACCTGGAGCAAAGCCCGCTCCGATACGACATGATAGGATCGTAAACAGGTTCACCACAGCGGAAGAATTCACAACATCAACTCACAAATAAATTCATACAACCATCATCACGTAGTCGAAGCCGTTTTTTTCAAAGTTCTCTCACTCTCTTCTTACTCTGACTTCCTAACTTAGTCCACAATTCAGAAGCACTAGTATCCACGGAACAAAAATCGTGCCCCACAAAACCACATCTGTACAGAAAGACGCCGCACTGAACCCAAACAGTGAGCTGGACGAACGCGCACGCGCAGTGTCATGCAACACTGCGTACGTAAACACGAAGCAAAACGTACGGAAACTAACAACCGAACCGAACGCACACGCACCGAAATGAACCGATATGGAACCGGCGTGCGAACACACGAACGATATGCCGATTCACTGATTCTCACATTGTTCCCTAACACCCCTCTCCCCCTCCCTTCTCCCACTTTTCCTCCCCTTTTTCCTCCCCTTCCTCCCTTTCCCTTTTCCTCCATTGCTCTCGTCGTTCATCCCTCTTTCCCCCTAATATTTCCTCACTCATCTCCTTTTCCTTCTTTTACCGTTCTCTTTTTTTCTTCCCCTCTCCCTCCACCCATGCCCCTCCCCCGCTCCCACCCTTTCCCCCCTCTTTTCCGTCCTCCCTCTTTTTTTCCCCTCCATCTTTCCGTATATTAATCCGTCCCCCCAACCTTTGAAATGTACAAAAGAATAAAAAAAAATGGTCATAAATTCCACTCTAAATTTGTATGAGGATAGGTAGGAAAGAAAATTAGCTTGGGACAAGGCTAAACATGCTCAAAAAATGGAAAACCTTAGACTTTTTTTTTGTAATTTTGTAATAAATTTCATCGATAACAATGTCAGTTACACCACATATGCATAAATTAATGGAAAATTTAAAACAAAATAGTGTCTTACAAAAATTGGAGCTGTGTAAATTGACGGATGGAATCCGGAATTCCCCCACTCAATTGGTTCTCATACAGGATTCTTTGAAATATCCCATCCACCCTCCACCACCAAATTGTTATTATAATGCCCATCACTTTTAGCGTTAATGACTCTAATTTGAGTGTGTTTTTTTGACCCAGAATCATAAATAACATCGAATAACACTATTTTGTTAAATAGCCAATCATGAGCCTCGTGGCAAGACATAGTTTAATGTAGTCAATTACAATAAAGCGTATTTACTACTATTTTACAACCTCTAATAACGATAGGCGGTGTACACTGAGAATCGCTATTAGCACTTTTAACACTCACTAAGAACCTTTATTTTTTGCCCCTTGAATATAAAATAGTGTTTTTAATTCTGATTGTTATTTTCTCAAAGCTAATTTTTTACGCGGTTCAGAATTGTCCACATCATTAGACCAGAAATAGATTTATTAACAATGAAATAGTCCGCAAATCAACTATTCCTCGATGCACAGTAAAGATTATTAATCTCATTATCGTGAAAAAGGCACGAATTTCTTGAAAGATTTTCTCGTAAGATTCTCAAGAAAGATAAAATAAAATGAAACAATGTTAGGGATGTTTCTTTTCCGTTTTTTTAGTATTCACTGTTTGACCCCTATTTGACAATTCCCCTCACCCTTGTCCAGCCCATTTCTTTGGTTTTATATTTTTACTATTCGGATGAATGAGAAACTTTTCCAATGTGGATCCGTCACAAGTGAAATTAAAAATTGATGTAATCAATCGGGAATGTCGATTTTTAAAGCTATGGTAGATAGCAAAATCATGTTGAATTTTTTATAAATAAGAAGGAAAAGTTTCATTGTTATTCGGAATACATCTAAAATAATAAAATAAACAGTGGAATATTTTTTTTTTCAGTGTTTCATTAATGTCATTATTTAATGTCATTAATAAAAACCTAAAAAAATAAAAAAGTGGTTGGTAGAGATTTAGTGTAAACATGAGCAAGAAGAATTTCACCAATTTTAAGATCTATACATTTGAATGTGTATAAAACTTCGTATCGATCAATTAGAAAATAGTTGTCGTATTTGTTAGATTTAACGTGGGATTTTATATAAATATTTTCCTTCAATGAAACCGCCTAATCTTCCATCATTTGTTTGAAAGCCATCAAAATTTTGTATTTTTCATAACTATTGGTGTGAGCATTCTATTTTTTAATTTAACCTAACTTATGAAAAAACATGTTCTGTAGACCGGAATAAGTTTAGTTATTTGAAATTAAAGTCCAAGGACTATTATACAATTTATTGAATACAAATTCCAGAATAGTTAGAAAACCCAACAAACCAATCTTATCTTTGTCTTACATGCTTATCTTTCACGCCAAAAGGCTAACTGCGTACATAATACGTTGTGGCTTCATGGGTATTCGCTATTTTGATATCAATTAGATTTTTTACGTGAAAAATTTATTGAACGTTTTGCAATAAAATAGTACCGACTAAAAAGGAGCATACATTCTTATATCGAAATTGATTTTACTTATATCGAAATTGATTTTATACAGAATCCGCTTCATAAGTCTAATTTATATAAAGATTCTTTCTTCTAAATTATTTGTCTGCCTGTCGACGGCATTAAGTATACAGACTATTTTATTAGACTTGCAATTATTTCTGGTAGATTTATACGATTGTGTAACTAACAGATTTCAATACTTTTCAAAAATTAGTCAGTTTTCTACACTTAATCCCAAATATATTTCCTGTAGAAAATCCTTCAACCACTTTCCTTTTATCTGGAAAGGAAAAATACAAATGGTATGCTATATTGTTGAAGTAAATAAATTAACTTATAATTCGCATCAAAATATGTTTACATAATCTTTGATTGTCACAAATTGACACCTCAAAGAATTCATGTTTTTTTTCCCTTAAATTTTTTTTGAGACCTTCACAACGTTAAGAGTTAAAAATACTAAATCTATAAAAAGAAAAAGAGATAAAGAGGTATATTCTTACAGGTGTGAGACGGATGTCAATTCACCGATAGAATCCGGAATGCTTCCACTCAATTGGTTGCCATTGAAGAAACTGCAAAACCCTCCAATTAATTTAAAATTGCTTCCTGATTCACTTAAAATTGACAACATCTACTAAATTGTCAACAATTTACTTTGAAGTTGTCAACCATTTTCCTTAGATTGTCAACAATCTGCGTCGTTTACTTAAAAGCCAATATTTTACTTCAATTTAAAAAATTTAGTCTTACTTATATTGTCAAAAAATGTGCTTAGGTTGACAATCAATCTGCTTAAAAATGACAATCAATCGAATTAATTTGTCAGCGATTTACTTAGCTTGACAACCAATTTACTTAAATTTTCCATGATTGTCAATCAATTCAATTTAATTTTCATCCAGTTCAGCAATTGTTTCGACTAACTCTAGTGCGAAATGTAAGCTTTCTATGGATTTATCATTTTTGAACGCAAAATTTTGAATCGATCAACTCATAAATGTGGTATGTTGTTTAACAAATTAACCTCTTCCCCCTCTTCCTCTTCCTCTTCCTCTTCCTCTTCCTCTTCCTCTTCCTCTTCCTCTTCCTCTTCCCTTTCTTCCTCTTTTAACTATATTTAGTATTCGTTTTGTAAAGACTGCCGCATTACTCTACACCAAGCTATTTTATATCCACACCAATTTAGGTTAGCATGAGTTTGTGTGGTCCAAAAAAGGTTAGCTTTTCAACATTCGAGTGACTTCAAGGAGTCCTTAGACTTGTCATTATGGCTAGATTACATAAAATATTGTGATTATTTAAATTCCAATATCAGATAGTTTCACTAAAGTTATAAAAATATCCGTTGTTGTTGTACAAATATGAAAGTTGAAATTGTCAATATTTGTATGAAAATTTGAATCATAACATCAACTTCTTTTTATAAACAACATATAGTTATATAAACATTTGTGTATAGAATACATGAAAATTTCCTAATTGAAGACATACAAAGCTCTTATATAAAAAACAAAAGAGTTCATCTATGTTGGCAAAAAACATGGATGTGATCTTCCACAAAAAAAAACCAACAACTTGATACAATGTCACAAATCCAAAGAATCATTTTTTTCTTACATTTATTGGAGTTCAAATACGAGATTTATCCTTACATGCGCAGGAAATCATAAAAGAAATCCCTCTCTTCCTCTCCCTCTCCTCTTCCTCTCCCTCTCCTCTCTCTCGTTCTCAAACAATATTTTTTTTCTTACATTTGTAAGAGAGAGACCGATTGAGAAATAGAAGATGGTATTTGTCCACTCAAGTGGTTGTTTGATAAATGTCTATGAGAACTCCCAACCTCATCCTCCCTCCACCCCCAAATTTTTTTATTAAGATAACAACTAATTTCCAGCTTCACTTTTCATTTCTCCCATTTTCTTAAAGCTTGGCAGTATTGCTTCTTCAATCATTTGACATTTATTGAAATTATTCAGTGGACAAAGTTACCAACTTATGTGTTTTTTAAGAAATATTTTAGTGGCTATTTAAAATTTAAAACTTGATCCGTTTTTTGACAATCTTCGAGAAAAAGAAATGACATGAAATTTCATGGAAAATTTTTTTGAAGCCATAACATAAACGAAAAAATGCTTTTGTATTTTTGGAAAAAAAAAAAAAAAAAAAATATATATATATATATATATATATATATATATAGATATATATATATATATATATATATATATATATATATATTTGATGACATGAACATGACATAATTCAGTTTATATTTGTGATGTGTGAGATTGCCAATAAAAACGAGAATTTGAACAACCCTAAAAAACCCTAAAAAACCCTAAAAAACAGTATGTTGTGTGAATTTGGACAATAAAAACTGACATCAGCTTGATTAAATGCTAGATAAATGATGACGAAAACATTGTTTTTTCGTATTTTTTGAATGAAAAAATAAAAATAAAAATAAAATAAAGCAAAATTTGCATACGTGAAAGTAACCGGTAAATAAATAACTAAAAAAAACAAAAAAAAGTCTAAATAAACAAAATAAAGAACAAGACAATTTTTTTAGAGCAATTTTAATCGATGTGGATACTTGCAATGAAGGAAATACGAACTGATTGATGGGACGGTTTATTCTTATTTAGTTTTATTTGTGTTTATTTATAAATTATTTATTTATTTACTTATTTCTATTATTTTCGTACATTTCTTGGAGGGATTTTAATTGACCAATGGAGTCTGGAATTTTTCCGGTCAATTCGTTGTCCGAGAGGTCTCTGAAATAATCCCAAACACCCCAAAAGTAGTTCCTTGTTAATAATAACTAGCATTAGTTTGTTTTCATCATTGTGAAATACGAATGCCAATAAAATATATAAAATATGGAAAAAAAATCAAAATCAATGAAATAATGTGAAAGATTTGGAATTGTTTGAATAGATTAAAAATGTTAGAAATAATTGGTAAAGTTTTAGTCCCATTCAGAGCTTTATATGGGAACATAAATAAAAACAAACATATATTAAATTATTATATGTTAACATATTATATATACATATATACAAATATTATATATATATATAATATATATAAATATATATATATATTATATATTCAAACATAACATAGACATATATTTGCATGGTTAAATATACATGGTTAACATCATCACTAACATATATATACAAAGAATTTACAAATATAGAGCATATATGTATATTCAAACATAAATAAAATATATATTTGAGGCATGGATGTAATGTCTATATATGGAGATCCATAAAATTGAAACAAGGAAAAAACAAAGGTCCGTTAAATAGAGAGAAGGCCAAAAAGATTAAAGTACAAGTAAAGGAGAGAAAACCAAAGCCAAAATAGGAGAGGTTTGTCGTTTGATTTTTTGTCTTTGCTAGGATGAAATCTACAATTGAGGCAATTTTTTTCTATAGAAATGTAGAGAACTGAGAAAAAACAAAGGCGGTTAGAAGTAAAACTAATTCTAGGTGTAACTACTCTAGGTAGACCTAATTACAGTAGAAGGAAACAAGAAAGAAAAATGTTTTTGTGGTTTTTGAGAGGGATTTTCAACACTACCAAAGGTATGTAACAAAAAGCTAAGAAAGTACAGGCCAAAAATAAAGAAAAGGCCAAAAAAAACAAAGTACAAGTAAAGGAGAGACAAACAAGGAAAAGCCAAAAAAGAGAGATTTGTTGTTTGAGTTATTGTCTTTGCTAGAATGAAATCTACAATTGAGGCAAAAAGACTTCTATAGAAAAATAGAGAACGGAGAAAAAACAAATGCGTAAAACGAATCTAAAAAAAAAAAATTTGTGGTTTTCGAGAGAAATATTTTGCACTATAAAAGGTATATACGAACCTGTAAGGAAGTACACAACACTAAATAAAGTTCTCTACTTACGATTTAGCATTTAAGACCTAAGAGAAAAAGGTAGATGTTAATTTAGACATAAGCTTACATCGAGTTCCAATACTAAAAATAATAATAATTGAATAAATTATTCAAACCATGTTTTTCCTTACAAGTATTCGAGAAATTGCAACCGACCAATGGAATCCGGAATACTCCCATTTATATAATTCGAAAATAAAAATCTGTTGCCCTCCCTCTCACCCTCCCCAAATCCAAATTAGCTAAAACAGATTACAACATATAACATCGCGTTGTTTTTGAAAAATAAAGTAATACACGTGTTTCCTGTTTCACAAACACAAATCATTTTTTTTCCCTCGTATCCATTTTTTTTTGTAGTTTATTTATTCGATTTCCAACTCACATAAATTTGATTTCGGAGAGATTGCCGATTTCCGACGCAAGTTTCCCCCAAAGTCCCCATTGGCTTATAGCTCTGTCTCCCCCCCCCCCCCCCCTATTTTAGGATGTTTTGTCAACTCTCACTCTTTCTTTCTCTCTTTCTCATTCTCTCTCTCTCTCTCACTCTCTCTCTCTCTCGCCCCCTCTCTCTTGCTCTCTTCCAGCACACGCTGAAAAAGGCTCTCAAATCAGCATCGAGCAGTTCTTGCCACTCGCCCTCCTCCTCTGATCTTTTTTTCTCGCTTTTTCTTTCTCTCTCTTCCTATCTTTCTCTCTTTCTCTCGTTCTCTCTTTCTCTCTCTTCCTATCTCTCTTTCTCCCTCTCCCCTTTCCAGTTCTCATTCCTGTTCCTTTCCCTCCCACCTTCCTTATCCCAAAGCTATCTTTTTTCATCCTTCCTATTTTCTAAATTCTTTCATTCCTTTGACTTTCCTCTTCCTCCCCCTCCCCCCCCCCCCTTCCCTCCCTCCCCTTGCCCCTACCTCACTCCCTCCACCACCCCTACACATGAGGTACCAAGCCTCGTTAATTATTGAAAAAAAAATCTTATTATCTCCCCCTCTTCCCTCCCCTCCAATAAAAAAACACTCCCACCACCTCCCGTTTTCTGAAAACCTCCTTCTCCTTCCTCCACCCTATGAAACGATATCCCTGCCTATTATAATCCTTCAATGAAATAAATCCTAAATAGGTTTCAACCCTCCCTTTAATCAAATTTGCCTCACCTCTTCGATCAATATTTTTCGCACTGTCGGTTCTCTTCCCTCTATACCACTCTCCTCCCTCTCTTCCCTTTTTACCTCTCTCCTCCTTTTCCTTCTCTACCTCTCTCCTCCCTCTCTTCCCTCTCTATCTCTCCCCTCCCTCTATTTCTCTCCTCCCTCGTTTCAACCCTCCCTTTAATCAAATTTGCCTCACCTCTTCGATCAATATTTTTTGCACTGTCGGTTCTCTTCCCTCTCTACCTCTCTCCTCCCTATCTTCCCTTTTTACCTCTCTCCTCCTTTTCCTTCTCTACCTCTCTCCTCCCTCTCTTCCCTCTATATCTCTCCCCTCTCTCCTTCTCTATTTCTCTCCTCCCTCTCATCCCCCTCTTCCTCTCTCACCGCTCTCTTCCTTTTCTACATCTCTCCTCCCTCTTTTCCTATCTAACACTATAATCTTCCCTTTTTAGCTCCCTCCTCCCTCTATTCCCTCACTACCTCTCCCCGCCCTCTCTTCCCTCTCTACCTCTCACCTCCCTCATTTCCCCCTCTACCTCTCATCCCTCTCTTCCCTCGCTATCCCTTTGCTCACACTCCTCCCTCTCTACTTCCTTCCTTTCGTCCCTCTCTACTGCTCTCCTCTCTCTTCCCTCTTTACCTCTCTCCTCTCTCTTTTCCTCCTCTACCTCTCTCCTCCCTGTCTTCCCTCTATACCTCTCTCCTCGCTCTCTTCATCTGTACCTCTCCTCTTTCTTCCGTCCCTGTCTCTCTCCTCCCTCTCTTCCTTCTTTACCTCTCTATTCTCTCTCTTCCCTCTCTACCTCTCTCCTCCCTTTTCCTCTTTACCTCTCGCCCGCCTATCTTCCCTATCTACCTCTCTCGTCTCTCTCGTCCCCCTCTACCTGCCAACTCCCTCTCTTCCCTCTCTGCCTCTCTCCTCCCGCTCTTCCATCTCTACCCCTCTCCTCCACCTCTTCCCTCCATATCTCCTCGCTCTCTTCCTTTTCTACGTCTCTCCTCGCTCTCTTCCCTCTCTACCTCTCTCCTCTCTCTTCCCTCTCTACCTCTCTCTTTCTCTTCCCTTTCTACCTCAAAACTATGAGCTCACTAACAAACACTTATAGCAGCAGAAGCATTCAGAATATAAAACATTACATCAACATTGAAGAGACATTTCAGAAAATTCTCACATTAATAAAAAACTGAAATTACAATTTCTTCTCTATCTCTTCTATTACTCCATATAATCCTCCAATTTCTCATTGATTGATTAACACACAGTTATGGTGTCCCTTAAATACAATACCACCCATGGCGTGACACGTGTGAGCGTGCGCCGCCAAGAAGCCTCCAGATGCCACGTCCGCAGATTAGACTAGAACACTCTAATTCTCACTAAGGGTTGAAACATAGCAAAACGACAAGCTAAGACGAAAGTACTAGAAAAAGCTAGAAGTACTATCGTACTAAATTAAACGTACGACAATCAAGACGCGAAACGAAACAACAAATATATTTCGCGAAACAACTAGAACTTTATGTAAATACACGTAACTGTACTTTCGGTATATTCTAGAAAGTACAGTTTTTCTTTCGTGAAATCAAACTGATTCCCCGTGCGTACGATTCTTTCAATGAATCGTAACCTCTCTCCTCCGTCTCTTCATTTCTACCTCTCTCCTCCCTCTCTTCTCTCTCTACCTCTCCTCTCTCTTCCCTCTCTACCTCTCTCTTTTCTCTCTTCCTTTCCTAATTTCCATCGTCACTTCCCTCTCCACATCTCTCATACCGCTCTTCCCTTTCTACCTCGCATCTCCCTCTCTTCCCTCCCTACCTCTCTCCTCTCTTTCTCTTCCCCCTCAATCTCTCTCTTCCCTCTGCATCCCTCCCTCATTCCCTCTCTCCTCTCGCTCTTCCCCCTCCACCTCTTTCTATTCCCTCTATCACTCCCTCTTCCCCCACTACCTCTCTCCTCATTCACATCTCGCACTACCTCTCTTCTCCATCTCTTCCCTCTCCTCTCTTTCCTCTCCTTCCTCCTCTCTCCTCTCCTTCCCTCTCTCCTCTCTAGATTTTTTCTTGGTCCAGTTAATCCACCAGCCCGTTTTATCTCTACCTGAAGATAAATTAAATCTGGTGACTCATCTGAGCTCCCAATAAAAAACACTCTTCCCTCCCCCACCTATAAAAAAATAGCCTCTCCTCGGCCCTCCCCCTCCCTCTCCCGACCCTTCCCCTCCCCCTCCCTACCCCCAATATTCTCACATTCCGTAAATTCTCCCCTGGTCCGTACAGAAGAAGTGGATGTCGTCACAGCGGATGAAGGGGAACCCTTTGCGACCCACAAACTCCTTTCGTACGGCTACGAGGGAGGACCCTGGGGGGGGAGAGAGAGGGTATAGGAAAAGGGTGGACGGAAGGGGGAGAGAGAGGTTATGTGACTAGAAGGGGGGGAGAGGGGGTGTGTGTTGAATTCTACAAAAGTTGTTGTTCAATATCAAGATGTACTGTGGTCACCCACATGCGAATATATTCGAAAAAAATGAGTACGGACCCGCCGAACCCGCCATGACGGCTGGTAGCACAGTGGTTAGCGCATTGGCAGGTAAAGTCAAAGCTCCCAGGTTCTAGCCTCGGGACCAAGGATTGGCCGGCTCACTTTTCCCAGCCCAGGTTCGAGCCCTAGGACTTGGAATTAGCCATCTCAATTTTCCCAAGTGTGAGACATGCCAAATCCTAGATTCTATGAAATGCTAACGAGGGGGGGGGTTCAATTATGATAAGATTTGAGGGGATAGATTTTTGTTAAAATGGAGAGTAATAGAGGGAAGAGAGGGATTTTACCGATTGGAGGGGTATGGCAAAGGAATACAAAAATAGCGGAAGTTATGAGGGCTAAAACCCTCGAATGATCAAAAGCTTGAAGCATACAACCTATTTTTCTTTGTACTCTACTTGCTCGAGCTAGCGTTGCTTGTTTGTTGCTTCTCTAGACAGACGGGAAGAGTGAAACCAAGCTTAGCTAATTTAGTTAGCTCTTTCCCAACCAGCTTTTTGACCTTCATCGTAAGTAGAACAAATAGAAAGCTTTATATTTTTCTTTTATGCGTAAACATGACGTTTTTTAGGCGGACGGCGGCCATTATGCGCATTGTGGTTATATCACTACAATTATCATTGTGATACTAAGGACCCCGATTGCAAACCGCGTAATGAAGAGTCTTTCCTGTAACCTAAACCTTTAATTTTCATTTCTATATAACTAAATTAAAGTGCTTACTAGGTTGTCAGCTTTACATTTTCATTATCTTCTCCCTAGAGATTGCTATAATGTTTCATCTTATACACATACAATATGTATAATATTGCAATATTATACATATACATAACATGATATAATATATGCATAAAACATAATGTCATCTCCTTAGAGATTGCTGTAATATTTCATCTATACACATATAATATATAATATATATAATATTGCAATATTATACATACACATAACATAACATAAAATATAAATATATACATATATATAACATAATATATAATATAAATATAACATAATATATAACATTGCAATAAAGAGCACATTGGGTGCAAGACTTCTTTTTGCTTCCGAGAGCGTCAGATCCATAAATAGAAGGATCAAAATCAAAAATCCGGGCGGGCAGATCATAAAGATCAATCGCTATCAAGATCAAAATCCGGCAGATCAAAACACTTGCAGATCAAACACCGCTGGTCAGTCAAAAACTGGCGAAAGGCAAATCGGCATCAAACCCTCAAATCGGCAAGATCAAAAGGGTCGAAATCAAGATCAAAATCATCAATCCGGCAGATGAGATCAGTAAAAATTCCAGAATCAACAAAAGACAAATCCGGCGGATTCGAGATTTGCCAGGTCGGATCTGCGGATCAGACCGCCCGCAAATCAAAAAATCGAAATCATCTTCGGCAGTCCCCACACGTGTGCCGCGTGGCAGATGGTCAGCGCTAGTAGCATCATCCGTACGGTTCCCATGGCTGCCATCTGTCACGTCACGTCGGGGAAATTAGGAACTAGGAGTCACACGTGGCAGTTTTTTTTTTTTTTTTTAGCTAGTATGCTTTTTTCGGTGTTTGAAAATGGATTTTTTTATATTTTTTTTTTCCGACCGGTCCTGCCAATGGATTTGGATTTTTTGCTCGACGGGATAAATGCTAAATTTTTATATAATATTATATTTTTTTTTTGTAAATTATTTTTTCATCCCGCAAGTGAATACGGCCTTCGATTGGAGGATTGGACAACAATTTTTTTTTTCTGTACGGATTTGGTTGAGGGAATGTAAATATTTTTTTAAGAAATTTAACTCGCACTTGTGAATGGGATTTGAATTAACGAAAAAATTTCAATCGCACGCGTGAACGCTTCGGAAAGTTATTCTTTTCTCCTTTTTTCTTTTATTTTTAATTAAATCGCCCATGTAAATTTGTCTTTTATGAAAATTCGGAAAAAGAGGCTGAGTTGATGAAGAAACCGTTGAAGGCGTCACGTCACGCAGGACCGTTTTGTCTTTTGGTGGATTTCTTTTGGCAGCTGTATCGCTTCTAGTGCTGATTTTTTTTGCCACGTAAACATCTATTATCCGTTCACTTAACACTTATGGATAGAGTTCCACACGTGCCGTAGGATAGTGCCTGGCCAATACACGTGTCGCACATTTTCATCCGTGGCATAGATAGTACCTGCCCGACACGTAACCTCCGAGCTACACCGTGAATTGCTATTAGTGTTACTGTTTTTTTTCGCCACCTAAAACATCTTTTCTCCGTACACACTTGTCGGATTGTAGACAGTTGTAGACGTCTACAAAATATGCGACAGCCTACGATAGTACGAAACGAAATGTAGACGACGACGAAACTTCCTAAAATTAGTGACGTCTACAAAAACGGCGACGGTTGTAGACGTCGAGTTTTTTGTGACATTGTAGATGTTTAGGGTTTTGTGACATTGCGAATTCATGCTACCTCGCGAAGTCATGCTACCTTATGACGTCATCAACACGTAAACTTTCCGCCATGGCTTCTCGATTTCTTTTTCTTGCCATTTATCATTCGATATGCCATCAACATGAGACCAAAAATATTAAAAAAAAAATATATATATATATCTTTCATTTGATACTATTATTGTTGTATTTCATTTAGAGATGAGAGAAAGAGGAGAGGTCGAATGAAAAGGATGGGGAGAGACGAGGGTGTTGTAAATTTTTGCAAAGGACTTATGAATAAAAGTGGAGGTAAGACCCCAACGATTTTTTTTCCTTACATGCTTGTCATTTTTTTGTACGTACATGCGCGTGACGAGCATGTTACAAAAATAGCGTGTACTCTCCCTCGTTCAAAAAATTTTGAAGACGTTTCACGCTTGCAATACCTGTTTTGTATTCGTCGATAGGGTGTTATTTTGGTTAAAATCATATCGCGATTTGATTCCATTACAAGTGTGAAGATGAGATGGAAGTGGGTCGCGATGATAATAACGCCAAATTGCCATACCTTTCAAGTTCCAAGATGACGCAAAATGTGCTTGTGTTTTTGCCCATTTTTCATACGGCGTAATATTTTCTCGTTGGAAGTCCCATTTTCTGTGAAAACACGGAAAAAAAACCCTTGAACACATGGGAACACGCCGTAAGATTCTCACCTTCAGAGTGGCGGTCTCCGTGTGAAAATCGGACAACTGTGTACGGAGAAATGATATTTTATGTGGCCGAAAAAATTATTAACACTAAACCGCGAATCGTAATTAGAGTAAATTACTCTAATTCGGTCACTCGAAATTTCGACTCTATCACATGAAATAGAGTAAATGATTCAATTTTTTTCATTATTCTATTTAAGGTAAAGTTTAATTAGCGTTTTTAATTCTAATATAGATTCGTTTTAAATAGTGTGGAGTACGGACGACCTCATACCGTGCAAAATTGTACATTATTAAGTAAAAAAGTACAAACAATGATTTAATACAGGCCGTTATCATGTAATTGCGTTTTAACAAACCGCGTAGTGCAAACGTCATAGTGACGATAAACTGTACGTTTTGCCAAATTTTGTACAAAAGAGGATATTAGCGTGCCAAATTAGAGTACTTAAATAAATTAGAGTAAACTCATAGTTGAAACCGTTGATGTCCAATTCTACGGATTTCAATTTTTTTACGAAAACTACGTAGTATTCGTTGATTATATACTTTTCGTAAAATTCGTGTAGATTTCGCTGTACGGGCATCTGCGAAAGCGTACGGAACCGTAATCCTAGAAATTCTTAAAAATATCTTAATATGTACGGAAACTTAACAGAAATGTACGATAATTTACGGAAAGTGTACCCTAAAAAACCTAATATAACGGAAAATCTAAGGCAGCCGTACTGAAACATAAAGGAGCGCACGACAATGTAGCCTAAAAATCCTAAAATAGTAAAATCCCCCCTTTAATAACCCTAAAAAGTACGGTAAAGTACAAACATTGTACTAGAATGTACGAAAAATGTTACGCAGATGTACGGATATACACGAAAATGTACAAAAATGTACCCTACACACCTTAAAAGAAATAACCCTAAAACGTACGCAAATTACGGAAACCGTACGAAAATGTACGAAAAATGTGACGCATGTGTACAACATTAAACAGGAATGTACGGGAATGCCCTACAAACCCTAAAAGAATTAACCTTAAAAGTACGGAAAATACGGACAACGTACGTACATTTATGACAAGTGTGAGGGTAGTTATACAGAAACATATGGATGTACGAAAATGTACCCTAAAAATCTAAGAATCCCCTTAAATAACCTTAAAAAATACGGACATGTATGCGGAGTGTAAATAAGTGTACCAAAAATGTACGGGTACAAAGTAAGGTACGCATTTATTTGACTTTTCAACATAGTATGATGTGTACCGTACGTAGTATTCGTTAGTTTATACCGTGCGTAATATGCGCACGATACATCTATGGTTGAAACCATAGTCAAAAGTAGGTGAAAGTAGGCCCATACAATATGCCTATTGTACGCAAAATATACAATATGGCCTTAAGACCCATATTGTATTGGTCGCAAAATGAAAAAAAATAGTAACAGGATTGAGTTGCACATCGATCGATAGAGAATTAAACGTCATGTTTAAATTTTGAAAACATTCTGACAAATTTTTATTTTTCCGTGGGTTTTGAGGTATTTTTTGTTTAAACCGTCAGATTTGGACGATCGGACGGTCGTGGATCAAAGTAGCGATCTAAGAAGATCACATGGAAAGCCCATAACACAACTTATGATAGGACTTACGTTCGCGTTTTTTTTTTCCGGGGTTTTTTTTCCCGCGGAATGTCATCCTACGCCGTGTCAGTTCGCTAAAAAGTTTCGTCCGGCGCCGTGCGCAGTACTATGATGATACGCCAGATTCGTACGTTCGTAAAAGAGTGTGCACAACGCACACACATACAGTATGCCTACTCTGCGTGAGTTTTGTGCCAAGTTTTGTGCGCCTACCAAAGGCCTACCATAAAAACGCCTACTTTTGAACTATGGTTGAAACAGCTCTATCACATAAATTAGCGTTCATTAGGGCTTGTCCCCATGTGTTCAAGTAAGGGTTTTTTTCCGTTGTTTACACAGAAAATGGGACTTCCTACTTGAAAATATTACGCCGTACGAAAAATGGGCAAAAACTCAAATACATTTTGCGTCATCTTGGAACTTGAAAGGTACGGCGATTTGGCAGTATTATCATCGCGACCCACTTCCAGCTCATCTTCACACTTGCAATGAAATCAAATCGCGACCTGCTTTTAATCAAAATACTACCCTATTGACGAATAGAAATCTTGGGTTGCACGCGTCAAAAGTTTTCATTTGTTTTTTTGCAGTTGGGAGAATACACGAAAAAAAAATTGTTTGTCAGTTTGCTTATGTTGTCCACTTGTGGGTGTCTACAAATGTCATTTTGTAGACGTAGGCGATTGCTTATGTCGTTCACGTGTGGGCGTCAACAAATGACAGTTGGCGTCGACAATTTTCCCAGTATCTCAGGAGCTCTTTGCGGCGTACAAATGTCCGCAGTTTGTTCCGAGACAGTTGGCGTCTACAAATGTCGGCAGTTTGGGTTTCGCAAGTATTGGCGACGTGTACAGCTGCCACATATTCAAAATAATGAACGCGCAAGTAACGATTCACATAGGCACACTTTGAAAAGTACACCGTAAATCAGCGCTAAATTCCAAAATAACGTTTCAAAATATCGGTTACATGGGGACACGCCCTTACTCTAATTCTTTTTTTTTAGTTTTTGTAACTCTAATTTTTTCATTACTCTAGTTACGATTCGCGGTGTACAGTACTAGCGGTACACGGTGTACAGAATTGTACTTTACTGTAATTGTATCCGCACGTGTGGAGCTCTTTTTTCGCACGCGGGGACGAGCCACTTTTGTCAGGAAAATATCTCACGCCTATCCTCGGTATTATTTTATTTTGGCGGTACCGTACAGTACGGTACCTTACTGTACGAAAGTCTCGAGAAAAGCCAGGAGTCTTTCGTCGGCGAAGCAACTCGTTAAAGATATATATATATATATATATATTTTTAGGATTCGGTCGTTCTCACACGTACATGGTGCCGTACAGCGGTTATCGGTCAGTAAGAAGCCGGTAAATATATAATTATCGTTTCACACTTCTCATCACTGTAGCAAAAACTTGTATTTTTCTTTATATTTTTTCAACGTGGCCAATACTTCTTAACCACTTATAGATAGAGTGACACACGTGCCATAGGATAATCCTTGGCCAATACACATGTCGCACATTTTCATCCGTGGCATAGATAATACCTGCCCGACACGTAACCTCCGAGGTAATTTTTGTCGTAACACGTGGTGCATTGTTTCGCCGACATTTTCTTTTCTCACGCTTTCATATTTGAATTTATTTTAACTTTATCTCGAGACTAATTTTGACTGGTGCCGGTCCTGCCGTACAGGTCATGCTGTATAGCTTTGCAAATTTAAAATCGTATCGATGTCACCAAAGTACACCGTGTATCGCTATTAGTGTTAACAATTTTTTCGCCACTTAAAACATCTTTCCTCCGTACACACTTGTCCGATTTTCAATCGTAGACCGCCAATCGGAAGCTGAGAATCTTACCTTTCAATCGCAACCATCAGATCCACAATCCGAAAAGTGTGTACGGAGAAAATAAGTTTTAAGCGGCGAAAAAAACATAAACACTAATAGCGTCTCACGGTGTACCAAACCGACATATTATCTGGAAGCTCTTCTGGCGTGATGTAATGTACGGACCCCACGTGTCACTAACACGATTAGGAGGACTTTCGAAACTATTCTGCCGTACAGCCGAATGCGGTTGCCCCAGGATGTCCTCCCCCCCGCCAATCCGGTACACCGTGAATCGCTATTAGTGTTAATGTTTTTCCGCCGCTTAAAACATCTTTTCTCCGTACACACTTGTCCAACTTTTAATTTGAGACCGCCAATCGCAAGCTGAGAACCTTACCTTTCAATCGCAACCGTCAGATCAGTAGTCCGGCAAGTGTGTAAAAATGTTTTAAGTGGCGAAAAAATTATTAACACTAATAGCGATGCACGGTGTACCGTCGCTGTACGGCTAAGCGAAAAAAACGTCACGACTGACGTCATCGTACGGCATTTCAGACGAAAAAAATGCGCCGACATTTGTTGAAAACATGCGAATATCGTGGAAAGACAATGCAGTAAAAAACAGTAATACATATTCCGTGCGTAGTTTATGAGCGCACTGAATCTTTCCATCACCCCTCCGTCTCTTCCCCTCCATTTCCCCCCCGCCTCCCCTTTCCGTTTCCCCTTCCCCTCCCCTTACCCCTTCCCTTCCCTCTCCACCTCATCAACATCTTCCCAGCCAATAATATTTATACCCAAACAACAATTTAAATTCCGATTTAAAACAATTTAAAATTTTAACTATTTTAAAAAACATAGCACATTATATTTCTTAAACATGACATAGTGGGCAAGGGAGGGAGAGAGAGAGTGAGGAAGAGGGAGGAGAGGGGGGAGGAATATTGAGATGGCGAGGGCGAGGTGGAGGGAGAGGGAGAGGGAAAAAGAAAGGGAGAGGACGAGGGAGAGGGAGGGAGGGAGGGAGGGCAAGTAAGAAGGTGGGAAATTGAGAGGGTGGAAGGGAGGGGGCTGAGGGGAAGTGTTGGTTGCTCCGTCCCTCCTCTCTCTCTCGCTCCCCCTCTCTCTCTCCCTTGTCACTCTCCTCCTTCCTCTCCTCCCTCCTCCCCATCGAGTTTAGGGTTTCAAGCTCCAGGGGTAGGGTTTTTGTTTTATCCGAATGCATCGGGATGATTCTTTGATGTACATTGGCTCATATCGGCACATCGGAATCGGATCGGCACATCGCATGGATTTTTGAGGGTTATTTAGGGCTTTTTATGGTTTTTTAGGGTTTTATAGAGTTTTTTAGGGTATCATCAGTATTGGCACCTCGCATTGGTATCAAAGATGCACATCGGTATAAGCCCATCACATCGGGAAAATAAAAAATATAGCATCGGTACATCGCAACACATGGTGCCAATCGATATGTATCGGTTGGCCTAACTGGTTACCCGATTCGGTGTGATGCAATACACATACCTTGATATTGCACACCTAACTAATATCTCCCAAAATTGTGGAACTTTTCTAACAACTAGAAATTCCAAGGCTATCTGTAAATCTTTCAAAAAGTATATCCCTCAAAAGCCTTCTAATTCATTCGGGATACCCATGTCGTTTGCAAGTTCATAGAAAAATAAATATTGTCCATACACATCATAAAAAAATGTATTGGGGTTGATCTTCATATACATTTGAAATCTAGTGGCAAAAATGAAATTAATTATTTCAACACAGACGTGAAACTTAACAACAAGCATGAAACATAAAAGGCGTTTTAAATTTTGTCACCCTCGTGAAAATAAACGAATGAGTATACAATATGAAAGCCTTCTAAGTTTTAAAGTAGGCTAATTATATGAAACACATGGAAACACTCGATTGCAACTAATTTTGAACAATATAACATTAATAAATGAATAAATTGTGGAAAAGGTTTAAGGCAATTGACAATTGAAGCGAAAAAGGTCAAATAAAAAAAATGTCATTTTGTTCTTTCGTTGTATTTACTTTGGTTTCAGCTCATTTTGGTTTCTTATCCTTAGTCTTACTCGAATGTTCATAGATGTTTTGTTAAATGGCCCGAAACTTTTACATAAAATGATGAACATTTGACGGAGAGTGGAACCGTATTGATAGATGATGAAAAGCAGGAGGGAGAAAAGATGAAATGAGGGAATACAACACATGAAATAAAAAACACAAACACCAAGTTTGACAATGAAACTATAGATCATACTTGAGCCAAAAAATGATATCACTAAAGAATTGAGCATGAAATTATGGGATTTGATTTTATATCTTATGTTGTCATTTCCTGTTACTGAATAAAAAAAAGAGTGCAAAAAAAAAAAAAAACGAAATCCCTATCCACTTGTAAATTTTCATTTCCCA
The DNA here is from genome assembly GCA_037447655.1 of Zygnema cylindricum. Taxonomy (NCBI): domain Eukaryota; kingdom Viridiplantae; phylum Streptophyta; class Zygnematophyceae; order Zygnematales; family Zygnemataceae; genus Zygnema; species Zygnema cylindricum. The sequence goes on from JBBHKE010001749.1 coordinate 131,156, forward strand.
CCTTTTCACGGGTTCACCAAAAATGTACAGAAACTATCCATCCGTTCTTCCCTCTTTCCCTCTAACTTTTTCGAATACATATAAACATCGGGAAAAAAAAACAAAAAACAGTGTTCCATTTCCAGCAGCACTGTTTTTTTAACATCTCTCAAAAAGTTCATATCAATAAAGGCATTCAAACCCTAATATTTTTGTAATATCCACTCGGATCCTTTTGACGATACTGATCCATTACATTTTCATAAGAAAATGACTTGTGCAAAATTGTTGTTGTCTTATCTGGAAAAAAGGAAAAAACAATTTCGATTTCAGTTAATTGTAGACACTGGGAGCCACAACATTACCTAGACACTAGAATCCCAAACACATTAAAAAAATAATCAAGCAAGCAATCATATTCGAAATTTCTTCTGATTCTTGAATACCAAGTTCACATTACAACCAATGTTCAATTATGATGGGCTATTTAGTTATCCGAGGAATAAGCATATAAAATGATACTGCATTCGTGTATTTTAATGTGAGTCCTGAGTGTTTTTAGCAGAAAAAGTTATGTCAGACATGTGCACAATTTAGTATTTTTTGAACTACTTGAATATTTGAATTCTTCATATAAGGATTTTGGAGGGATAAATACTGTAATTGGTCAGGTGTTATTAAAGTTAAAAGGTTAATGATTAATTTATTTAAAATACAATGAACAATCTCATCCAGCTTTTAAAATATATCAAGTTTCCTCGGATTAGATCAGATACGCAAATCATGAAGAACTTCAATTTGGATCAACGGTTCAATATCATCCTATTTTGCTATGTTAACATATTGATTTCGGTCACCCTTTTAATATTTTGAAATTGTTTGAGTATTTTAAATTGTGAACCTGTGCTTCCGTATTTAGTTCTTCCCCACAGTTTCATTCTCCCCCACTCAGAGATAGCTAGACAAAACACCCTAAAAAGCCCTGTACGACCCTAAAAGTACTCGGTAAAATAAGTTAAACATGTTACAGTTAGTGTAAAATTTTCAAGATGCCACTATAAACTACAATGGCACCTAGGATATCAAGAAATGCTCATGTAATGTGTCCACAACAAAAAACCTTCAAAAGTTTGACAGGGTTTTTACTATAGTTTGACAACATTTTACAATAGTTCATAACAATTTACAATACCTTGACGAGAATTCGCATAATCTGGCATCATATTCCGATAGTTAAATTGTAGATTCTACAATACATATCATAATATTCTGGCTTATATTGACACCATTTCACAGCAGTTTGAGATAGACGCCTAGTGTAAGTAGCATTTATGATGCAGGGAGAAGCCATAAAAACAAATACACTGCCACTACTAGTAGAGTGAGTACCTCTGATTCAAGGGAGTGTTTTTTGGCTGCAAAATCATAATCTGGTATTTATAGTTCCTATTAGGCATGTGACCTATAATGAGACAGGTCCAAACCATGATTTAGTGTGATCGGTACTAAATCCACTTTCACGTTAATAATTCCCAATTTTCACGGGGATGCAAGGTGTTGACGAATCGGTCACCTTTTGACACGTGTCGACTTGTGAGGAAAAGTAAATCACGGAGATTGACTTTTACGTCGTGGGTTTGCTGTGAGGATTTACGCAACCCTCGAAGTCGATGAGGGGGTGGTGGTAAGCGAGAAGGAGATTTAAGATGCAAAATGGTTGATAGTTAGTAACATTCATTTTGAATCGTACAAACAGTAATCTTATCTTTCACTAACAGATGTGGAATGAAAAGATTGTCAATCAAACAAGCAAGAGAACAACATTCATAAATTCAAAAAAAAAACGGAAAAAGTGTAAAGACAATTTATTACATAATGTCGTAGTTGCAATTTATGATGGCTTGCACTTTGATCCTATTATACATTGAGGCACAATTGATGCTTTTTTAGCCACACATTAGACTATATTTAAATCCTCACTTTGAAACAAACATCTTTAAGATATTTGGTAAGTTATTCATCAAAAGCGTACCCATGCAAGTGTATTTGTTTTTAGCGCTGTTATAGCCTTTGTCGCATGTGCATTTGAATGTTTTCCCATCCGTACCGATGGAGCAAATTCCAAATCCTCCACATGGTCCCCCGGCTTGTGTTGCATTACAAAATGCAGTACATACGCTTTTACTACGTTGACCTTTGGTAGTACATCTTGATGGGAGAGATGAGTTGAAAAGACAATTGCTCCTTAATTCCTTACAATTCGGGTGTCCATTGCCTTTGATGATTGGCCCCACAAAGTAGTTGTGGGAAATATCACTAGCACACATGGGGATTAATAGAAATTGAAAAAACGTTAGAGATGCATGAAAAGCTATATAAGTTTGACAGAATTTCAAAAGTACCTAGTGACGATTCAGAGGTATAAGTGGGGAAATTTAAATTTTTACAATTTGATGTCATTAACCAATCGTTTTGACGACAGCTAATGTCTCAACTAGCTAGTGACCTTATAATATAATATACTTACCCTTCTATAGATAAAGTACTCTACATGCCAAAGTCAAGTGTCTTGCACACCATTTTTTGCATCATTCCATTCATTAGTGTTTGCACTAATTAAATTCACCTTAACTTACAAAAGAAAGAACAAACTTTAACCACAATGTATATATGTGGATACAGTATACATAATACTCAAATCTAGTCCATTGACTGTCTCTAACAATATTTTTTGTATAACCTCAGGAAACTGATTAAACCATCATTTATTTAAGTTCATGCTCAGAATATTTTCTCACACAAAACTACAAATCAATAAAATAGACTTACGCAACATGAATGCATTATGGTTGCCAATTGATGTGAGCCTTACAAGTTTTGGATTGACTTCATCTGAACGATAGATTTTGGAATGCCTCCACTTAATTGGTTGAAAGAAAGTTGTCTGCGGTGCCACCCATCCCCACCTTCTCTCCGCCCAAATGCTGCCTTAACAAATTCGAAGTGAAGATTCCGAAACAATTATGACCAAATTTTGTGCGTAGAGTATAACACAAACGAAATTTATGTGGACAGAATGAAACGACAGACCATTTCTCTCTCATTCCCTATTTCCCAAAAAAAGAATGATATAGAGGGAGAGAGAGAGAGAGAAAGAGAGAGAGAAAGTAATGTGTCTTACGCGTGGAGAAGTGATGTTAAAAAGCCGATGGAATTTGGAATGTTTCCGCTCAGTTTGTTGCCATTTAAATATCTGTGCACCAATTTCCGACCAATTCAATGCTCTTTTAGTTAGTATAAAGGAAACTAGATTCAAATGAAATCTATGATGCAAGATATTATATCGAGTTTTTTGTGAACAAAATTGATGTGGAGACACCATTCGATAGACAAAACAGCCATAGAATAATGTCTTACAAGTATTTGAGAGATTTCAATTGACCGATGGAATCCGGAATCTTCCCACTCAATTGGTTGTAAGATATGTCCCTGTGACGTCACCCATCAAACATCCCTCCACCAGTTCCACCATTCCCAAATTCTCCTTGTTAATGTGAATCGAAGACTACATTATAACATACAATAAGATTTGTTGAGCTTCTTGTAATTGAAATTGATGTGGATACTTGAGAGAAACTGAATCATCTATTGTCTTACAAGAGTTGAAGGGATGTCATTTGACCGATCGAATCCGGAAGTTTTCCACTTAATTGGTTAAAATGTGCATCTCTGTCAGACCCGTTTTGGCCCAAAACTTTTTCAGTTAATGCGAATTATAGATTCATCTACAAACCGTTGAATCAAGATGTTAGAAACGAAATCGATGTTAAAAACGTGCAATAAATCAATCATCTATATTTTCATGGGTCTTACATTTCTTTGAGGAATTTCAACTGACCGATGGAATTCGGAATAATTCCAGAAAATTTGTTCCCGTATATTTTTCTGCCAAAAACTCCACATGAAAAAGTTGTTTTACCATCAGTTTTACGCCAAAAAACCTCATATTTAGTGTGAATTGTGGATCACAGTACACAAAATAATAAAATAAAATGAAAACAACCTTATAAATGTGCAGTCAATGGAATTAAATTAATGGACGGAATTTTCAAAGAAAAAATATGAAATTGTGATCAAAATTTCCTTACAATTCTTGGAGGTACTTCAATTTACCGATGGAATTTGGAATGCTTCCTTCCAAGCCTCTGTTGTCATACAAATGTCTATTTCTCCCCCATTCCCTCCAAATTCCCTCTCCCTAATCCCCTCAAAATTTCTCAAATTAGTATACCTTACAATCCCAACATAAAAAAAAAAAAAAAATCAAAAGACGTAACTTTTTGGGATACAGATTCGGTGTCTTTCTCACCTTTCAATTACCACTTAAATTCACTTACAAGGCTATTAAAGTGCCATTAAAGGTTATATAAAAAGAAGGCTCCATCCTAAAAACATTTATTTATTTTTAAGAAATTCAAACATAGTTAACGGTTCAAATTCAAATGTACTTCTTCATTGAGACATCTGTAGTGATCCAATTTAGTATTTTACTTTCTGCATATAAAAAATAAAACAAATAAACCAAAAAAAAAAACAAAAAATATGCAATTTTTTTTTCCGTTTACATGACTTACAAAATTTTCAGTTTTGTGAGATTTCCAATTTCCGGCGCAATTCTCCCACCCAGATCCATGGTGGGAAGGAGCCTGTTTTCCCCCTCCCGTAACTCGTAAATAAACTCAATCTCTCTCTCCCTCCCTCTTTTATCTTCTCTTACTCTCCTTTCTTTTCCTGCCATATCTCCAAGTCTCCATTCCTCATTTGCTCTCCCCATCTTTTCCTCTCTCCGTCTCCTTTCCTCCTCTCCAACACTCCATTTTTCCTTTACTCACTACTCCTTTACCTTCCCCGCTCACACCCTCCCCATCCGTCTTTCTCATCTCTCTCTCTCCCTCCCTTCATCCCTCACACTTTAACAACTCGACCGAAGTCATAAAAATAAGAGAGTCGTCACTCCCATAAGAAGCGATTCTAGCTTCACACGATCGTCAGGAAGCTATCTCTAGTCTCCCTCCATCCGTCCCCCTTCCTCCACCTCCTCCTCACCCTCCCCCTCCCTCTCCTTTTCCTTTCCCTCCCTCTCTCCCTCTCCCTCTCAGTCCTCTCCCGCTCTCGCTTCCTCTCCCTCTCCATTTCTCCCTCAAACTTTAACGACTCCATGAGAGTCGTCGCACCAAAAATTGGAAATGCACCCCATCCATTCCCCTCCATCCCTCCCTCTGCCTCCTTCCTCCCTTTCCTCCCATTCCCTCCTTCCTTTCCTCCCCGTCCCCCTCTTCCCTCCCCCCCTCCCTCCCTCCCTCCCTCCCTCCCTCCCTCCATCTCTCTCTCTCTCCCTTCATGCCTCACACTTTAACGACTCGCCCGGAGTTGTCGCACAAGAAGCGTCGCAGGCTGCATGCGACGATTGGAAAAGCTCCTCCCTCCTTCATGGCCGCCCTCACCTTCTCCAGTGCCGCCTCTGCCGGGGGGGGGGGGGAGGGGGGGAGGGGGGGGATGAGGCCAGAAGGAGAGAGAGGGACGGGTAAAGAGCGGATTGGGAAATAGCCGAAGGTGTGGAAAGGGAGGGACAGCGAGGGAGAGAAGGGGATTTTAAAAAAAGAGGGAGGGAGAGGGTGAGGGAGGGAGGGATCTGGAGGGAGAGGAATGAGAGGGAGGGGGGGCAAAGAGAGGGACGGAAAGAGAGAGGGGAGGCATAAATAAAGAAACAGATATTATGGGAGGAAGGAAAAGAGAAAGGGGGAGAGGGATAGGGAGGAGGGGGAGGAAAGAGGAGAGCGAGAGAGGGAGAGGAATAGAGCGTAGTGTGTGTATGAGAGAGAGATAGAAGGAGAGAGAAAAATAAAATCAAGGGAAAAAATAGATAAGAGGTCATGTCGCACTTGTGAGAAGAGAACGGGTCGAAGGACCGACCAGGGAGGAGAGGGAGAGGGAGAGGGAGAGGGAGGGGAAGGAGGGGAAAACTCACTGTCTGTAGCAGCCATTTTCCCCGTGAAGTTCTGGGCCCACACGTGTGAGATGGATAAGAGCAGAAGAATGACCTTGAGGGCCGCCATGGTCGAGAGCTCGTCACGTCTCACTGTCTTGTGGGGAGAGGAGAGATAGGTAGAGAGAGAGGAGAGATAGGTGGAGAGGGAGAGGAGAGATAGGTGGAGAGGGAGAGGAGAGATAGGTGGAGAGGGAGAGGAGAGATAGGTGGAGAGGGAGAGGAGAGATAGGTGGAGAGGGAGAGGAGAGATAGGTGGAGAGGGAGAGGAGAGATAGGTGGAGAGGGAGAGGAGAGATAGGTGGAGAGGGAGAGGAGAGATAGGTGGAGAGGGAGAGGAGAGATAGGGGGAGAGGGAGAGGAGAGATAGGTGGAGAGGGAGAGGAGAGATAGGTGGAGAGGGAGAGGAGAGATAGGTGGAGAGGGAGAGGAGAGATAGGTGGAGAGGGAGAGGAGAGATAGGTGGAGAGGGAGAGGAGAGATAGGTGGAGAGGGAGAGGAGAGATAGGTGGAGAGGGAGAGGAGAGATAGGTGGAGAGGGAGAGGAGAGATAGGTGGAGAGGGAGAGGAGATATAGGTGGAGAGGGAGAGGAGAGATAGGTGGAGAGGGAGAGGAGAGATAGGGGGAGAGGGAGAGGAGAGATAGGGGGAGAGGGAGAGGAGAGATAGGTAGATAGGGAGAGGAGAGATAGGAGGAGAGGGGGAGGAGAGATAGGTGGAGAGGGAGAGGAGAGATAGGGGGAGAGGGAGAGGAGAGATAGGTGGAGAGGGAGAGGAGAGATAGGTGGAGAGGGAGAGGAGAGATAGGTGGAGAGGGAGAGGAGAGATAGGTGGAGAGGGAGAGGAGAGATAGGTGGAGAGGGAGAGGAGAGATAGGTGGAGAGGGAGAGGAGAGATAGGGGGAGAGGGAGAGGAGAGATAGGTGGAGAGGGAGAGGAGAGATAGGTGGAGAGGGAGAGGAGAGATAGGTGGAGAGGGAGAGGAGAGATAGGTGGAGAGGGAGAGGAGAGATAGGTGGAGAGGGAGAGGAGAGATAGGTGGAGAGGGAGAGGAGAGATAGGGGGAGAGGGAGAGGAGAGATAGGTGGAGAGGGAGAGGAGAGATAGGTGGAGAGGGAGAGGAGAGATAGGTGGAGAGGGAGAGGAGAGATAGGTGGAGAGGGAGAGGAGAGATAGGTGGAGAGGGAGAGGAGAGATAGGTGGAGAGGGAGAGGAGATATAGGTGGAGAGGGAGAGGAGAGATAGGTGGAGAGGGAGAGGAGAGATAGGGGGAGAGGGAGAGGAGAGATAGGGGGAGAGGGAGAGGAGAGATAGGTAGATAGGGAGAGGAGAGATAGGAGGAGAGGGGGAGGAGAGATAGGTGGAGAGGGAGAGGAGAGATAGGTGGAGAGGGAGAGGAGAGATAGGTGGAGAGGGAGAGGAGAGATAGGGGGAGAGGGAGAGGAGAGATAGGTGGAGAGGGAGAGGAGAGATAGGTGGAGAGGGAGAGGAGAGATAGGTGGAGAGGGAGAGGAGAGATAGGTGGAGAGGGAGAGGAGAGATAGGTGGAGAGGGAGAGGAGAGATAGGTGGAGAGGGAGAGGAGAGATAGGTGGAGAGGGAGAGGAGAGATAGGTGGAGAGGGAGAGGAGAGATAGGTGGAGAGGGAGAGGAGATATAGGTGGAGAGGGAGAGGAGAGATAGGTGGAGAGGGAGAGGAGAGATAGGGGGAGAGGGAGAGGAGAGATAGGGGGAGAGGGAGAGGAGAGATAGGTGGAGAGGGGGAGGAGAGATAGGAGGAGAGGGGGAGGAGAGATAGGTGGAGAGGGAGAGGAGAGATAGGTGGAGAGGGAGAGGAGAGATAGGTGGAGAGGGAGAGGAGAGATAGGTGGAGAGGGAGAGGAGAGATAGGTAGATAGGGAGAGGAGACCAACGTGGTAACTATGGTTATCCTTTTCCTCAGAACGGAAACAAGTTCAGATAACAAAAAGGAGGCGGAGCGTGTCACTACAGTACCGTACTGTACTTTCCACAAAAAGTACAAATAGCGGGCGAATCAAAATGTACTTTGGTGGGCGAATCAAAAAGCGCCACGCCACTTGAGAACAAAAAATCATTTAAATGCGAGACGTGACCGTTTTTTCTCCTGATCTATCGGTATACGTAGGACGACAGCCAATCGGGGGAGTCGCGTCGGCAAATAATTTTTTTGACGCGGCACACGTGTCTTAAGGTATAACTTTCAAATATCCGTACGAATTAATTCCGGTGCCATCCACGTGTCATGATTTAACGGGTACATGCTTCTATATTTTAGTCCTGTGGAACACGAGAACACTACAAAAGTACAAATGGACCGAAAACTTTGTTGTGGAGCTAAAGCCCTAGCGGGGACGCTCTAATTTTTAGCGTCCCGACAAAGTAGGAGGAAAATTTTCGTTGTGACGAAAGCTGCCCGAAGAACTTGCGTTTTAACGGATTGGATTGGATTTTGTCCAAAAGTGCGAACGCCTCCGACCGCCAAAAAGGTGTGACGTGGACAGGAAGAACCTGTGACGGTTTCTGGTTCGAGATTCGGACTCATGTAACCGGAAAAGTCAAGAAGTCAAACTGTCGTCCATAAAAAGTTTCAGACTACACCGTGTATCGCTATTAGTGTTTATAATCTCTTCGCCACTTCAAACATCTTTTCTCCGTACACACTTGTCTGATTTTCAATTTGAGACCGCCAATCGGAAGCTGAGAGCCTTACCTTTCAATCGCAACCGTCAGATCTAAAAACAACAATCGTGTACGGAGAAAAGATGTTTAAAGAGACGAAAAAAACATTAACACTAATAACGATTCACGGTGTAACGTAAATTGTACTTCAACTTGTGCACTTCCTTTGTACGACAGAAAAAAATTGAGTAAAGCGACAGAAATTTAACCTAATTAGGACACGGGTAGATACCCTAACTGAACAGCAATGCAAGATTTGTACATGGAGGTCGAATTCGTGAAAATATGAGGTGGTATAAACAATTTCTTTAGAAAATCCTTCATCCACGTGAACAACATGATGGAAGATTTTGAAGGAAAAGAACAAATGCGCGTGGGGCTCGCGCACGATTTACCAAGTTTATAATAACGACAAAATATCCTGTTAGCTGTAAGAAGACAAAAATGTACAAATCACAACTCAAGAGGGTGTGCCCATGTAATCGGAACTTTGAGATGCATATAGTAAAAAATTATAAGTATTAGGGGATACTCCCATGTAATCGCAACTTGTTTTTGCTAATTTGTCATTAGTGAAGATTCTCAGTACTACTTTTTAAAAGTGTTCCAATATGTGGAAATGAAATCGTCACTTTGAGACGGTTAAAGACAGTGCATAAAACATGTGATGGTTGTAGACGTTTACAAAACTTGCAACAGTTTTAGGCGACTACAAAACTACACCGTGAATCGTAATTAGCGTTGTTAACGCTAATCCCGTCACCCCCAATTTTGACCTTAAAATCTTTAAATAGAATAAATTACGATTCACGGTGTACACCGTGCATCCCTTAAAGTGTTAATAACACTATATCGGCGACCCTAAATTTTGACCTTCGAACCTAAAATAGAATTAACAATACTATTTTTTTCTTTACTTTAATATAGGTACAGTCTAATTAGCGTCAATGACTCTAATATGTTCGGTTATTAAATAGTGTAGTGTACAAAATGTTCCATCCAAAAACATACCCTCAAACTGCTCTTCGAAACTCGAAAAAAATTAACCCTTGAACTTAAATAGAAAAATAATTCCATTTTTTTCCTTTAAGGTAGTATAAATACGGTTTAATTAGTGTCAACGACGCTAATTTGGGTATTATTATAAAGCGTAAGGTACAAAATGTGCCATTCCATACAAAGACTGTTTGTTAGTTCATACAAATGTAGAGAAAAAGTGTCCTATAATGACATGAAGACGGGAAAGGGAGTTTGGTGTTGACACTGGAAAGCGAACTCAACTTTGGTTTTTAATTAATGAAAGCTAAGGAGATCACCTGAACATCTTCTCATTGGTTCAGACGTCAACTATGTAAACGCAAGCCGTAAACGCAAGCCATACAGGTGTCACTCTTAGAGTTTGTATCCAAACTAGTTCTAGATGATAAATTAGCGTTAATGTTTCTTAGCATTAAGTCTTTTGACCCAAAATGGAGTTTATAACATTATTTATTTCTTTACACTAATAAATAATTTACACAAATATCGACTCACGATGTAGTGGCGACTATTTTAGACGCATACCATTTTGCAACATTGTTGATATCTAAAGTTTTGTGACATTGTAGCGTCATGCTCACTTCTGACAACATCGACATCACTAAATCCTAAAACCTTCCACCATGGCTTTTCGATACATTTTTTTGTCTTTTATCACTTTATGTGCCACCAGTCAAAGGTAGTTAAAAACCTTTTTTTTAAAGCTATTTTATTTCATACCAATTTTTGCGTGTTTCATTCAAAGAAGTGGGAGAAATGAACGTAAATGTGAGGTGGAGGGGAGGACGTGACGACGCCATAAACTATTGCGAAGGACCCGAGAATGCCAGAAAAGGTTCGAGACCATTCCAATTTTTCTCACTAAATATGCATAACAGTGAGGAAAAAAAAACATGTATACTCTATTGTGCAAAAATGTTCGAAAACCTATGACACGTAAGTAAAAGTTTTCCTATTTGTTATTGAAGTGTTCCTTTATCTTAATTGAATCTCGAATTGATATAAATTAAAGTTTGAAGATGAGTTGGTTTCATACAATAACGCGTTAAAATAAGTAGACACTTTATTGTAGTATTTTCAAAGTTTGAAGGTCTCATCAATTGTACGAAAGGGCAAAAGATTTCTTGTTACATATTCAATTTTGGAGGAAAAATAAAGAAAAAAGCCATTACTTTAACACACGGGCACACCCCTTGACCATATGAAATATTCAAACTATAATTTAACATATGGAAAAAAAATGTCACAATTTAGGACTCTAGCAAATGAACATATTTGCACAAATCAAGACCGACTTATGCATTTTTTTCTTCCCGAAAAGTGAAATCTTGGATGAAATGGTTTTTAAAATACACCTAGAACTCCTCGAAGATTTTATTTTCTTGTATCGTCAAATTCAAAATGGTAAAAGATATCTCCAGATAAAAAAAAAAGCTATTTTAAAACAATCATTCACGTCCTAGTTCAAAGAATATTCCCAAAAGAAAACAAACGAAGTAAAACAAAAAAATAAAACTATTTCCAAGTGACTTCCTCCTCCGACCGCCCTGTCAGTCAAAGTGAGGACACAAGTTCTCCAACACGACGACCATGAAAATGATTATGCTACTACTGTGTTATTTTTTAAAAGCAATTTTAGTGTAACCTGCTATTTTTTCTCTTTCCAATAACAACAAAAATAATAAAATACAGGTTCGCTAGATTAGCAGCGGATGCGCCAGTCGTTGACCTTTTACCCTTTACTCTTTTGCAGGTTATAGCGGTTTTTCTCAAATTCTCATTTTTTGACCCAATAGAAGGGTTTTTCTATGAACCAATGGAATCCAACCCTTAGGAAGATAGGTTGATACGTAAAGTCTTTATTGCAAATATTGCTAGTAAAACCATTTGTGTACAAAAGGGGTAAAAGGTAGGTTAATACACGACAAATAGGCAACCACAACTTTCGGCAACTCAAAATTCTCTCCTATGAGCAAATGGGGCACTTTATAGATTCTTCGTATTTTTTGGATCTGCTCAACAAGAAAGAATGCCTACTTGCTGACAAATGCCCACGTATGTCAAAATTTTGACATACGACTATATGCTGATGGCCGCTTACGAGCAACAAAAATCCAAAACTCGCACATATCACCCTCATCGTCCAATGAAACCGACTCGGAGGTTAATAGAGGTTAATAGAGTGACTCAGTTGGTATAACCGTACAACAGTTTAGGGTAATTGAAATTCTGTGGTCTCCATAAACCCACAAAATTAGCACCCTATGTAAAGCCTCTAGGATAATATTTGCCCCTTTCACTTTCTCACTCAATAAGTGCCGCCCAGGCACACAAATATTCTGACCACCCTCACCCCTGTGAGGACAAGACTCCCCTAAGTCAAACGCAAAAAGCATCACTGAATTTGCTCCCCTGAGCAGTATGCAATGGCTGGCCAAAGATGGCCTATAAATACAAAAGGTCATCTGGAGAGAGGAGCCTCAAACACGCTAAGTCCCTTAACTCCTACTCACAACTACCTACTACTCTACCCTAGGCCAATCAAAAGAGTGTATAGTACAAGAAGGTACAGTGGCTGATTGTACTTCTTGTACCGCCTTTGTACAACATGACCTTCTAGTTGACACTTGTCAACTTGGGAGCCATCGTTCCTCCTCCCATCCTTTCCGGCGTTTAATGATGTGGCGCCACGTGGCACAGCGCGGCGCTATGTCCGAAAGCCGCCGAAGATTCATTCGGGTTTGGCGGGGGCGACAATGTCTGTCCGATAATATATTTTACACGGTTAGGTTCACGTCCGCGAGCGTCGTTTGATTATAGATGACGTTTCGTCAATTTAGGTATATTTAAGAGAAAGTGACGTTTCGCGTAACACTTTAATTAATTACCGAACCACATACGTGTATTGTTTCGTTAACGCCTTAATGGTTAAGGCTTACGTCTATATATTACTGCAAACCAAGGTTCAAATCGGCTAGGGCAACATTTTTGTAATCTATCAATCTGAGTGTCTGTCTGCCTGTTTCTTTTTGACTATGGCGGCAACCATGGTGACTCTCTCTCTCTCTTCACTCTAGAGTCTAAATTAAGAAGTGAATAATAATTACCTCTTTTCAACAGGAGCCTTCCTCGTGACTTGACAACATGGATGAACACGGCGTATCCATAGCGAAAAAGTTAGCGCAAGTTCTTCGGGAGTTAGAAAATGTCATATTATAGAATGCTCATCTGAGCGACACCGTCGCAACCTTAAAATCTTGTCTTGGTGAAAGACCTCACGGAGGCGTTGGGAGAGACTATAGGAGGCCTAAATTAAGACTTCCCAACGAGTTTGACCCAGCTAGGCACAAGAACCTTCATGCAAGGTTGTTCTCTATTGCGAATTATCTCGAGAGTTTTCCTAGCTTGTTGGACCGTGAGAAGATTCATTACGTGGGTGGTCTTCTTAAACGGGCAGCGGGAGCATGGTGGAGGACGATGGTCGAAAACGAGGAGATAAGGGCTGATTGGACCCTTTTCATTCAGCTCCTCTGTGACTATTGGCAGCGTGTCAATACAGTTAAGGTTGCAATGGATAAAATTGCGGTTTTGAAGCAACGTACCTTAGTGTTGGAGTACACGCAACGGTTCTTGGAATGCAAAGTTCAAATACCCACGATGACGGAGGACGAAGCTGTTAATTGTTACGTGAAAGGGCTAAAAGTCTTCTTTCGGAGGGATGTGGAACAATGGCTCGCTCGAGAAAGTATGACTCCTACCTCTCAGCGATTATCCAGTTTGCGGAACGGACCGATTCGGTGGACTTCACCTTCCGTAGACCCTATCACATTGGGTCGAGTAGCAGCGGGGGAGATCGACGTGATGATGGTCCAACCCCCATGGAGCTCGGAGTGATTAAAGAGGATAAAGAGGTGGTCAACGTGCTTCAAAAAAAAAGACTACACCAACACTTGTAGGGCTCCAACGAAACGCTTATGTTTCGCGTCCTCGATCGCGGCCCGGAATGCCCAAAAAGGAGGCCTAAGAAGCAAGCCAACGCGAGGTTCTGGTGAAGGTGGAGATCCCTTAATACCCGGTCGGATCAGTGAGCGCAGCTAGCGTCATGGTGGACTCACGATGGGAACTCATCCCAGATGACGGTTGAAACTTCCTCATGGTTCTATCCGATCGCATCGATACAGGTGGCAATGGTAGTACCCTATTGATTACCGCCCTCGTTACGCGTCAGGTGGGGAAGTTCACGGTGATCTTCATGTATACCGCTAGAGACCATGAAGTAATCTTGGGAAACGTGTTGTTCTACAACCATCCGTGCGGTGGAAGCACAAGTAGTAGATAAAACTTGATGCATTGATGAATCCACCAAAATGTTTTTCAAATCTCACCAAACTTTAAATCTTTAACTTTAACAGATAAAATTATAAAAACCGTCATTCTTGTTTTTAAATATAGTTAATCTTTTCGAAAACCGCTTGTTACTTACGGTTTGATGCAAAATGCTCTAAGTCTTATACTCTCGGTGTTCTAGCATAAGTGTAATGAGGGTACGTCCAACTCAACCCATCGAGATCTACGGTTCCTAATTTAAAAATATCATATACCGCCAATATTTCACACCTATATTAAGGATTACAAATATTGTTAAGTCACTTTATACATTATGAATCTTGTCCATTGACTTGATTCATATCAATCACAGCTGCGTTGTCCCGTGCCGAATCACATTCATATCACCCGCGGCTGCGATGGCCTGTACCGAATAATATCCAAGATAACATCAGCTACGTTGTTTGTACGGATCATATCCAAAGTAACCACAACTCCGTTGTCTTGGCTGTGTCGCAGCTTCGCTGCTGCGCTGTTGTGTCAGCACAATAGATACGATGCTCTGTCTACATAGCAATTGCGTGTTGAAATTAATAGATTTCTAGAGTATTTTCTAAGTTTAAAATGTTAGTATAAAAGAAAAAGAAAAAGGACAGACAGCCTGCCTAACCTCCTCTCTCTAGCCCCCATACTTGTTGTAGTCACTAAAGGATAGAGAGAGTGGTTGATCCATGGCTGCCTTAGTTCAACAGACAGATATTTCTAAGGCTACTAAAAATATACGTGACGGACCCGCGATTTGATCCCGATACCTGCGGTTCGTCAAGCTGGCCGATAGTGGTCAGCTTTATCCTACTAGACTAGGACCAATGCTAAAAGCTATAGGATGTGATAGATATATATATATATATATATTTAGGAAGGAGCAAATCCATTTAGCTAAAACTGTGTACGGCGTACATGGATACAGTTTTTTGAATGTACCAATTCAAAACGGATACCACGCATTTTGTTTTGACAATGAAACAAATATCGCGCAAGTATTTATTACTGCCAAGATTGTGTCTCGCTGCAAATCCAATGGCACACATCATCGCCGAAATCTCGGAGTAGTCACTTTGGCGTTTAGTGACGTGGCATGACCTGGAGCCACGTGGAGAGATGACATTCGGTCATAGGAAATTCTGAGGAATGTACGGACGAGTGAAAAGGGGACACGCGTCTGCTTAATAGTCCTGTCATACATAGGCCTTACAAAAGGTACACCAACAGTAGTACTTTTTGGTACGGTACAATAATATGATTGGTCCGTACCTCACCAGATAGAAGTTATTAGAGGAAATCAGGACTTAGAAAATTTTGGTAGGAAGTCACCTCTCCCTTTGAGAGATTTTACAAATTGGCATTTTTATTGCCTCATAACTTATCGCCTGGTTGGGCGTTTTCAGAGATTCTTTTTCTTACGGACTCAAGGGAGTCCACGCTGCATAGGGATGCATTTAGATTGTCAACTTGATTGCTTCGCCAACAGTGGCTATGGGTTAAAGTGGGCTAGTTAACAACTATCTAGAGGCTTCGTGTATTCTGTAGTCCAATGGAGGACACAGAATTGCAGGCTATGGGCCCACCCTCTAGGGTGCCCACTTTCAATGGATCTAGGTTCATCTATTGGGAAGCCATGATGATGGGAGCTTTGTGTGAAAAACGATACTGGGGTATCGTTAGTGGACAAGTGAAACGTCCACCTTCGGGAACTCTGCAAGGATTTGGAGGAGTAAGGTTTTCTGCAGTAGCGACTGCTTCCGCGGAGGAGGCAAATGATGGGGACAGTAGTGTGTCCGAAAAAGGGAAAGGGAAGGAAACACCCCTCACCCCTATTGCCATGGCACCAAGAGTGGCGGCCGTGAAGACAGTGGAGAACGATGTTCAAATGTGGGAAGACATAAACATGGCTGCCAAGAACTTCATTCTAAGGCATCTCACTCAAGCCTTAGCCACCTCTCACTTTAATATTTACAAGGTCGAGGAGTTGTGGGAAAGTTTGGTGGAGATCTATAGAACTAGTACCATTCAAGAGCTCTAGTTGGCTAAACAAAAGCTAGTGAGTTACACGTACAAAGGAGGAAAGATGTTAGATTATTGCAATGATCTTTCTTGTTTGTATATGGAGATGGAAAGTGCTGGTTGGACAGGCACAATGAAAATGAAAGTAAACACTCTCATCATGAAGTTACCAGATGAGTATGAGAACTTAGTGTACCGAGTACAAGAAATGAGTGATAGTTCATGGAAGTGGAATACACTGGTGAGGATGATACTTGTGCAGGAAAATACCATGGAGATCAGAGGAGGTGGAAAGAGCGTTCAAGCTTTAGCCGGCGGAGGGGACAGGTGGAGACCGGAACCAAAAAAACTATACAAAGGAGAAAGATTCCAACCTGGAGGACCGAGGCCCCCATAGAGCCTATGTCATTTTTGCAAAAAGCCAGGGCACTTTATTACAGATTATGCCAAGCTGGCGGAGCTGAGGCTTAAAGAGAACCAAGGAGGGGGTTCTTCCGGAGGGAAGAAAAAGGCACTTTTGGTCACAAAGGTGACAGGAGACACCGAGGACGTGTCCTCTGAGGAGGATGGGGAGCTTCTTCTTGACGAGAGTCTGGAGGAGAAGGAGATCCCTCGGAGACAAAAGTGTACCCTTGGAGCAATTCGGGAAGCTCCACAGAAGGATGGATCATCGACTCAGGTGCATCCATGCATATGTGTCATGACAAGGACCTCTTCACTAAGCTAAGGAAAATCCCAACTGTAGAAATAGAGTATGGGGATGGGAGAGTTGTTATTACAGATCTAGTGGGATTCGTTGACCTGAAAGTTTTAGTGGGGGTAAGACTCTTATTCTTACTTTCTCAGATGTGCTTTATATTCCTCAGCTGAGTAAAAATCTTGTTTCTACATTTGTGTTAGATGACAAAGAGTTCAATACTTTCACTAGAAAGGGAGTTTATACATCGAAGTATGGGGATGAAGTTTACTTCACTGCAGATAAGGGTAGCCAAAGAATGTTTAGGCTTAACCTGAGTAATGAAAAGAAGAATGCTTACTATGTTGGTGTCCCAAAATTGATGATTTGGCATAAGCGGTTGGGGCATGTGCATTTTGATAGGTTGAGGGAGATGAAGAAGCTGGGTGTGGTAGAAGGCATTCAGTTCAGTGATAATGAAATGGTGGATGATTGTAGTGGTTGTGCCCAAGGAAAAACACACAGACTTCATTTTCCTAAAGCCGCCACATATAGGGGTGAAAAAGTACTAGATTTGATCCACATAGATATCTGGGGACCAGCAAGGGTACCTTCAGTTAGAGGGAAAAGATATATGTTGACAATCACTGATGATTGGACTAGATACTCTAGAGTTTATTTTCTAAAAACAAAGTCAGAAACACCAACTTACTTCAAAGAATACAAAGCCTGGAGTGAGAAGTTGCATGTAACCCCCATTAAGAGAATAAGGAGTGATAATGGGGGAGAGTATATATCTAACCAATTTGAGGAATACTTAAGAGATGAGGAAGGTTTACACCAATATCTGTACCACATAATCCGTAACAAAATGGTGTAGCAGAAAGGCTAAACCGAACACTAGGAGATAGTGTATGCAATATGTTGGCTGACAAGAAAATAGGAAAGAGATTTTGGGCAGAAGCCATGAACTGTGTCAATTACATTAAAAAAAAAGTCCTCACATCAGGAGTCAAAGGTATGACACCTTATGAGAGATGGGTTGGAAGAAAACCAGATATCTCTCACCTTAAAGTTTTTGGTAGTCAAGTTTACAGTCTAGATACGGATAAGAAAAACTCGAAACTTGATGCTAAGGGAAAACCTGGATATTTTGTGGGATATGATGAGGATGTTAAGGGATATAGTGTTTATGACTTAGCAAAGCAAGATATCATTCTGGTAAAACACGTAGTTGTCATGGATGAAGGAAAGTCAATTGACCCCTTTAAATATACTAAAAAGATAAGAATCAGGTTTGAGTCTGAGAGTGAGGAGAACTTTATTTTTCCCAAAAAGGACATAAGTGATACCGTGATTGCAGATTCAGGGGAGATCCAAGATACAGGAGAGCTACCAGATACCCCACAGATTCCCATGGATTTCGAGGAGACAGAAGAGGAGGAATCGGAACCATATTCCATGAATAGGGGAGCTAATGAGACACTAAGGAGGAACCCAAGACTTCCCTCTATTCCTGCTTCAGAATTTGAAAGGGGGAGAAGGAGCAGCAAAAGGCTTTAAGAGAAACAGGCGGCTCATAAGGTAAGTTACCTATCACATCCTGATGAGCCTCAGTCATACTTGGAGGCAGTGAACAGTCCAGAAAAGGACAGATGGATCAGGGCCATAAATGATGAAATGGCTTCCATCATGGAAGCAAATACCTGTGAACTAGCGGATTGCCCTCCAAACAGAAAACCTATTGGGTGTAAATGTGTCTTGAAACTAAAACAAAACCCTCACAATACCATCGAAAGATATAAGGCTCGTTTGGTGGCAAAGGGTTTCACCCAAAAGGAGGGGATTGACTATGAGGAGACATTCGCCCCAGTTGTTCGTTTCCCATCAGTCAGGATTCTCCTCAGTCTAGCAGTAGCGAAAGACATGGAAATTCATCAGATAGACATTAAGACCGCCTTCCTCAAAGGTGAGTTAGAGGAAGAAATCTTCATGAGGCAACCAGAGGGATTTGTGGAGAATGGAGAAGAGAGTAAAGTCTGCAGGCTTATAAAATCCTTCTTTGGACTTAAGCAGGCTCCACGACAGTGGAATAAGAAACTAGATGAGTTTCTTACAGGTCAAGGATATATCAGGATCAGCTCTGACCATTCTATCTATATGTTTGAGGATGATAATGGTGTGGTCTTTATTGCAATTTATGTGGATGATCTGCTGGTGTTAAGTAAGTCTTTGGAAAAGATCAATAAGTTGAAGAAAGATCTTAGAAGCAGATTTGACATGAAAGATTTAGGGGAGGCAAGATATATTTTGGGAATTCAAATGGAAAGAGATAGGGGTAAAAAGATCATAAGACTCACTCAGAAAGAAGCAATAGGAAATATGCTTGAGAAATTTCAAATGGAGAAAGCTAACAGTTGTACCACTCCCATGGACTTGAAAAAAGTAAGTGATGGGAGTGCAGAAGGAGGAGTAATAATCTTAGATGATCAGATGAGTCTAGAGGAGAGAGAGTTTATGAAGTCTATTCCTTACACACAGGTAGTAGGAAGTTTGATCTACTTTATAAACTGTACAAGGCTAGACATAGCGGCAGCAGTAGGAGTCCTCAGTAGAAGTCTCAACGATCTTAGAAAGAGAGATAAGGATGCAGCCAAGAGAGTCATGAGATATCTGGTTGTAACCAGAGAATTATGGTTGCATTTAGGAGGGGAGCACACTGATATCACCACTTGGAGTGATGCCAGTTATGGTGATGCACCTTTGAGAAGATGCACTTCTGGATATGTTTTGTATATGGGGTAAGGTGCTTGCTGTTGGAGCAGTAAGCAACAAAAGGTGGTCGCTCAGTCTACTATGGAGGCTGAGTATATGGCGTCTTGTTCTGCTGTAAAAGAACTAATGTGGGTGAAGTCATTATTGCAAGAACTAGGATATAATAAGGAGGGAATGCATGAAATCTTTTGTGATAATCAAGCTACAATCGCAATTTCAGCCAATCCAAAACACCATTTCAAAGCAAAACATATGGACATAAGATTAAGTGTCATAAGAGAAAAAGTTGAAAATAAAATATAAAATCTTCTGTATAGACCTGATGAAGAAATGGTGGCTGACATGATGACCAAAATTGTGCCCTCTCCTAAATTAAAATATTGTCGGGAAAAATGTGGGTTGAAAGAAAAATTAAAATTAGACTAGAAAATAAGGGGAGTGTTAAAATTAATAGATTTCTATAGTATTTTCTAGGTTTAAAATATTATTATAAAAGAAAAATAAAAAGGACAGACAACCTGCCTACACCTCCTCTCTCTAGCCCCCATACTTGTTGTAGTCACTGAAGGATAGAGAGAGTGGTTGATCCATGGCTGCCTTAGTTCAACAGGCACATATTTTGAAGGCTACTAAAAATATACCTGACGGACCTAAGATTTGATCCCGGTACCTGTGGTTTGTCAAGATGGCCGAAAGTGGTCAGCTTTATCCTACTAGACTAGGACCAATGCTAAAAGCTATAGGATGTGATAGATATATATATATATATATATATTTAGGAAGGAGCAAATCCATTTAGCTAAAACTGTGTACAGCGTACATGGATACAGTTTTATGAATGTACCAATTCAAAACGGATACCACGCATTTTGTTTCGACAACGAAACAAATATCGCGCAAGTATTTATTACGGCCAAGATCGCGTCTCGCTGCAAATCAAACGGCACACATCATCGCCGAAATCCTGGAGTAGTCACTATGGCGTTTAGTGACGTGGCATGACCTGGAGCCACGTGGAGAGATGACATTCGGTCATAGGAATTCCGAGGAATGTACGGACAAGTGAAAAGGTGACACGCGTCTGCTTAATAGTCCTGTCGTACATAGGCCGTACAAAAGGTACACCGACAGTAGTACTTTTTGGTACGGTACAGTTATCTGATTGGTCCGTACCTCAGTAGATAGAAGTTATTACAGGAAATCAAGACTTAGAAAATTTTGGTAGGCAGTCACCTCTCCCTTTGAGAGTTTGTACAAATTGGCATTTTTACTACCTCATAACTTATCGCTTGGTTGGGTTTTTTCAGAGATTATTTATCTTACGGACTTAGGGGAGTCCATGCTGCACAAGGGTGCATTCAGATTGTCAACTTGATTGCTTAGCCAGCAGTGGCTGTCGGTTAAAGTGGGCTAGTTAATTACTAACTAGAGGCTTCCTGTATTCTGTAGTCCAATGGAGGACACATAATTGCACTGCGCTGTTCTGTCTGCAGTTACGTTGTCTTGTATTGCACTCAAGTGATGACGCATGTCCTTGTGAAACTTACGCTACAAATTACTACCTTTCTGCCGTCATACTAATTTAATGAGACTTAAAGTTTTCCAAAATCAACACTCCCCTAAAGCTTTAGATTCACTGTATCAACGCAGTTGAAATGTCAAAGCCGCGCAATTGTAATGTCACATTTAACGCAGCATAATAGCATAGCAGCGCAGCATGGCAACACAACAGCGCCGAAAATCAACTAGTCACCTAGTCACACTACACCTTGATTGTGGACTAGCCCAGTATGGCAGTATCGCAGTGCTACAACTCAGTTATTCACTGAATCCTACTACATCTCAACAATACTTCAGTTTAGGAGCAGAAAAACATTTAGTATGCATATCAACAATCATTCTAGCGTTTTCTAGATAGCATAATTTAATCACCCTAAAGAATACTTTTTCTCTTATAAAGTGTTATCTTACATCGATGTGCTTACTCTTGAAGTGATGGCTTGGGTTAGAGGCAATGGCAATGGCAGCCTCGTTATCACACCAAATCACCTGTGGACCAAGCTGCATGTATCCTAAATCTTATAACATGGATTTACACATAAGAGTTCTTTGAGGGCCGAGCTTGTTGCCATATATTCAGACTCCATTGTCAACTGTGCTCTAACCTTTTGCAGTTTGCTGCTCCAGCAGCAAGTCCCGTTCCCAATTTGTAGAACGAATCTCGTGGTGGATTTCCAGCATGGCATGTCGCTATAGCTTGCATCCCTCTACGTATGTAGTTTTACTTCTCCTCCGCCTAGTGTGAGTTTGAGGTCTTTCGTTCCAGCCAAATATCTTAAGACTCTCCTTGCTGCATCAAAATCAGATTTTCTCAGATTCCATAGACTTTTGCTCAATATCCCAACTTGTGTAGCAATATCTAGACGGGTACAGTTCATAAAATATATTGGGCTTCCCACTATGTGTCTATAAGGTATTAGTGTCATAGGATCATTCTCCCCTGACTCTAAATACTGGCTAACAATGACACCCAAATCTGTCACTTCTCCCTCTAACTTCTGCCAAAACTCCATTAGAGTTAGACATCCTTTTGCCCCCTGCATTTCGTACTCATCTAACATGTTTCAAATAGCCTCTTTTTCAAACATTTTATTACTACCTTATTTTTGTCCATCTCTACCTAGATACCCAAATTATATTTTGGCTCACTGAGGTCTTTCTTCTCTAACCGTGAATTTAGAGCAGTTTTTATTTTGTTAATTTCAGCCATTGGTTTCCTAATTAATAGTAAATCATCTACATACACCGCTATATATACTATCCCATCCTCACCCTTAAAAACATAGACAGAGTGATCAAAACTTATCCTTTGAAATTTAAGGCTAGTGAAGAATTCATCTAGCTTCAGATTCTATTGCCTACGAGCTTATTTTAGGCCATACAGAGATTTTAACAATTTGCATACTAAGTGCTCTTTTCATGTTCTCCATACATTTCACGCTGCTGCATGTAAATGGTCTCCTCGAGTTCTCCATGTAGAAAGGCTATTTTCACATCCATTTGATGTATTTCCATATCTTCTATAGCTACTAAGGATAGCAAAATCCTAACTGTCGGAAATCTAACAACAAGAGATATTGTATGTTCAAAATCAATTCCCTCCTTTTTATTATACCCATTTGCCACAAGTCTGGCCTTATATCGTTCAATGGTATTATCATGATTTAACTTCACCTTGAATACCCACTTGGTGCCGATCGCTTTTTGGTCCGGAGGAAAGTCCACAAGCTCCTATGTCTGAGCTTACATGATTCACTTCATATCATTGTTTGCTGCCTCGATATAGTGGTTTCGCTCTGGTGATGAGAAGGCTTGTCGAATGGTTAGAAGCTCCCCTGAGGCTGACGAGTAGGCGAAGTGAAAGCTTGCTTGCAAGCGGCTAATGGATCTTGTTCCCCCCAGAAATTTTGAGACTGAAATTGTTGGATCCCTTGCATTGTGCTTGTTGCGCTGGTTGCGATCATTAGGCATTGGCCGCAGTAGGTTCGGTTGGAACTGAACTTGTGAAGGAACATGGAGAATTTTAGACTCCTGTGTTCCCACCGGTGAAGTTCGTATCTATGTGATAATTTCATGGATGCAATCTAGAAAAACATATTCCTGTACTTTTTGCTGCTTTTCCAACTATGTCATTTCAAATAAATTTATGAAGTCTAGCTCATCCTTGATAATGATGTTCTCGCTATAATTATTTTCTGCCTTTCAAACACAAAATTCTATAACCCTTTGAGTGATCAGCATTTCTTAATAGAATACCTGGTAATCATTTTGGTTCCATCTTCCATCTATCATTAGATGTATCCAAGATAAAGCATTTACTAACAAATACTTTGAAATGACTAACTTCTGGTTTTCTACCTGTGTAGTGTTGATATTTGAGTATTTTCTAGGTCAGTATTAGGTTGGAAAAGAGCATAGGCAGTCTGCCTCTAACTCCCCTCTCTCAGCCCCACACTTGTTGTAGTCACTGAAGGCTAGACTAGGGATATAGAGCCATGGTTGCCTAGGTCCTCTAGAGATGTCATGGAATAGAGTGGGAAGATTTACCAAAAAGACAGCAGACGGACCCAAGATTTGAACCTGGAACTTGCCGTCTGTCAAGGTAACCGTTAACCAGTAGCTTTATCCAATTAGTCTTGGACGACTGCTAAGTATTTTAGGTTTGATAAAAATATAAATGTTATGAAGTAGATCAATTCATTTAACAAGATGACTTGATTCCTAGTACATAGAAACAGTTCAAATATAGTACGGTCTTATGTACATTACGAAAAGGATACGGCGCATTTGTTCCGACCGCGAAACAAATACCGCGCACCCATTTTCAACGGTTAAAATTAAAGTGAGTTTTGATCGGATGGCCGCGATAGGCGCCGCGATCGCAAAATAGGTACTTTGGCGTTTTACCGTCATTGTCACCTGGAGTGACACGTGGCGCGACAACATTGGATTGTGGCAACTCCGAAGATTACGAGAACAAATCCCAATTTGACACGTGTCGACATTTTAGCCATGTTGTAAGATGGCCGTACAGAAAGTACATCGGTACGTGTACTTTTCTATCAACACAGTAATTTGATTGGTGTCGTACGTCAATAGATAGAGTTTTAGCGAGGGAATAGGACTTAGAAAATTTAGTAGGTAGTTGCCTCTCTATGAGAGAGCTCTTATACAAAAGGTCATCTTTGACGATTCATAACTATCAATTTACTTGACCATTTTCAGTGATTCTTTTTGCTCCAAACTCAAGAAAACCCAAGCTACACAGAGGTGTGGTCGGTTAGAGTGTTAGCCTGCCAAAGTGGTTGCATTTCTAAGGAAAATCAAAGTGGGTGAATGTGTCCAAAACTCATATTCTAACTTTGCATTCTAAGGTGGAACTGAGCACACAGAATGTCTTATTACAGAAGGGTGAAGTTATAATGGGTTTGTGATTGTCAAGGGGTCAGTCAATTGGGTTTATATCAACTTAGAGTCGGCACTATCTAGATTAGCTTCTTTTTGATCTGCGATATCTGTGGGCAATGGAGCACACATAGTTTCAGGTTATGGGCCCACCATCTACGGTGCCTATGTTCGATTGAACAAACTTCACTTATTGGGAATTTACAATGGAGGGATTTCTTTTCGAGAAGAACTTATGAGGAATTGTTTCAAGACAAGTGAGATGTCTGCCACTTGGCTTTGGAGGAGCTTTATCTTGAGAATCATCTGAGGCTTCCCAGAAAACCAACCATATTTCAAATGGAACGCAAAGTGAAGGGAAAATTATTGCCATAGAAAGGGGAAATGGGGAGAAGGATAAAGGGACACCTATGGTGAGGGGAGCTATGCTCTCCGCCACAGCTCCACTTAAAGGGGTTATTAGTAAATTTGAAGAATATGATAATAAAATTTGGGAGTATAAAAACACTATAGCAAAAGATCTCATACTTAGAAATGTGTCTAAGTCTATAGCTATCACTCTTTTTAATCTAACCAAGTCTTTGGAAATTTGGGAAACACTAAGTCAGATTTTATAAGAGTGAGACTATTCAGAGGCAGCAATTAGTAAAACAAGAAATAGATGCCTATGTTTATAAAGGCGGTAGCATGATAGAGTTTTGCAATGATATTGCTGCGCTATATGTTGAGCTTGCAAGTGCGGGATATTTAGAATCTGAGGAGAGGAAGATTAATACACTACTCATGAAACTCCCAGATGAATACAAAAACATCATTTGTCGTATGCAAGCAATGGATGGCTCTTCATGGACTTGGAGCTTTACCATGGGGATAATTCTTGTTAGGGAAAGAACTTTGGAGCTTCGTAGGGGAAGTGACAGAGAGAATGCATTTACAACAGGTGGTGATTGGCGGAAGCATGATGAGAGGAACGGCGGTGACAAGCGGAAGCGAGAGGAGAGGAAGAAAGACAAAGGTAAACCTTATCCAAACTTTGGAACAAAGAGAGGGAGAGGAAAAGAAACAAGAGCTTTAAAAAAAAGGGTTTGTTTCTTTTGTAGGGAACCAAGTCATTATATAGAGGAATGCCCTTGTTTGGAAGAACTTAGAAGTTGGAATTTGGATGAGGAGGTAGAAAGGGAATAGGAGAAAGAGGATGAAGATATGTTGGAGCTTCTCCGCGTCGGTAGTATAGGGAAGAGAGAAAAGCACACACAAATTCCACGTAAACAACAGTGTGCTTTGAAACTCTGTGTGCTCCATTGCCCACAGAAATCGCAGATCGAAAAGAAGCTTATTTAGATAGTGCCGACTCCAAGTTGATATAAACCCAAATGACTGACCCCTTGACAATCACAAACCTATTATAGCTTCACCCCTGTGAAATAAGACTTTCTGTGTGCTCAGTTCCACCACAGAATTCAAAGTTAGAATATGAGTTTTGGACACATTCACCCACTTTGACTTTCCCTTAGAAATGCAGCCACCCGTGGCAGGCAAAAACTCTGACGGACTACAACCCTGTGTAGCTTGGAGTCCCTTGAGTCCGTAGCAAAAAGAATTATTGAAAATGGTCAAGTAAATTGATTGTTATGGCTGGCCAAAGTTTGCCATTTATACAAGGTGCTCTCTGGGAGAGGCAGCTACCTACCCAAAATTTCCTAAGTCCTATTCCCTCTCTAAAACTCTATCTACTGAAGTACGACACCAATCAAATTACCGTGTTGTACATAAAAGTAGAGGTGTCGGTGTACTTTCTGTACGGCCATTGTACAACATGGCCAAAATGTCGACACGTGTCAAATCAGGATTTGTTACCGTAATCTCCAAAGTTCCCCTAATCCAATGTTATCACGCCACGTGTCATTTGACGTTGTAAATATCGTAAAACGCCAAAAGTACCTCTTCCGTGATCGCGGCGCCTATCGCGGCCGTCCGATCAAAACCGGTTATAATGCTAGCCGCTAAAATTTGACCCTATACAAGGTGCTCTTTGGGAGAGGCAGCTACCTACCCAAAATTTTCTAAGTCCTATTCCCCCTCTAAAACTCTATCTACTGAAGTACGACACCAATCAAATTACCGTGTTGTACATAAAAGTACATGTGTCGAAGTACTTTCTGTACGGCCATTGTACAACATGGCCAAAATGTCGACACGTGTCAAATCAAGATTTGTTACCGTAATCTCCGAAGTTCCCCTAATCCAATGTTATCACGCCACGTGTCATTTGACCTGGTAAATATTGTAAAACGACAAAAGTACCTCTTCCGTGATCGCGGCGCCTATCGCGGCCGTCCGATCAAAACCTGTTATAATGCTAGCCGCTGAAATTCGACGCGCGGTATTTCTTTCGCTATCGAAACAAATGTGCGATATTCGTTCTGTCCCCATACCGTACTCCGTACGAAATCAAACTGTATCTATGCACTTAGTATCTATTCTCCGTTAAACGAATTAATCTACGTGTAACAATTTATATATTTATCAAACCCTATATATCGTAATACTAGTCCTAGACTTAACGGTTAGAGCTAACGGCTACGGTAACTTGACGGACGGCATGTACCAGGATCAATTCATGGGTTCGTCAGGTACCTTTTGGTAAATCTACCTAATCCACCCCTTGTCTTCTCTAGTTAGCTTTAGGCAGCCATGGCTCTAGCTCCCTATCAAGCTTTCAGTGACTACAACAAGTGTGGGGGCTTGGAGAAGGGAGTCACGAACAGACTGCCTTTTGTTCTTTTTCTATAAAGACCTAGAAAATACTCAAATATCAACACTCCCATTATTTTCTAGTCTATTTTCCTTTCAACTCTTACAAACAAATAAACAAACACTCCTTCCCGTATTTCCTTTTTCTTTTTCCTTTTATAAAACTAAAGAAAAATACTCTCGTATTTAAAACAATGCATTAGATGAACTGAAATAATAATTGCATCACACATTTTATTTAGCACCCCACTTATCATAAATCCGATCAAAGATTTTATCCACCTCCTCCCCTTTTCATCCAACAAAAATCTACTTTCCCTTTTGCATTTCCAACAGTCAGCCCCATCCCCACCCTGCAACACATACCTGGATGTTATCCCTTTTACAGGCACATCTTCACAAGCGACATCACACCAGGTAGTGATGTCAAATCCATCCACCCCCAAATATTCCCAAAAATTACTAGTCCCCACTAAGTTCCTCATAAGATCTACATCTTCCGTACTAATATTTTTATCCATGATAATTACCCCATTTTCAGAACTTCCCTCACTCTCTCCCATGGAATGATTTCCACTATCACTTTCTAATTTAATTCCCAATAAATATTTCTTCTCCCCTAAACCTTTAATTAAATATTTCTCTTCTCCCCTATCCTTTAAAACCTCTTCGAGTTTCACTTCTCCCCTTTCCTCAGAATCCGTTGAAGTCTCCCTTTTCGACCAATTTTATGTTTCCCTATAATCTATAAAATTATCCTCATTAATTTTATCTTTCCCGTTTTCACTTATGTATACTAGATCTGACTTTCTCATTTCTAAGTCATACACTCTACACTCCTCGATATCCTCAAGTACCTCCTCTCTCTTTACTTCCCTTATACCTCCAAAAACACACTGTTGCTTTCGTGGAATTTCTCTGTGCTTTTCTCTCTTCCCCATACTACTAATTCGGAGAAGCTCTAAAATATCTTCATCCTCTTTCTCCTCTTCCCCTTCTTCCTCCTCATCTGTAGAAATTAATGGTTTTTAAGTATTTTCTAGGTCTGAATAGAAATAAAGAAGCCGAGGCAGTCTGCCTCTAACTTCTCTCTCCAACTCTTAAACTTGTCGCAGTCACTGAGAAATTGGAGAGGAAGCTAGAGCCATGGCTACCTAGGCTATCCTGAGGTTTACGAGAAATTTATATTAGTCAAGGGATTAATTACTAAAAGGTATGTGCCGGCGACAGGATTTGATCCTGGTACCTGTCGGCCGTCAAAGAGTAGATAGCCGGTAGCCTTAGCCGTTAAGTCTAGAAGTAGTCTTACATAGTATATAGTACGATAATGATTTAAACATGTAGACGTAGGATAAATCATTTAACTATAACTGTTAACGGGATACATAGATATGGTAGTGTAAAAGTACGAATTGCGGTACGGATAAGAAATCAATACCGCGCATTGATTTCGTAAGCGAAACAAATACCGCGCATGTATTTATTACGGCTACGATCAAATGCGAGTTTAATCGGACGGCCGGAATTAGCGCCAAGATCGCGGAAGAAGAATTCGGCAGTTTGTGGGCATCGCCACATCGGATGACACGTGGCGATGTTACATTGGAGCGCGGCATCTCCGAGGATTAAAGGAGCGAATCCGGATATTCCACGTGTGGACATTTAGGCCATGTCGTACAATGTCCGTACATAAAGTACACCGGCAGTTGTACTTTTGCGTACGGAACTGTATTCTGATTGGTTCCGTACATCAGTAGATAGAGTCTGTGAGAGAGATAGGACTTAGAAAAATTAGAAGATAGGACCCTCTCTCCCATAGAGCTTCTGTACAAAAGGTCAACTTTGACCCTCCATAACTTACTGCTCAGGGGAGCAAATTCAGAGATTCTTTTTGCTATCGACTCAAGAGAGTCTTGCCTTCACAGGGGTGAAGGTGGTCAGAGTTTTTGTCTGCCAGGGTGGCAGTTATTTTTGCTTAAACACAAAGGGGTCAGGATTATCCTAGAGGCTTCTTGGAAGCTGTCCACTCTGAGAACTTATGGAGGTCTAGAGTTTCACGTTATGGGCCTACCCTCTAGGGTACCAATCTTTAATGGAACTGGCTTCATATACTGGGAAAGTATGATGATAGGAGCTCTATGCGAAAAAAGGTTTTGGGGGATAGTGAGTGGACGATTGGGGCGTCCATCAAGTCTTGGAATTCCTCCAGGGTTTGGAGGAAGCAGATTCACCAGGAAGGAGGATTCACCTTCAACGGAGGAAACAAAAGAAAGAGAGGTGGTGGACAAAGGAAAGGAGAAAGAGGCGACCACACCAATAACAGCTGGTTTAGCATTCATGTCACCTATTCCGAGGAACGAGGAGAATGATACTGAAACCTGGGACTTCAACAATATGGCGGCAAAGCACTTCATCCTACGCCATCTCACTCAAGGACTTGCATGTCCTCATTTGCAGTTAGAAAGGGCATCCAATCTTTGGATGGCTCTTATAGAGATGTACCGAAGTGGTACGATTCAGCAACAACAGTTGGCTGATCAGAAAGTTAAGGAGTATGTATACAAAGGGGGAAATATGTTGGATTTTTGCAATGAGCTTGCTACACTCTTCATGGAGCTAGAGAGTGCCGGAAAAGTTTTTAGTGAAAAAGAAAAGGTTAACTGTTTACTGATGAAGTTACCTGATGAGTTCGAGAACATAGTCAACCGTGTGCAGGACTTGCCGGACTCAAGGTGGATATAGAACTCAGTGGTAGGGATGATTCTCGTTCGAGAGAATACGATTGAGATCCGAAGTGGAGGAAAGAGTGGCCAAGCCTTGGCAACAGCGACCGATTGGAAGAACAAGGATTCTCGGAAACCAGTCGTAAACTATGGGGGTAAGGAGCAGAAAAAATAGGTTGACGAGTTTGAACCAAGGGCTCCCAAAGGTTTATGTCATTTTTGTAAGAAACCGGGGTACTATATGGCAGAGTGCACTAAGCTAACTGAGCTTCGGTTAAAGGAGGGGCAGACCGGTGGTACCCCGAGAGGAAAGAAAAAGGCCCTTGTCACACAGGTACTTGAGGCGGAATCCGAGGACGAGGATGATGAGCTCCTTTTGGATGACGAGTTGGAGGCGAAAACTGAGGTTGAAATTCCACGAAGGCAGAAATGTGCTTACGGTGGATTGAAAGGTGAAGCAGGCTAGATTATAGATTCAGGTGCCTCAATGCACATGTGTAAGGATAGGCACCTGTTCACTAAGATAAGAAAGATTCCCACCGTAGAGATAGAGTACAGGGATGGGAGGATAGTCACCACTACTCTTTTTGGATCGGTAGATCTGAAAGTGTTAGTAGAAGGAAAGACATCCATATTAACATTCTCCGATGAATTGTTTATTCCGGAGCTGAACAAAAACCTTATCTCTACATTTGTATTAGATGATGAGGGTTTTTTCACTAGCACTAGGGAAGGAGTCTTTACTGCTAGTTTTGAGGAGGATGTCTATTTCATTGCTGAGAAAGGTAGCCATGGGATGTTTAGGCTGATCTTGAGTAATGAAATGAAGAAACTTTATTATGCTGGTGTCCATGATATTATGATGTGGCATAAGAGGCTTGGGCATGTGAATCTAGATAAGTTAAGAGAGATGAAAAAGATGGGAGTGGTGGAAGGGATTCAGTCCAGTGAGAGGGATGATATAACTGATAGTAGTGGATGTGCTCAAGGTAAAGCACACAGATACCCTTTCCTAAAACAGCCACCTATAAGGGAGAAAAAATTCTAGATCTAGTACACACAGATATTTGGGGACTGGCTAGAGTGCCCTCACCGAGGGGGAAGAGATTTATGATGACTATAACTGATGATTGGTCTCGGTATTCCTGAGTGTATTTTTTGAAAAACAAGTCAGAAGCTGAGGATTGTTTTAGACAATATAAAGCATGGAGCGAAAAACTCCATGAAACTCGAATCAAGAGAGTAAGGAGTGACAATGGTGGAGAGTATACTTCTAACCAGTTTGAGGATTTTCTGAGAGAAGATGGGGTCCAACAACAAAAGACAGTTCCAGAAAATCCGGAACAGAATGGGGTAGCTGAAAGGTTAAATAGAACACTAAGTGATAGTGCTAGAAGTATGTTGTCAGATAAAAAGATAGGAAAAAGATTTTGGGCAGAAGCAATGAACTGTGCTAATTATCTCAAAAATAGAGTTCTTACTTCAGCTATAAAAGATCAAACACCTTATGAGAGATGGACAGGCCGGAAACCAGACATATCTCACTTAAAGGTTTTCGGCAATCAAGTATTTAGTCTAGATACAGATCGGTCTAATTGGAAGCTAGATCCTAAAGGAAAACCGGGATACTTATTAGGATATGATGAGGATGTTAAAGGATAAAGAGTTTATGATCTAAAAAGGGAAGATATAATCTTAGTAAAGCATGTAGTAGTTATAGATGAATGAAAGTCTGTGGATCACTTCAAATATACAAAGTCAGTAAAAATCAGATTTGAGTCAGAAAATTCCGATGACTTTGAGCTTCCTAACTATCCAGGTTTTAGAGACGATGACATTCTTGCAGGTACAAATAACACTGCAAAAGACTCGGCTGTGGAAACTCCGGTGACAACTCTACCTGAAGCGGAAGACGTGGTGGAAATTGATTCGGAATCAAGGGATAGGGGAGAAACCGAGTTTGTTCGAAAGAATCCACGAGAACCATCTATTCTGGCCTCAGATTTTGAGGGGGGAAGGAGAAGTAGTAAAAGACTGCAAGAAAAACATGTTAATAACAAGGTAACTAAACTATCTCATCAAGATGAACCTCAAACTTATGGAGAGGCAATGACTTGTCCAGAAAAAAATCGGTGGAAGACAGCCATCAATGAAGAGATGGCCTCAATTATGGCAGCCGATACTTGGGAGCTGGTGGATTGTCCACCTAACCGAAAACGAATCGGTTGTAAGTGGGTTTTCAAATTAAAACTGAACCCAGATAACAGAATCAAGCGCTACAAGGCCCGACTAGTGGCAAAGGGATTTACACAAAAGGAGGGAATTGACTACGAGGAAACCTTTGCCCCGATGGTCAGATTTCCCTCCGTCCGCATACTTCTCGGCTTGGCAGCAGCGGAAGACATGGAAGTGCACCAGATGGACATCAAAACAGGCTTTTTGCATGGAGAATTGGAAGAGGAGATCTTCATGCGACAACCGGAAGGGTTTGTGGAAGAAGGAGAGGAGAGTAAGGTATGCCGGCTGATTAAATCTCTTTATGGTTTGAAATAGGCGCCTCGACAGTGGAATAAGAAGCTTGATGAGTTTCTTACCAGTCTGGGATATATCCGGATCAGCTCAGATCACTCAATCTATGTTTTCGAAGATGAGGAAGGTTTTATATTTATTGCAATTTATGTTGATGATTTGCTTGTTTTAAGTAAATCAATGGAAAAAATTAATAAACTGAAAACCGATCTTAAGGGGAGATTTGAAATGAAGGATATGGGGGAAGCAAAATATATTTTGGGAATTCAAGTAGAGAGAGACCGAAAAAGAAAAATTATAAGATTGACTCAAAAGGAAGCAATAGGGAACATGCTTGAAAAAATTCAAATGGATAAAGCTAATAGTTGTACAACTCCAATGGAATTGAAGAAGGGAAGTGAGGGGAGTGAGGAAGAAGGAGTCATAGTCTTAGACGAGGAATTGTCTCCAGAAGAATAGAAGTTCATGCAGACTATTCCTTACAGGCAAGTAGTGGAAAGTCTAATCTATTTTATGAATTGTACCCGGCCGAATTTAGCTGCAGCTGTAAGAGTGCTGAGTAGAAGTCTAAATGCTCCCACTAAGAGGGATTCGGAGGCAGCTAAGAGAGTCCTTAGATACTTGATAGGAACTAGGGATATATGGTTGCATTTGGGTGGGGAGAATACTGACATCACTACTTGGAGTGATGCTAGTTATGGTGATGCTCCGATGAGGAGATGCACTTCTGGATATGTATTATATGTGGGTGATGGGGCTTGCTGTTGGAGTAGCAAACAGCAAAAGGTTATTGCTCAGTCCACCATGGAGGCTGAGTATATGGCCTCTTGCTCTGCTGTAAAAGAATTGATGTGGGTCAAGTCTTTGCTTGGTGAGCTTGGTCACCTTAAGAGTGGTGTGCAGAAAATATTTTGTGATAATCATGCAGCAATCTCTATTTCTGCCAATCCTAAACACCATTTTAAAGCCAAACACATGGACATCAGACTCAGCTTTGTTATAGAGAAAGTAGAAAACAAAATAATCAGTTTAGAGTAC
Organism: Zygnema cylindricum; assembly: GCA_037447655.1. Classification (NCBI taxonomy): domain Eukaryota; kingdom Viridiplantae; phylum Streptophyta; class Zygnematophyceae; order Zygnematales; family Zygnemataceae; genus Zygnema; species Zygnema cylindricum. The sequence continues at coordinate 164,767 of JBBHKE010001749.1, forward strand.
AGGCCAGATAGTGAGATGGTAGCAGATATGATGACCAAACCTGTGCCTTCCCCTAAGCTAATTTTCTGCAGGGAGAAGTGTGGTCTGAAATTAAAGATTGACTAGAAAATAAGGGGAGTGTAGAAATTAATGGTTTTTAAGTATTTTCTAGTTCTGAATAGAAATAAAGAAGCCGAGGCAGTCTACCTCTAACTTCTCTCTCCAACTCTCAAACTTGTCGCAGTCACTGAGAAATTGGAGAGGAAGCTAGAGCCATGGCTACCTAGGTTATCCTGAGGTTTACGGGAAATTTATATTAGTCAAGGGATTAATTACTAAAAGGTATGTGCCGGCGACAGGATTATCCTGGTACCTGCCGGCCGTCAAAGAGTAGATAGCCGGTAGCGTTAGCCGTTAAGTTTAGAAGTAGTCTTACATAGTATATAGTACGATAATGATTTAAACATGTAGACGTAGGATAAATCATTTAACTATAACTGTTAACGGGATACATAGATATGGTAGTGTAAAAGTACGAATTGCGGTACGGATAAGAAATCAATACCGCGCATTGATTTCGTAAGCGAAACAAATACCGCGCATGTATTTATTACGGCTACGATCAAATGCGAGTTTAATCGGACGGCCGGAATTAGCGCCGAGATCGCGGAAGAAGAATTCGGCGGTTTGTGGGCATCGCCACATCGGATGACACATGGCGATGTTACATTGGAGCGCGGCATCTCCGAGGATTAAAGGAGCGAATCCGGATATTCCACGTGTGGACATTTAGGCCATGTCGTACAATGTCAGTACATAAAGTACACCGGCAGCTGTACTTTTGCGTACGGAATTGTATTCTGATTGGTTCCGTACATCAGTAGATAGAGTCTGTGAGAGAGATAGGACTTAGAAAAATTAGAAGATAGGACCCTCTCTCCTAGAGAGCTTCTGTACAAAAGGTCAACTTTGACCCTCCATAACTTACTGCTCAAGGGAGCAAATTCAGAGATTCTTTTTGCTATCGACTCAGGAGAGTCTTGCCTTCACAAGGGTGAAGGTGGTCAGAGTTTTTGTCTGCCAGGGTGGCAATTATTTTTGCTTAAACAGAAAGGGGTCACGATTATCCTAGAGGCTTCTTGGAAGCTGTCCACTTTGAGGACTTGTGGAGGTCTCAGAGTTTCATCATCCTTATTTTGTTGTTTTGGAAAGCTTTAGTCCTCTCTATGCCTTGAGTGTGAGGGAGAGAGAGTTTCACGAATTAGCATATGTTTGGTTGTAAGTTCGTTTCATTACATACCTGAATTGATGTTCCACTAGATCGGTAGGGAGTACACCTTTGTATACACTCCCGAGACACAAGTCACTACAAGAAAGAGGACACTCCAGAATATCCGATTGTTTGTGCATATATACACTTGAGGACAAAATGGCACATGGAGATTTGTCTACGGTGCCGAATGTGATATGTACGCGGCTGAGGGAGACTGCCGACAAATGCTGGTCCGTGTGAGCCACATACACGACAAATGACGTGGCATATAGAATCCTACTCCTTTGTAAATATCTAGTTAAGTAGATTTTTGTCTTTGTGTGGTTAGTTGATTAGTAAAGGAATCTTTTTGTATGACGTACCTTGTTCAGTTTGAGCCGCAGGTATTTATTTTACGGCTGGTATGCCTCCGTACGTTCAGCAGCATAGGCTTCGGTGTATATTAGTAGGACTTAGATAACTTTGAAGGTTTGAACATTTTGTAGTCAAAAACTGTACAGCCTGTTTTTGGCATTTTTATCTGTGGATATCTCACAGATCTGTTAGCAGAATTACTTGTAATTTTGTGTATATGTTCATCTTGATATTATCTACATTGTGAAAGATTTTCAAAGCTATTGTGTCTCTAGTTTGGGTTTTATCAACTGTTGAAGGTTCTGTTTTTCAGACTGGTTTTTGTGAAAGTTTCTTGCTTGGTTTGGTTCCGAGATGACTACACCGGCATCCTCATCGTCTTCGGTTCCGGCTGTTGTCTCAGAACAACATATTCCAACTTCCAAGTTTTTCCAAACAAGGGCATTCCTCCATATAATGACCTGGTTCCCTACAAAAGAAGCAAACCCCTTTTTCAAAGCTCCCCTTTCTTTTCCTCTCCCTCTCTTTCTACCAAAGTTCCGATAAGGTTTACCTTTGTCTTTCTTCCTCTCATCACGCTTCCGCTCGTCACCACTGTTCGTCTCATCACGCTTCCGCCAATCACCACCAGCTGTAAATGCATTCACCCTGTCAGTTCCCCTATGAAGCTCGAAAGTGCTTTCCCTCACAATAATTATCCCTATTGTAAAGCTCCAAGTCCATAAGGAACCATCAATTGCCTGCATACGACAAATGATAATTTCGTACTCATCTAGGAGTTTCATGAGTAGTGTATTAATCTTTCTCTCCTCAGATTCTACATATCTCGCACTAACAAGATCAACATATAACGCAGCAATATCATTGCAAAACTCTATCATGTTTACGCTATAATAAACATAGGCCTCTATTTCCTGATTTACTTACTCCTGCCTCTGAATAGTCTCACTATTATAAATCTGAATTAGTGCTTCCTATATCTTTGAAGACTTCGTTAGACTTAAAAGAGTGATAGCTATGGACTTAGACACATATCTAAGTCCATAGCTATCTTTTGCTATACTGTTTTTGTATTCCCATATTTTTCTGTCATTTTCTTCAATTTTAATCCCTACAAGTGGTACCATAGCTGAGAGCCTAGCTCCCTTTACCATAGGTGTCCCTTTTTCCTTCTCCCCTATTTCCCCATCTTCGGAAAGGTTTTTCCCTCCACCTTCCGTTGCATCTCAACTCCGGTTGATATTCTATGCAGCCACAGATGATTCTCCATAGTAAGCTCGTCCGAAGCCAGGTGGTTGACATCTCACTTGTCTTGAAACAATTCCCGATAAGTGCTTCTCGAAAAGAAACCCTCCATAGGAAAGTCCCAATAAGTGAAGTCTGTTCCATCAAACATAGGCACCCTAGATGGTGGGCCCATAACCTGAAACTCTGTGTGCTCCATTGCCCACAGAAATTGCAGATCCGAAAGAAGCTTAATTAGATAGTGTCGACTCCTAGGTTATATAAACCCAAATGACTTACCCCTTGACAATCAAAAACCCGTTATAGCTTCACCCCTGTGAAATAAGACTTTTTGTGTGCTCAGTTCCACCACAGAATGCAAAGTTAGAATATGAGTTTTGGACACATTCACCCACTTTGACTTTCCCTTAGAAATGCAGCCACCCTGGCAGGCAAAAACTCTGACCGACTACAACATTGTGTAGCCTGGACTCCCTTGAGTCCCTAGCAAATACAATCACTGAAAATGGTCAAGTAAATTGATCGTTATGGCTGCCCAAAGTTTGCCATTTATACAAGGTGCTCTTTGGGAAAGGCAGCTACCTACCCAAATTTTTCTAAGTCCTATTCCCCCTCTAAAACTCTATCTACTAAAGTACGGCGCCTATCAAATTAATGTGTGGTACATAAAAGTATAGGTGTCAGTGTACTTTCTATACAGCCATTGTAAAACATGGCCAAAATGTCGATACGTGTCAAATCAGGATTTGTTCCCGTAATCTCCAGAGTTCCCTTAATCCAATGTTATCACGCCACGTGTCATTTGACGTGGCAAAGACTATAAAACGCCAAAAGTACCTCTTTCGTGATCGCGGCGCCAATCGCGGCCGTCCGATCAAAACCGGTTATAATCCTAGCCGCTAAAATTTGACACGCGGTATTTGTTTCGCTATCGAAACAAATGCGTGATATCCGTTCCGTCCCCATATCATACTCCGTACAAAATCAAACTGTATCTATGCACTAAGTATCTATTATCCGTTAATCGAATTAATCTCCGTGTAAGAATTTATATATTTATCAAACCCTATGTATCGTAATACTAGTCATAGACTTAACGGTTAGAGCTAACGGCTACGGTAACTTGACGGACGGCATGTACCACCATCAATTCCTGGGTGCGTCAAGTACCTTTTGGTAAATCTACCTAATTCACCCCTGTCTTCTCTAGTGAGCTTTAGGCAGCCATGACTCCAGCTCCCTATCAAGCCTTCAGTGACTACAACAAGTGTGGGGGCTTGGAGAACGGAGTTAGGGACAGACTGCCTTTGCTCTTTTTCTATAAGACCTAGAAAATACTCAAATATCAACATGCTTTTGGAGGTATAAGGGAAGAAAAGAGAGAGGAGATACTTGAGGGAGTTAAAAATATTTTGGAAACAGTAAACTCGTCGGAAAGGGAGACTTCAACGGATTTCGAAGAAAGGGGAGAAGTGAAATTATATCGGGTTCTAAAAGATAGGGGAGAAGAGGAATATTCAATGAAAGGTATAGGGAAGGAGAAATATTTATTGGGAATAAATTTAGAAAGTGAGAATGGAAAAAAATCTATGGGAGAGAGTGAGGAAAGTTCATTTTTTCGGGGTAATGGGTTTGACATCACTAAAGTGATGGTATTTATAAAGGTGTGCTTGTAAAAGGGTTAGCATCTGGGTGTATGTTGCAGATTGGAGATGGGGCTGGCTGTTTGGATTGCAAGAGGGAAATCGGGTTGTGTGTGGATGGAAAAGTGATGAGGTGGATAAAACCTTTGCTCGGATTTATGAAAAGTGGGATGTTAAATAAAATGAGTGATGCAATTATTATTTCGGTTAATATAAAGCATTTTGTTAAATACGAGAGTATTTCCTTAAGTTTTATGAAATGAAATAGAAAAGGGAAAAAGAAAAAGAAAAAGGGGAGGGGGTATTTGTTTTTTTATTTGTGGGAGTTGAAAGGAAAATAGACTAGAAAATAAGGGGAGTGTTGATATTTGAGTATTTTCTAGGTCTGTATTAGGATAGGAAAAGAGCAGAGGCAGTCTGCCTCTATCTCCCCTCTCCTAGCCCCCACACTTGTTGTAGTGACTGAAGGCCGGACAAGGAATATAGAGTCATGGCTGCGTAGGTCCTCTATAGAAGACATGGAATAGAGTGGGTAGACTTACCAAAAAGCCAGTTGACGGAGCCATGATTTGAACTTGGAACTTGCCGTCCGTCAAGATAGCCGTTAACTGGTAGCTTTATCCTATTATTCTAAGACGACTGCTAAGTATTGTTATGTTTGATAAACATATAAATGTTATCAAGTATATCAATTCATTTAACTAGACGAATTGATTCCTAGTACATAGAAACAGTTCAAATGTAGTACAGTCTTATATACATTACGAAAAAGATACTGCACATTTGTTTCGACCGCGAAACAAATACCGCGCACCCATTTTTAAACGGTTAGAATTAAAGTCGGTTTTGATCGAACGGCCGCGATATACACGGCGTTCGTGGTATAGGTACTTTTGGCGTTTTACACTCATTGCCACCTCGAGTGACACGTGGCGCGACAACATTGGATTACAGCAACTCCGAAGATTACGGCAACGAATCCCAATTTGACACGTGACGACATTGCAATCATATGTCCTCCATTGGACTACAAAATACAGAAAGCCTCTAGATAGCTATTAACTAACCCACTTTGAATGGCAACCACTGGTACCCTAGCAGACAAACAGACAATCTAACTGCACCCCTGTGCAGCCTGGACTCCCCTGAGTCCGTAGAAAAGGAAATCTCTGAAAACGCCCAACCAGGCGATAAGTTATAGGGTGGCAAAGATGCCAATTTATACAAACTATCAAAGAGAGAGAGAGGACTATCTTCCTGATTTTTCCTAAGTCCTAGTTTTTTCTAGTTCCTCTCACAGCCTCTATCTACTGCATGTACGAACCAATCAAAACACTGTACAGTACTAGAAAGTACTACTGCCGATGTACTTTCTATACAGCCTCTGTACGACAAGGCCATTAGGAGGACGCGTGTCCATTTTCCACTCGTCACTACGTTCCTCGGAATTCCTGCGACCAAATGTCGTCTCTCCACGTGGCGTCAGGTCATGCCACGTCACTAAATGCCAAAGTTACCATTCCGAGATTTCGGCGATGATGTGCGCCGTCAGATTTGACGCGAAATGTTATCTCAGCCGTAATAAATACTTGCGCGATATTTGATTCGATGTCGAAACAAAATGTGCGATATGCGTTTTAAATTAGTATAGTACTTCGTACTTTATCAAAACTGTATCTATGCACTCCGTAAAGATTTTCAGTTAAATGATTTCTGTATAGTACAATAGTTTAAATGCTAATCAAACCCTATATCTCCTAGCGGACTTCTACGACAGACTGGTTAGAGCTAACGGCTACGCCGCGCTCTACTGGTCGAAGGTTCGAGTCCTGCCGGACTCAACCTTTGTTGAGAGTGACGTAAGTCACTCTTTAGTCCTTCCCATGGAGCTGAGGCAGCCATGGCTCCATTGCTCTCTCTCTCCTTCAGTGACTACAACAAGTATGGGGGCGAGAGAGAAGAGATGGAGGTAGGCTGCTTACATTTTCTTTTGTATGTTTTCCGCTAATTAATTTAGACCTAAAAAATACAATTAAACTAATTATTTCAACACTCCCCTTATTTTCTAGTCTAATTTTAACTTTTCTTTTAATCCACTCTTTTCTCTGCAATATTTTAACTTTGGAGAGGGCACAGGTTTGGTCATCATGTTAGCCACCATTTCCTCATCAGATCTATATACAAGATTCACTATTTTATTCTCCACTTTTTCTCTTACAAAACTTAATCTTATGTCCATATGTTTAGCCTTAAAATGATGTTTTGGATTGGCTGCAATTGCTATGGCCGCTTGATTATCACAAAACACTTCATGCACTCCCTCCTTCATATACCCCAGTTCTTGCAGCAAGGACTTGACCCATATCAACTCTTTCACAGCAAAACAAGAGGCCATGTACTCAGCCTCCATAATGGACTGAGCAACCACCTTTTGTTGCTTACTGCTCCAAAAGCAAGCACCTTACCCCACATACAAAACATATCCAGAAGTGCATCTTCTCATAGATGCAGCCCCATAACTGGTATCACTCCAAGTGGTGATATCAATGTGCTCCCCTCCCAAATGCAACCATAATTCTCAGGTTCCAACCAGATATCTCATGACTCTCTTGGTTGCCTCCCATTCTCTCTTTCTAGGATCATTAAGACTCCTACTGAGTACTCCAACTGCTGCCGCTATGTCCTATCTGGTACAGTTCATAAAGTAGATTAAACTTCCTACGACCTGTCTATAAGGGATAGACTTCATAAACTCTCTCTCCTCTGGACTCATCTGATTGTCTAAGATCATCACTCCTCCTTCTACACTCCCATCACTTACTTTTTTCAAGTCCATGGGAGTGGTACAACTGTTAGCATTTTCCATCTGGAATTTCTTAAGCATTATACCTATTGCTTCTTTCTGAGTAAGTTTGATAATCTTCTTCCCCCAATCTCTCTCCATTTGGATCCCCAAAATATATTTTGCCTCCCCTAAATCCTTCATATCAAATCTGCCCCTAAGATCTTTCTTTAGCCTATTGATCTTCTCCAAAGACTTGCTTAACACAAGCAGATCATCCACATAAATTGCAATAAAAATGACACCATTCTCATCTTCGAACATATAGATAGAATGGTCGGAGCTAAATCCGAATATATCCCTGATCGGTGAGAAACTCATCTAGTTTCTTATTCCACTTTCGGGGAGCCTGCTTCAGTCCATATAAGGATTTTATTAGCCTGCAGACTTTGCTCTCTTCTCCTTCTTCCAGCAACCCCTCGGGTTGCCTCATGAAAATTTCTTCCTCTAACTCACCATTAAGAAAAGCTGTCTTAATGTCTATCTGGTGGATTTCTATGATTTTCGCTGCTGCCAGACTGAGGAGTATCCTTACTGAGGGAAACCGAACAACTGGAGCAAAGGTCTCCTCATAGTCAATCCCCTCTTTTTGAGTGAACCCTTTTGCTACCAATCGAGCCTTATATCTCTCAATGGTATTATCTGGGTTCAGTTTTAGTTTAAATACCCATTTACACCCAATAGGTTTTCTGTTTGGAGGACATCCGCTAATTCCCAAGTATTTGCTTCCATGATAGAAGCCATCTCATCATTTATGGCTCTAATCCATCTTTCTTTCTCTGGACTATTCATTGCCTCCGAGTAAGACTGAGGCTCATCTGGGTGAGATAGCTTAGTTACCTTATGAGCAGCTTGTTTTTCGTGTATCCTTTTGCTGCTCCTCCTTCCTCCCTCAAACTCCGAAGCAGGAATGGATGGAAGTCTTGGATTTATTCTCATTGTCTCATCGGCTCCCATGTCCATGGAAGTCGGTTCTTGTCCCGCTTCTTTTATCTCCTCGAGTCCATAAGAGTATGTGAGGTTTCCGGTGAGTCTCCTATATCTTAGATCTCCCCTGAATTTGCAATCACGGTTTCACTCATGTCCCTTTCGGGAACGATCGAGTTCTCCTCACTTTCGGACACAAATCTGATTCTTATCTTCTTTGTATATTTGAAAGGGTCAAATGACTTCCCTTCATCCATGACAACTAAGTGTTTGACCAAAATGATATCTTGCTTTGCTAAGTCATAGACTCTATATCCCTTAACATCCTCATCATATCCCAAAAAGTATCCAGGTTTTCCGTTAGCATCTAGTTTCCAGTTTTTTCCTATGCGTGTCAAGACTGTAAACTTAGCTACCGAATACTTTAAGGTGTGAGATATCTGGTTTCCTTCCAACCCATCTCTCATAAGGTGTCACTCCCTTTACAACTGAGGTAAGGACTCTATTTTTAATGTAGTTGGCACAGTTCATTGCTTCTGCCCAAAATCTCTTTCTTATTTTCTTGTTTGCCAACATACTGCATACACTATCTCCTAGTGTTCGATTCAACCTCTCAGCTACCCCATTTTGTTCCGGGTTATATGGTACAGTTTTCTGGTGCTGCACTCCCTCATCTCTCAAATATTCCTCAAACTGGTTAGAGGTATATTCCCCCCCATTATCACTCCTTATCCTCTTAATAGGGGTTTCATGCAACTTCTCACTCCAAGCTTTATATTCTTTCAAGTAAGTTGATGCTTCAGACTTTTTTTTCAGAAAGTAGACTCTAGAGTATCTAGACCAGTCATCGGTTATTGTCATCATAAACCTCTTTCCTCCAACCGAAAGTACTTTTGCGGTTCCCCAAATATCTGTGTGGACCAAATCTAACACTTACTCACCTCTATATGTGGGGGCTTTGGGAAAGGGAAGTCTGTGAGCCTTACCTTGAGCACAATTACTACAATCATCCATCATTTCATTATCCCCAAACTGAATGCCATCTACTACCCCAAGCTTTTTCATTTCCCTCAACCTATCAAAATGCACATGCCCCAACCGCTTATGCCAAATCATCACCTTATGAACACCAACATAGTAAGCATTCTTCTTTTCATTACTCAGGTTAAGCCTAAACATTCCTTGGCTACCCTTATCTGCCGTGAAGTAAACTTCATCCCCATACTTAGTTGTAAAGACTCCCTTTCTGGTGAAGGTATTAAACTCTTTATCGTCTAACACATACGTAGAGACAAGATTTTTACTCAGCTGAGGAATGTAGAGTACATCTGAGAATGTAAGTATATAAGTCTTACCCTCCACTAAGACTTTCATATCTACTGATCCCACTAGATCTGTAGTAACCACTCTCCCATCCCCATACTCTATCTCTACAGTAGGGGTCTTTCTTAGCTTAGTGAAGAGTTCTTTATCACGACACATATGCATGGATGCACCTGAGTTGATGATCCATCCTTCCTGTGGAGCTTCCCGAATTGCTCCAAGGGCACACTTCTGTCTTCGAGGGATCTCCTTCTCCTCCAGACTCTCGTCAAGAAGAAGCTCCCCATCTTTCTCAGAGGACTCAACCTCAATTTCTCTTGACACTTTTGTAACCACAAGTGCCTTTTTCTTCCCTCCAGAAAAACCCCCTCCACGGTTCTTTGGGAGCCTTAGTTGCGATAGCTTGACACAATCTGCGATGAAATGTCCCGACTTTTTGCAAAAATGACAAAGACCCTTTGGGGGCCTCGGTCCCCCTGAATGATCTCTTTCCCCTTTGTAAGGTTTCTTCGTGTCTTTCCCCCATCGGTCCCTCCTGCTGCTAGAGCTTGAATGCTCTTTCCTCCTCTCCTAATCTCCATTGTGTTTTCCTGCACAAGTATCATCCTGACCACTGTGTTGCATTTCTATGAACTATCAAGCATTTCCTGTACTCAAAACACTATATTCTCAAACTCATTTGGTAACTTTATGATAAGGGTGTTAACTTTCATTTTCCTTGTACCTGTCCACCCGGCACTTTCCATCTCCATATACAAACAAGAAAGATCATTACAGTAATCTAACATCTTTCCTCCTTTGTAAGTGTAACTCTGTAGTTTTTGCTCAGCCAACCAGAGCTCCTGAATAGTTCCAGCTCTATAAATCTTTACCAAACTCACCCACAACTCCTCGGCCTTATAAATGTGAAGATGAGGGGTGGCTAAAGCTTCAGTGAGGTGCCTCAGAATGAAGTTCTTGGCAGCCATTTTTTTATCCTCCCATATTTAAGTATCGTTCTCCGCAGTGTTCACGGTCGCCGCTCCTGGTACTGTGCCAATAGGAGTGAGGAGTGTCTCCTTCCCTTTCCCCATTTTGGACACATTGCTGTCCCCATCATCTGCCTCCTCGGCTGAGGCATTCGTTGTTGTAGTAAAACTTACTCCTCCAAATCCTGGTGGAGTTACCGAAGGTGGACATTTCACTTGTCCACTGACGATACCCTAGTATCGTTTTTCGCACAAAGCTCCCATCATCATGGCTTCCCATTAGATGGACCCAGATCCATTAAAGGTGGGCACCCTAGAGGGTGGGCGCAAAACGTGAAACTTTGTGTCCTACATTGGACTAAAGAATACAAGAAGCCTCTAGATAGTTATTAACTAACCCACTTTGAATGGCAACCACTACTACCCTAGCAGATAAGCAGACAATCTAATTGCACCCCTGTATAGCCTGGACTCCACTAAGTCCGTTCGAAAAAGATTCCCTGAAAATGCCCAACCATGGGATAAGTTATGAGGCAGTAAAAATGTGAATTTGTCCAAACTCTCAAGGTCGCAAAAGTTAAAAAAAAAATGTGATACCCGAATCCAATATTTTTTTGTATCAAAATCTGAACACCCGAAATCGCCCCCATTGTGTCACGCTCCTAAATTGTTTGCCGTTACTACGCGTTTACGAAAAAAATAGTTAACCGAAACTCGATTTCCGACTACCCGTACCCGCTTGTACCCGAATAAGTACAAAATTAATGGTACATCTCCCACATACCTTCCACGATACCAATAGTACAAAGTATAATAATGTTGAATAGTATGCCACAATATTGTACTGAACAGCTCTAGTAAAACGTCGATTTTTTTTCAAAATCTGAACATCGGCTTGCCGGGGTACACATCGGGTACAGATTCGGGTTAGAGGTCGCAAAAGTCAAAATTTTACATAACCGAAATTGACCGTTTTTTTTTTCAAAATCTGAGTAACTGACGCCTTACCGGGTGATGTCATGCTCCAAAATTGTTAACCGTTAACCGACCGGCGTTTACAAAAATAAAATTTAATAGAAACTTGATTTCTCGCGACTAATCGTACCAGCCTGTAACCGAAAAAGTAAAAAAAACAATCTTAGTTTCTCATGACGTATTAATAAGCCAATAATTAAGATTTGTCGCGTTCCTTAAGATTTGTGAAATGAAGTGTTACTACCGTGTCAGATTTGCGGCGCTAATCATGATGTCACGTACTTCCACGATACCAAAGAGTACAAAGTACAATAATGTTGGATTGTATGGACAGTACAAAATTTTCACTTTTTTTCGTTTTTTGTTTGACCGACCGTAACCGATTTTTTTTTTTTTTTTTTGGTGAATCAACCGACCGCGACCGCCCGGCCTCCAAAATTTGGCAACCGAATCCGTTCCGGATCCGGCGCGGGTGGTCAGTTAACGGTCGGTCACGGTTTCGGTTGATCATTTGCGACCTCTGATTCGGGTACCCTATTGCGACCTTTATTGTTGTATTTCGGGTAAAGATCTATTGTGATAAATTCTATACTCGATATGTCTAATATCGAGTGATCAGAGGGCTCGATACATCGCTTCGGGACCAACAAAAAATTCTCGCGATATATTTGGTAGGATGCGGGGGCAGAGGTCGCAAACGGTCAACCGAAACCGTGACCGACCGTTAACCGACAGCCCGCGCCGGATCCGGAACGGATTCGGTTGCCAAATTTTCGGGGTCGGGCGGTTACGGTCGGTTGACTCAACAGGAAAAAAAAAACGGTCAGTTACGGTCGGTCAAACAAAAAACCAAAAAAAATGAAAATTTTGTACTTTTTTTTTCCAACATTATTGTTCTTTGTACTTTTGGTATCGTGGAAGTACGTGGCATCATGATTAGCGTCGCAAAATCTGACACGGTACTGTAGTAAGCAATTTATTTCGCAAATCAAAGGGAACGCGACAAAGCGTCGCAAATCTGACATGATAGAACACTATTCATTTCGAAAATCTTAGGGAAAGCGACAAAGCGTCTCAAATCTGAGACGGTAGTACAATATTCATTTCGCAAATCTTAGGCAACGCGACAAAGCGTCGCAAATCTGACACAGTAGTACACTATTCATTTCGCAAATCTTAGGGAACGCGACAAAGCGTCGCAAATCTGACACGGTAGTAACACTATTCATTTCGCAAATCTTAAGGAACGCGACAAATCGTAATTATTGGCTTATTCCGTCGTACATTGATTAATTTTGTACTTTTTCGGTTACGGGCGGGCACGGTTAGTCGCTAAAAATGAAGATTCGGTTAATTTTTTTTTTCGTAAACGACGGTCGGTTAACGGTTAACAATTTTGGAGCGTGACAAAACTCGGTCGGGCGTCGGTTACTCGGATTTTGAAAAAAAAAAAACGGTCGGTTTCGGGTATGATTTTTTTTTACTTTTGCGACCTCTGTGCGGGGGTCCGTAAAAGCTTGGTACGTGTACAAATTTTGTACGTTATATCGTACGGTAAACAGCAAGGAAAACCCTACGGTGAATCGTAAGAAAGATCTTCTCCCTCCCCGCTGCTGATTGTGATTTTTCTTTTGACCTAACGTCACTTTTGATATAGCGCGATAAGAATATATCGATTTATAGGACGATATACCGGCTTAATGTTGCAATATTGACCGTATCGATATATCGTACCGAGGAATATCGACAAGGTGCCTTCGATACGAAACACTACACCGTGAATCGCTATTAGTGTCAATGTTTTTTTCGCCACTTAAAACACCTTTTATCCGTATACACATGTCGGATTGTGGATCTGACGGTTGCGATTGATAGGTAGCATTCTCAGCTTCCGATTGGTGGTCTCAAATTGAAAATCCGACAATTGTGTACGAAAAAAACGGTGTACTGTACAGTACACCGCCAATCGCTATTAGCGTAGAAGTTTCTTTAGCGTATATGAATAATTACCGTGGTTTACGCTAATTAAGAATTTGAAAATTTTGAAAAAAAACATCCATTCTAATTGTTTAACAATTCTAATTTGGGTCTTTGAAAAAAATAAATGTCGGTCGCAAACATGCTTACGCTAATATAGGTATTTGTACAGAATCTGACAAATCTTACAGAAATCGTACGTTCACACAGTCGAAACGTGGTTGCCGGACGAAGATGTGCGAACGTGATATATGACAACCCGATCATATCCCCTTTTCAGAGCGCACATTCTCATGCGTCCGCGGTTACTAAAAATCATTAATTATACGTTTTCACTTAAAAAGGTACAATTTTGTACGGTTTGACATTGTCCGTACATCACACTAATTAAATGATAACATACTTCCGTTTTGTACGGTACTAAAAAATTATCCCTAAATAGAGCAGAGAAAAAAATAGAATGAACTACGCTAATGCAGAATAAAAATAAAAAAAAGCGGGACGGAATTAGCGTACATAACGCTAATAGCGATTGGCGGTGTACAGTACATACTGTCTTGTACTGTGGTGACCTCTGCCAAATAGGTGGGTCCCGATGCGACGTGACGTGATGTAGCGTGACGTGCCGTGCATCGCTGTTATTGTTGTCCTTTACTCTTTGTGGATAGTCATCTTCTTGGTGCTTACCTGTTTTAGTTCCTTTTTGTCTTTGACTTTTTGTATTTTCTATTGACTCTTTTGTACCTGGCCAATCAAAATGGCCTAATCGGCCAAAGCCCTACAGTCGTGCTGTGTAAGCTACAGTACATTATCGAACAAAATCCATGTACGGTACAGTGGTTTGACCAGAAAAGACCGGAACCCTATCTAGCTCTCTTGCCATAGTGTGGGGCACCCCAGGATTGAGCAACTTCATACTTTGACTTGTACGGAAAATCACCCCGAGAGATGTCAGCTTTAAGTTTTTTATGAGTTTCCTTACGGTTTTTTACGTGTTTTACGGATTCCATACGTGCGTCTGAATTCGCGTACTTTATACTTTTACAGCGTTTTGGGATGAAATTTATGGTTTCATCCTGAGCGTGCACTTCTTTTTTGAACGCTCCCGATTTCATTATAGACTTTCCAATACGCGTATCTGAACACACTTGAGCCTGGCAGTACAGTTCGTACTTTTTACAAAAAAAAAGTACAGTACAGTACTGTACTTGACGTTCAACCATGTGTAACTTAAAAGAGTCATGAAGTGTAAAGCTCTCCCTACCATTGACCTAATATTTAGAAATCTCTTCAGTTGCTGTTACGTTTTTGTAAGTTCTCCCATGCAGTGTCCAGTAAACCTGTGGGAAAACATATTCTAAGCAATTAAATAACGAATATTGTTGTTTAAAAAAACTTATGGTCTTCTTCTCTTCACAGATTATTACTATCTTTTGAAACACTTGTCTTTTGTTTGTCTCCACGCTTTGAATCATATTCATCCTTTTTTTTTTTTCCGCAGACTCTTTCTTCCCCTTTACTGTTTACAAGCTTTATAAAATTAATAACTTCCGTGTTTCTAAGTTGCGATACGTTTTAAGTCTTCTCTTCAACAAGAACTTTAAGCAAACCCTAAAATCTTCTCTGGTCAAAGCTTGTACCACATATGTCTTCAGTTGAAGAGGTGATTCATTTTTCTCTCCCTTTCTTTCTCTCTTTTGCCGCCTCTTTCTTTCTCTCTTACGTTTGTCTTTATTCACCTCTCTCCTTAACTTGCCCTCATGTTTCTTTCTTCCTCTCATACTCCTTCTGCCCTTTCGTTCTTCTCCCTCTCCCTTTTCTTCCTCGGCCTCTCTCCCATCCTCCCGTCTTCCTCCTTCCCTCCACTCCCCTTCTCTCTCTCCTCCTCTTTTTTTCCTTCTTTTTAACCCTCTTTAAAAACCCCCGTGTCTACCCGCTTTTATAGTACTTTTTAGCCTTCTTTTTGACCCCTTTGCCTGTGTCAAGACCAGACACTCGATAAAATCTTTATTTTCATATCGAATATAAAACTTTAATGTAGAAGGTTTATTTTCGGAAATTTTTGTTTTCTAAATCTCATCGTCTAAAGCACAGTCACGGTCTAAGGTCAAGGTTGAAGTCAAAGTCAATGTTAAAGTCAAAGTGTAATGTTGAATTCCGTTACCAATATTCTCTGGTCATTTTTTAGTTTTCCACGTTTTTTTTTAAATTGTTGACAACAAATTTTATCTCAATCTCAGTTGCAATTACGATTCAACTGACAATGTTTGATTTAAATATTTGTCTAAACATGTACTGTGTTTGTTTTGAATGATTATTGTTTTTATTTACATCCATTTGAATGGCAACAGTTTTTTAATCGCAATTCCAGTGTTAATTTCAATTATAGTGTTAATCTCAATATTATTTATAGCCTGAAGCTCAAGGATTATTTTAACTCCAATGCCAATCCCATTTTGTTCGAATTGATGAAATATTACCTTTTCAAGTACTTATCAGTTATCATTTATAACCTTCAATAATGATATATTTTAAAGATAAAAGATATATTTTTGAGTTATGCCGATACTTATATTCAAACCCTATCTAAATAAAAATACCTCAATCCCTGTAGTTCTGGAGGGTTTTGGAGTTCCTTGCTCCTGTTTTCAAAGTGCAATAACACCCGTTTCTCCATTTCAATTCTTTTATCACTTTGGCTTGATACTATCTCCCACTCTTTTGTTCTCCCGGCGACAGTCTCCGCAATTATTTGTTGAAATTGATGACTGTTAATGGATATCAAATCAGTCATTCATATGTAAAGATGGTTGTTAATGTTAATATAGTCTATGATATTTCTGTTCTGATAAATACTAAACACTCCATATCAGTTTACCGTTGTACAATTGGAAACACTATATGCGCCGACCTGGTATTACATGCTTATAATACCCGTAAAAGCCGGAGAATGCGGGCATAGTACGGGGTTACGGCATATAGCGTGTCCAACTGTTTTGCACATTTGGAGTACTTCTTTTGGTTTTGGTTTTGGTTTTGGTTTTGTGATGTTCACCTCTAAAATGTTGGTTGGAGGGCGCAGCTTTCGGCTTCGATCTATGATAATCCAAGGGAACATTCCATCAAGCCAGGTAGGAACAAAATATGGAAGGTACTCTTCCGAGAGTCAGGTACGGTGGGTTTTGGTGGAAAAATAGGATGCTGGGAACTACCTATGCGTTTTCCACCGCATTTTGGGAACTCTTCTAGAGTCGCAAACCGTCACAGGTTTTTATGTTTCAACATATTCAAATATTCCTGGTTTATATTGTTTGTTTGTTGTCATTGTATTTCGCTGTTCAGCGAAGCAGCGAAGGTGAGAAAAACGTTCTCTTTTTTGTCTCCAATAGGAAGCTCCCTTCTTCCTTTCACTCTCCTCTTTCTCCTTATCCCCCTTTCCCGTCCCCTCTCCCTCATTTGGAGTTGTTTTGTTGTTTGTAGCGGGAAACTGACACAGAATGCAACCAATGATTGTAGAGGAAGAAGCTTTGTCTCCCTCTTTTCTGACTCGTGGTTTTATTGCTCTCTACTGAGTCCTTTGTTATTATGTTTTGTTGCCCTCTCTACTTCGACTTTTTGTTGTTTTGTTTTGTTTTCCCTCTACTTTGTGTTGTTTTGTTGCCCTCTCTACATAATTTTTTGTTGTTTTGTTTTGTGGCGGGTAATGGAAACAGAACGAATCCAGGATGTGTATAGATTCGGAAAAAAACTTGGGTCAGGGCAGTTTGGTACAACTTTTGAATGTCAAGAAAAAGCAACCGGAAATTTTGCGTGTTGTAAAGCGATTTCCAAGAGGCAACTCCGATCACCAGAGGACGAAAATGATGTCAAACGGGAAATAGCGATCATGCATCATATGGTCGGGTGCGAAAATATTGTGGACATATATGGTGCCTATGAGGATAAGGACAATGTATATATTGTTATGGAGTTATGTAAAGGAGGGGATTTATATGATACCATTTTGTATAATATGGAACGCAATGGAGGGACACCGTACAGGTATTAAAACACTATTTTTCCTTATCGTTTTCCTTACCTCACATGTCCTCTCTCTCTCTCTCTCTCTCTCTCTCTCTCTCTCTCTCTCTCTCTCTTCCCCCTTTTTCTCTCCCCCTCTCCCTCCCCCTCTCCTCTCCATCTCCTCTCCCTCTCTTCTTACTCTCCCTCCCTCTCCCTCTCCTCTCCCTCTCTTCTCCCTCTCCCTCACCCTTTCCCCCCCTCTCTTCCCTTCTCCCGTCTGTTTTTTCTCTTCCTACTCTCTCTTTCCCCTCTTCTTTCATCATTTGCTCCCTCCTTCCTCTCTCCTTGCAAACACAATCACAATTTTGCTGTTCTATCTGGCTTTTCAACACTTATCACCGACTCTTCAATATGAACATCAGTTGAAGAAAGGTGCTTCATAATATGTCTGTTATATAATTTGTCCCTTCTTTTGCTAATTGTCGCCCGTGCCCTCGTTTAATGCAAAGTGTGTGATAAATGAGAAGAAAGTCGTGTTTCTCAGTCTCAACACTGCTTATCGCTTTTAGTGTTAAACAGTGTCTTTAGATTAATCTTCAACAATGATTTTTTTTTCAACGGAGCAATCAAAAGGTGAGACTATTACCTTTCAATGGCTTGCCTCAAAAAAACCGAACGGTAATGTGCCCGAAAATTGTTTTAACTCTATAGCTATCGCCAGTGTACTTGTGTGTAGCTTTCCTTTTTTTGTCCCGTCTAAATTAAAGGTTTTTTTTGGGGGTAATGAAAGCTGGCAAGTGTGAGCATCCGCTGCTTAAAACTCTAGCAAGACAGGACAATATTATTTTGTTTTCATTAAATTTGTCAGATTTCGATAAACTTCATGCCCCTGTCACTTAAAAACCATCACTAGAGGGTACCTTTCAAAAATGGATTTTTTTAGCATTGTTAGTAACCTCCTCATTTATTTTTTACAATCGTTTTCTTATTGTTTACTCTGGGAATTGGAGCTTATTCCATGTTATCCGTGCAATAACTATTTCTACTTGGGTAGCTGTTTATTATAGAGACTGACCTGTCCGTGTTGCAATATCTTATTAAACAGACTTTTTTTGTTGTCCATTGTTTTTTTTGTCCATTGTTTTTTGTTTTTTTCTAATAGCGAGAGAGATGCTGCGGCTATTGCAAAAACCATGATGAAAGTTGTGGAGCAATGTCACGCTGCCGGTGTAATGCACCGAGACTTAAAACCTGAAAATTTTCTTTTAACAAGCAAAGGAGGAGGAGGGATTCTGAAAACCACTGATTTCGGATTATCGACCTTTTTTCGTCCTGGTGGGTTTTTTTAGAAGCTTTCTATAAGTCGTTGAGTTAAATATTTTTCGATGAAGGAACGACTATACTCTTTTCTATGTGCAGGTTATAAATTTTTTAGTTTGGAGTAATCTTTTTAGTTTCGGAGGATTGTTTTAGAGGCAGAGCTAAAAAAAGTAAAAAGGTGAAAAATTGGACGCATGTTAATAACTTATTGCATGTGGACACCACTATCTCCTATTTGACGCTAAATTCTAGGTTCTTTTGAGGTTTAACATTCTATGCCAATTGTTTTTGATTTTGAAATGAAACTTGTAATCATAATTTTTGTTTCCTACAACAAATGTCCGTGCATGTTTCTCATAATCTTGTTGCGTATAAAATGGGTGGCGTATCAAATTTTTCAGTTTGTTTTTTGTCCAGTTTTTTGTATTTTTGTTTGGGAATCTGAAAACAAGAATTGAAAATGAAAATCTGATAACGAGAATTGGAATTCAACAAAATGTTCGCAGACGAGGGGTTTGAACGCCATTGTGGGAGTCCCATGTATATGGCTCCGGAGGTAGTAAAGTGGGCCCCAGGAGCTTGGACTCGATTAAGGAAACCTCAAAAGTATGGTCCTGAAGTGGATGTTTGGAGTGCTGGAGTCATTCTTTACGCACTTCTCTGCGGTTTCCCGCCTTTCTATGCCAGTAAGCTTTTTGTTTTTGTTTTCACTCCCGTGGTTACCATGTCCAAAAAGGTATGGAGGGGCTATATGTGGCTACCCCATGTTGTACGTGTATTAGTAGTGAAAAAACCATGTAATAGACACTTTTTACATATACACACATAAAAAAAAAAAAATATATATATATATATATATATATATATATATATATATATATATATATATATATATATATATATATATATATATATATACGTGTGTTTGTGTGCGTGTATCTAATGGATCACAAAATATAGAATTTCCACATGTTTTCCCACTTTTCAGCTGTGTTGTTTACTATCATGGTCATGTTTAGTTAGTTTAATATTTAAATTGCACAAACATTTGAAAACCTGAGAAACACATGACCTAGAGTCTGGAAGTCCAATTGATTCCCCTGCCTCTTCCCATAGGGCTTCTGTTATGTAAACTACTTAAATTTTTACCTTTTAGTTTTTTTTTTTGGTCAATAGAATTATACAAATGCTAACAATATTGATAGGCTGCTACTAACTTCAGTTAGCAATCTTGTTATTACTTATGTACAAAGTACCCGCAAAGTATCATTTGTTTTTAAAACCACGGTACTCTTATGGGTTATTCTTTAAATTGTACATTTTTAATCATGATTTTTCTAAAACGAACAAGTCACACAGATGTTTTTTCAAGTGATTTAAAGAAGTTGCATAAAGGCCATATAAACATATACTTAATTGATTGAACTTTATGCCATTGTTAGACGCTTATTGAAAAACTTTGCAATAATGCAAAGACATTCAAGTTGACGACCTATTCGCTGTATTACTGCCCATATGAAGTCGACAAATGGGTTATGTACAAATGTCAGAATAATATCAAAATCAGGTCTTGTGTAAGACAAAACATAAACAATCATGTAAGAAATAAACTATAAGCAAACAGAAACGGCAAGCTATGTTTTTTTTACAATTTTTACTGCACAAAAAGGATATCCATTCTTCCCAATCTCATACCTTATCGTTGTAATGCAGAGAGCCATGCTTCTCGAGACATTTATAAAGCAATTTTGAAGGGAAACCCGAGTTTCTCATTGCCTCCATGGCCCCACATTTCAGAACCAGCGAAAGAATTGGTGAAATGGATGTTACAACCGGACCCTAAACAGAGGCCCACTGCCCACCAAGTTCTTTGTAAGGAAGTCCTTTTATCAGTCCATTTTTTTCCTACCTGTTAAAATCCTCTTATCCATATATTGGAAGAAGAGTTTGCGGTGATCATGATGAAATTCAACTTTACAGTGATGGTGATGTGATGTGAGAGTAAACGTTTTTTTTGCGAAAATGATGATCATAATGGTACGACATTTAAGCCACTCGTGTTTTTGGTTTGAGGTTTTTCCGCATTTAACAGCATTTCACCTTATCTGCCGCATTTTTACTCGGTGAAAGTTCAGTACGTTATCTTTAGTAAAATTTCATGATGACGAGGACGATGATGATGATGACAGTGGTGGTGGTGGTGGTAAATTATAATTTGAGATTAAAATATATTTTGCTGACAACATGACAATAAAGTTCTACTAGGATAGTTGATAATGTTGATCATGCTAATATGACAATAAATTTCTATGGTGACGTTGATCTGGTTGATTTAAGGTCATCCGTGGATCAATGAACCAGGAGTTGCCCCAGATGCTCCTCTTGATCCTGTGGTGGCTTCGAGACTCCGACAATTTACCTCCATGTGTAAACTCAAGCGAGTCGCATCAGAGGTGAGATTCGGTTGCCGTATAAAAAAGTATACGGCATTTCTCATTGTTGTACTGATTATATTGCAAAAACTTAAATTAAAGATTGTAGTGTTGCGTATCCGACCGAAAAGGAAGACGACATGTCGGATTTCGGCGTATTATTGAGTAGTTCAAAACTGGATTAATCACTTATAATCAATCGACACTTTTAAAAATTAAGGAATTTTAGATGTACAAAATGTACATAATTTTTGGAATATACGATTGTATGAAACGTATGGAAGGTAATGAGCGTATGGACTGGAGATTCATATCGTCGATATCGATATATTGCAATAATTGGGCTTTCAATATAACGCGTCGAGATACTGATTATCAGACCTGTAAAAAAAATTACATATCGATTATCGGATGCGCAACCATTTAACGTTGGCCATTTCTTCCTTTGTGCTGCAATAGCACTAGGAAGTGTTTAGAGTTTATGCCAAGTGAACTTATAGAATTTTCCTGTCGTATCTTTTTCATTTCGTATGGTTCATTTCTTCCCTTTCGATTTTCTGTTTCAGTAACATATTTATCAGGTTCTACTTTCCTTTCTGCGCTGTTCTCACGCTTGTATTTTTCTGTATTCTATTCTTGAATCCAGGTGATCGCATCGTCTTTACGTGAGGAGGAGATTTATGGGCTGAAAGAAATGTTTAAAACTTTGGATGTGGATGGTTCCAATACCATCACGATTCAAGAACTCAAAGACGGACTCGTCAAATTTGGAGCCAATGTTTCTGAAGCTGAGTTAACACGAATCATGGAAGAGGTGAATCGATTTTAAGCCCATTTTTAGTATTTCTTGAATGTGAGAGGTGACCTGAAATAAAACCCATTTTGAATACTTGTAGGATGTGATTTTTTTCGCATTCAAATGCTGTGTAGTTACTTGGCAACATAATAGTATTAACGTGCAAGGTGTACTATTGTTGACGTAATTTCTTGTTGTTTTCTGAGCATAGATGCTGTCAAATTTGACAAAACGTCCCTGAATCTTAGAACATACTCTCACGTACGCTTGAATGCTCTTTTGAGCTTCCATCTTGTTTAACCTTTCATATTAAGCCCCTATCCTGCTTACTGTTTCATTTGAATTGAACTTGACAGACGGATATGGACAACCCGAATACCCTCTCATACTCCTGACTCCTCTTCTAATCTTCATTTTTTTTTAACTTTTTATTAACTTTTATAATAAATCATTAGTTACTTTACTGTGTCCTTTGAATTGATCTCGAAAGACGATATCGACAAGAGGAATACTTCACATACTATTGAATACTTTTCTAGTTTTCCTTTTTTTTTTCATCTATGAACCTTCTTTACCATACCTTTATTTTCCTTACTTTTTGATATTGACAGACGGATATCGACAACAGTGGAGTCATTGACTATACAGAATTTTTGGCCGCCACTCTTCATATCAGCAAAATTGAGAAGCAAGAAAATCTAGAAAAAGCTTTTAAAAAGTTTGACATCGATGGGTCGGGTTTCATTACTGCCGATGAGCTTTTGGGGGAATGTCGTCGACTCAACATGAATGAACAGGATGTCTCACAAATGATGTCAGAGGCCGATGTCAACAACGTGAGAAAATTGTCTTTATTTTTATTAAAATTTGTCTTTTATTCGTCTTTCTTTCTCTTCTTTATTCATGTTGTTCGTTTAGAGTGCCAATGTTGGTTTAGTTTAGTTTTGGTTTTGTTTTGGTTTACTTTAGTATTTTTGAAGATTGGTTTTGGTTTGAATTGGTTCCGGTCTGGATTGGTTTGGTTTGGTCTGGTGTTGAAATTTTGGTTTTATTCTGGTTTCAGGTTTTGGTGCAGTCTTGTATTTGATCCTGCTGTATTTGTGGGTTTTTTAGGATTTTTTAGGCAAAAATAGTTTCCTGGGTTTGTTTTTGTTTGTGGTCCAGAATTGGTTTTCGCTCAAGACTCCGTTTCAAGTTTTGTTGACTTCCTGTTTTTTGCTTGATTTGGTTTTTTGAATGATTTTATTTTTTAGGTTTCGGTCTAACAGAGTGGATGCCGTGTTTCTCATCTTTACTTCTTTCAGGATGGGAAAATTGACTATAACGAGTTTGTTGGAGTCATGAAGAGGAAGAACGTAACCGTAAGTTGAGGAACTGTTATTGCCAGCTGTTGAAAAAAAAAGGTTCACTGGGAAAAGTATTGTGGACTTCTACTTGTTCATAAAATAGTGTGAAAAGAATAGTCCTTTTCGCATTCAGTTGTTCATGATTTTTTCAAAATTACTTTTTAGATTGTTAGGGTTTTAATCGAGTTATCGGAGGCGTGTTCTCTGTGGTTTCTTTAATTAGTTTGATAAAAAACTAAAGGTTAGGTTGTAAAAGGGTTGTACTTGTTGGAGGATTGGGTGTTTATGTCGATATAGAGGTGGGTTATTTTAGTAGTCTTGGATTTGAGGTTTTTGCAATAATATTTGAAGGCCGGCTATGGAACTAATATGATAGTATTAGATACGCTGTGGAGTTAATGATAATAAGTAAATTGCTCGTTGTTTTTCCCTCTTTTTGTGCCATTCTTTTTTTTTTCCTTTAGCCATTGACTCTTTTAGATTTACATATGCAAATAGGGTGTGTTGTAATTGAAAGCTAGATAAACTACTGAATCAAATAGAGAAATGAGAAGGGCTGAAACAGATTATGCCACTTGTTGTTTTGCAAATTATTTTTGATACAAATATTCTTGTTTTTTTCTCTTTTTGGAGACTAACATTGGCATTTCTTATTTCAAAAACAATTCACATGCCCTTTCGGTATGCGGAAGAAAAATACACACCATTGTTGATAGTTATCTGTGTTAATCTTTTTCGCCACTCAAAACATCTCCGTGCACACTTGTTCGATTGCCTTTCTGATGGTTGCTATTGGAAGGCAAGATTCGACTTTATTCAGATAATCTACAGCGGTACTACACCGTAAATGGCTTTTAGCGTTGCGAACGGTAATTTGGCGCCCCCAAATTTCGACCCTCAAACCTAAAATAGTATGAACCATAGTTCAAAAGTAGGTGAAAGTAGGCCCATACAATATGCCTATTGTATGCAAAACATACAATATGCCCTTAAGACCCATATTGTATTGGTCGAAAAATGAAAAAAATAGTTACAGGGTTGAGTTGCACATCGATCGATAGAGAATCAAACGTCATGTCTAAATTTTGAAAAAAAATCGGACAAAAAAAATAATTTCTGTGAGTTTTGAGGTAAAACTTTTTTAAACCGTCAGATTCAGACGATCGGACGGTCACTTATCAAAGTAGCGATCTAAGAAGATCACATGAAAAGCCCATAACACAACTTACGAAAGGACTATCTGTCATATTAGCGTCTGCAAATTTGAACGTCCGCGTGTTTTAGTTCGCTAAAAAATTTCGTCCGTCGGCGTGCGCTAAACTATGATCATACGTCAGATTCGTACGTCCGTACAAGAGTGTCCACAGCACACACCCATACAGTATGCCTACTCTACGCGAGTTTAGTGCCAAGTTTTGTGCGCCTACCAAAGACCTACCATAAAAACGCCTACTTTTGAACTATGGTATGAACGACTCTAAATATTTTTTTTACGCTAATATAGGTCTAATTAGCGTTAATGACTCTAATTTGTCCACCTTAAAGTGTGGTGTACGGAATGTGTCTTAAATGTACCTAATTCACTACCAAAGTACAAAACATTGTTTAAAATAGCTGCGTTGCCGTGTCGACACGTGAAAGTGCACTCAAAGTTGAACGACAAAATCAAGTCGATGGCCCCTAAGGGTGTAAGGGGAGCACTAGCGACAGATCCTCGTGTTCGGCTTGACGGCCTTTCCAATCACCTCCAAAACAACGCCTACAAGGGCCGTAGTCCGACGAGCCGCACTACCTCCCCCACCCTATGAGAAACCACGAGAAGAAGGTGGAAAGGGACTTCGTTGGATCGAAAAAAATATGAGATAGAGGAGACATTCATTGCTATCACCTTCATCTCGAGCACCTCCACCAAGATGACCTTCGTCACAATTACCTTCACTGGACTTCATCAGAACCACCTCCATCTCCCTCTCCTTCATCAATCAGTCATCACACTCAGCTTCATAACTATCGCATTTGCCAAAGAATCTTCATTCCAAAGTTGCTTCGTATCTCTTTGCTTCCCGCCTCTTACTAAATACGAACCCCCTTCCCGTGCTTCCCCTGGATTTGGGGACTTACGAGGTTGCTTTTCATAGATTTTTAGATACGTTGGGATATAGTTGGGTCATTTTGGTTTGTGCACTGTCACATCTTTTTATAGGTGTTAGTTGCTTCTTCGCGTGTCTTTTGGTTTACTTGTCCTTTTTGTTTGGATCCGTTGCTTTTGCCTTGCTTATCCTATTTATTTGCTACCCATTACATGTAGTTTTTCAGATTTAGCATTGCTGTCTCTTTTTATTCTCATGGACTCAGATGGTTTACCATCGCGCTTTTTAATAAAGTCAAAAATGTATTTTTTAATTAAATAATTAGGTGATGATGGTTAAAACACGCTCCACCAAATCTTTAGAATTATTATACATACAAATACTCCCAATATTGTCTGGCTAATATAATTTAAGTGTAGATCCCGTGTAAGCAACGTAAAAACATACACAGACACATGAAACACCTTCTCCGTCTTAAAATCAACTCGGTAGCAAAATTTTGTCAACATTTCTCATACTACTTACTGATCTATAAAAACCATCACTTCTGAAGTTAATCATTGTAACTCGCATTTTCCGACCCAAAGTCATAAATTTGTGTTGATACATTACTTGGTTCGACAACAGGACATTTAATAAAAAAAACGAAATAAAATATACCACCTATTATCTGAATACATGGAAACAAAAGAAAACCCAAAGCGAAACGAAAAAACATACACAGAAACCACTGAACGAAAGCTCCCTCAAAAATAATTAGCATAGGCAAACTAACAAAGAATGTGAAAAATTACAGCACTAGAAACAAAGACCAATACAACATAGGTTAACCAACAACCAAAACAACCCCCAACATATCTAAAAACCTCTGACAGGCAAAGATGAAAAATATATTGTCACAATTTAATAATGGGTTTATATTATTCGACAAAACATGTAAAACACTTGATAAACCACGTCCAATATACTCATTAAAAAGTTGATATTTGGAGAAATTCGACCACCAAAACTTTGGTTAAGATATTGTTAACCAGAGGGAGTTTTATTCTCAAACTCTCCAACTCCTCCATTTCTTTTCTTGCTAATTTTTGTCAAATTTTTAAATATTTCCAAACCGATGCTTCAAATTTATTGCCATATGGCAAGTATACAATTACATTTTGCAAACTTTTTTCTCTTTCCCTCTCGGAAAAATCTGGACCGGAGGAGAGAATCTGATTGTTTCAAAACCCCAAAGCCATTCAGCATTCCTCGGGGATAGGGGAGGGGGAGGAGGGAGAGAAAGACAAAAAACAGTTTTGATTTAGAGAGCTCCAGCGTCCTTAAGGAGAGGCACCAGTTTTCCTTGGCTATGAAGCGCTACAGTACCTGAAAAAAACAAAAAGGAAAGGCAATTGTGTTACTTTCTAGGGTTACATATAGACGTTGAGTTTGAAGTCATTGTTTTTAGGGTTCCATAGAGGCTAAAAAAAACAAAAAAAATGTCTGAAGTTTTTGCACACCTTTTGCTGCTCTTTAGAGTTATATAAGGACGATGAAAGCAGTAGAAATGTCATTTGTCGTTGTATGCATCAGCAGATAATATGTTTATCACATATTACAAACATACTATGATATAAATGAAAAATAAAAGACACTAAGTCGAATAAACATATGAAGCAGTTATACACTTAACCAAGAATATAATGCCGATAACAAATGAACAAGATTGCAACACCTATGTCACAATCATCAATGTTTTCCTGACATGAAAAGGTAATGTTTTTTACTAAAAAAAACAATCTAACACATCTGGCAGTTGCAAAAATAACCAAGATAGTAGTCCAAAAGCAATTGCCTAAGATGTGTGAATTAAGAAAAGACAAACGGAAAAAATGAATTAAAACAGAAAAATAACAACACGTAAAACAAAACAATAATAACAAATGAATAACAAAAAAAAAACCGAATGAACAAAAAAACAAGAAACAAACAAATAAAAAAAAAACAAGAACAAAAGAATATAAAAAAAAACAAAAACAAATGAATATAAAAAAAAAAAATGAACTAATAACCAAAAAACAAAAATTAAACAAATAACAAAAAAAAAAGCAAACGAATAACAAAAAAAAAACAAAATGAACGACTATTATCTGCCTCCTTACTGTCGCAGCCCCCGATATGTTTCCCCGAAATGAAGACGTTGGGCACAGATCGCTGGCCGGTCCATTGGTGGAGAGCTCCCTGCAACTCGTCTCCATCGGCCTCCTCGTTCAGTTCATAAACCTACATAAAAAAAAATGGAACAAAATAAGTTAATTAACTAATTATATATAAAAAAAAGAAATACAAAATTAGACAAAAACATACAAAATAAGACAAAAACATAGACAAAGTAAGTTACTGCTCTGACAACAGATTAAAAGAAGAAAAGAAACTACACACACACACACACACACAAAATAAGCACACTCCGACCCAAAAAAAAAAAAAAACCAAAAAACAAAACAAAAGAATAAAAAAAAAAAGACAAAAATAAATAAATAAATAACAAAAAAAGATAGGAATAAATTAATAAAAAACCCCTGTAACTGTGCTTTCAGTTATTAAGTATTACCCTATTAGCATAGACAAACATCAAGTTAAATTGAATTACATTCAACACAAAAAAAATAGATATATAAAAAAAAGGAAAAGAATCAACATACCAAGTGTGGGGAAAAGGTAACTGAACAAGCAATAACTTTATGACTGTAAAATAAAGAATATATTTTGATTTTTCCAATTTATGATTATAAAAAGAAAACATTTTCTTACTCTTCCATCCCAAAGGTGACATTTGTCACAGTAATTGACAATAAATAGAAAGTATAAAAGATTTAAAAAATAGAAAAATAGAAAAGATTTGATTAAAAAAAAAAAAAAATACCACTGGTGAAGTTCCCAGGCTTTTAAAAAGTTGTTTCACTCTCGAGCAATAGGGACAATATGTTTTACTGCAAAAAATTGCAAAATAGTAAAAAAAAAAAAAGTTTTTTAGAGTCAGATTTGCAGGAAAGGACACAACAGGGAAAAAAAAGCAGAAGATTAAAAAAAAAAAGCATCAATTTTTCAGGGAACACAGAAAAAGGAGAAGTAAAACAAGAGGTTTAATTTTTCCACAGCAAAAATTACAGTCTATCCTAAAAAAAAAACATTTTTTTGGCATCACTTAATTGCAACTTCATCAGACCTTGAAAAATTAAACAAATAAATATATTAATTATAATAGATAAATAAAATAAATAAATAAAAATAAGATAAAAAAAAATGAATTAAATAAAGTAAAAACTGAAAATAAAAATACGCCTTTCTACCATTTAGAGTCAAGATAGGCCCCAAAAAAACACCATGTTCGATTAAAACGACCTACAGAAAAAAGAGAAATTATAAAAAGTTTACATTTTAATAAACATTTAAAGACAAAAAACTGCAGTGCTCTTACAAAAACACCATGAAGAAAAACAGCAATATTAAAATTCACACTTCTTAGCAGTATTCAACAATATTCAAAAAAAATCTGCAACATTTAACAAAAATCCACAACTCAACAGCATTCAACAACATTCAGTTTTTCTTTTACATTATTTGACCGAAATTATCAATATTTGACAATATTCAACAATACTCAGCGATAATTTGCAATACTCGAGGATAATTGACAGTTATTAAATAAACAACACAGAACTTCAGCATTTGACAATAAAGGAAAAACATATTAAAGACATACTGTTATATCTACAATTTATATCAACAATAGATAACAGTATATTCAAACACTAACTAATAATCTTCTTAGAAGCGCTTCTATTTTACAGTATATAAACAGCAATAAAATAAAATAAAATAAAATAAAAACTTCTAGACGCACTTCAGTATTTTACAATATTTAACCATAATTAAAACACTAAAGAATTATCTCCGTAGAAACACTTTCGGTAAACAGCAATATCATAACGAAATACGGACGAAATATTAACAACATATGAACAACATATTAACGATATATTAACAGTATATCTACAGTATATTGACGGTACATCAACAATATTAAATTATAATAATAATCTTCATGGAAGCACCTAAAGACCACCACTGAATAATCCGCCTCAAGCTTCTGAGCAACAATATTTCACAATATATTACAATATTTCAAGCACACTAAACAACAATATTCTTCAAAGCACTTGAGTAATATAACAATAATAATAATTAATAATCTTCCTAAAGGCACCTGAAAACCATCACTGTGTTATCCGCCGCAAGCTTCTGAGCTTTTGCCAAAGCCATCTTTCCTCCGCCTGAAGACGCCTGATTACCAATCTTATTGACTCAAATAGCAAAAAGACAAATCTTTGATGGCAGTTACAACAAAAAGTACAGAAAGTATTTATTGCTATTGGCTTCAAATGCAACAAATAAGCGTTTTATTGCTTTATAAGCAAAGGTTTGCAATTGTTCCTTTGCAAGGTTTAAACTTCCTGTAAAGAAAGATGCCTTTCGCCTTCAAAATTTCACTGCGGAAAATTAGGAAACGATGATAAACTTTGTAACTTTCGACGCTACTTTTACTTTTTTTTTGGTAGAATATCTTGGAGCTTTGTAGTTTTATCGCTTGCAAGTTGAAGCCTTCACTTTGCTCTTGTTTTCATCCACGTACAATGTACTCGAAAATTCTAAATCTTTGCAACTCTAACCTGCAGATTCTCACGGGGTAAATTACTAAGTAATTAACTAATTACACTACTGTACTGTACAGTATAGTACAGTACTGTACAGTATCGGACGTTTTGAGTCTACTACGTACAGGCTTCTTGGGCTAATTTACGCACGGTTTACTCTAAAACAGTACGATCAACCCGCAACATCCGGGCAAATTTCTTCAAGGTAACAGCCCCATCAGCAATTCCAGTCGTCCGGAGTGTACTGCCGAACAATTTTCCGTGCACTTTTTCGTGACAGCAAAACTTGTAAATTTTCTATTGGTTTAAAAATCAAATTAAATAAGCCAATTTTTGGTAAAACATTTAAGCTACAGTACTCTGATTGCCCGGAAAATGTTTGCGTAACATTTATTGCTACATCAGTAAATCCGTAAATCAGTACATAGTAAATACTAAATAGCGATAAAGGTAGCAAACTTCGAGGAAATTAAAGCTGCATGTCATAGAAGCACTGAAGAGCCATAGGAAGATGTGCGGAAATTCAGTGCGGAAGGAATACCGTACGATGTTGTAAAGGAAATTTCATGAGATGATTCGTAAAAGACCAACCAATGAGAAAAATCGGTGCGAAGAAAATACCATACCGTTACGGACTGGGGAAAAAACTTCAGTTTGGGACTTTGGGGGCTTCATGCGATGACTCGTGACTCTTTCAAAATCAGCCCATTACTCAATGACCGTACAATACTGTCCTTGTGATGCTTCATAAAAAAGTACAGTACACATGCTTGAAAAGCTGAAGTAAGTCAGTAACATATTTTTCTCCCACATTGCGGAACATCTCCTTATTTGGGGACAACTATAAACTTTTTACTCTTGAAATGTGAAAGTATACCTTTCTCGGCCTTTTGGCTAAGATCAAGTGTAGTATCCGTTCTTATCAGTTTAATATCTGATACGTGGTCCATCGGACCACACGATATTAACCTTATTTTTGTTGGGGAAGGTGTCCAAAGGCCAGCTTGCTGGTCGGACCCTTAAGCGTCGTCTCGGTATTGCACTACCTCCGAGAAAGGCACACCCCTTCCTCTCACGAGGAAATAAATAATTTAAAGTGGAATGACGAGAGGAAATAATCGAGAGTTTGTGGAATAACGAGAGGAAACAAACGATTTAAATTTGAATTATGAGAGGAAACAAGTAATTAGATGTTGAAAAAGCAATTCACAGAAAATGTAAAACTAGCATGCAATCGAATATTAATGGTAAACTCCGGATTGGCAAAATGTATTCCTGAGAGCAATGTTTTGTGTTGTGTTGGTAAAAAATTTCGCGATAATACCGATACGGATAACAATCAGGTATCGAACGGTGAGGGGTCCCGATAAATAGTTCGTAGACCAAAAAAATTCTTATCGGCGATAAGTGGAAAAATGTCGGCGATAAGTGGAAAAAGTATAGTACGCTATATAATAGTACTTTATATTATACTGTATTATATTGTTTATTGTATATAGCGTGGCATGCCACATATGACATCTGTTCCGTATTCATTTTATCGGAAGAACAGGATTTCAATAAAACGGAATAAACTGTACAGATGTACAGTATAAACCTTATAGTTATTGCTGATAGTTATCGATCAGGTGGTGTTATAGGTTTTTTGTCGCGACAACACCGGTACCAATAGATTGAGCCAATATATCGATTATCGGTAAGCCGAAAAAAGGGCCATATCAGTTATCGGCAAGTTGATACCGACATACAATACTAGTTATATCCGACTTTTTCACATGTATGAATATGTCACTCGACTAAATGAAGTACGTAATTTAACTGAAACTATTCATGTAGGAAATGCAAAAAAGATATCGAATGGATTAAATTCAGCATTTAAGCAGAATGATAACTTCACCGGTAATGCCGAGAAGGTAAACCGGAATTTTTTTTTTAATCATACATGACACCACTATCACAATGCTAACAAGCATTCTCCGGAAGGCAATTGAAATGTGATTCAATTTTTAGTACTGACAAAGAATAATAGATCTGATAGTCTTACTTTCTTTAGAGATATTGTTTTACTGAGGAAGGTGGAGGTATAATTACAGCAAGTTAAGTATGATACGAGACCAGGACTTATGTACTGCTCTAGGCTGGATGCATCCGTCCAGTAACCGATAAAAACGAGAATAAAAGATAGGTTAACAATAGTTTTTAAAAACCTTTGTAGAGATTTTGAAAGATTTGCAAGCGATTGTGTCAGAGGATTTTTTTAGAGCGCAATCGCCTTGTGACATTACTTCCTGAATTCAGCATTAAAAAATCCTTCTACGGCAAACACAAACAAACAGATAAAAATTGCTTCAGCTTGAAAAGTTAGACGCGTTCTCGTTTTTTCTGCCACTTAACTATACTTTCCTCTAGAAACATGTTCAATTTCTGTCAGAAGAGCACCGATCTCAAGAGAACCTTTCATAAGAACTTCACTTCTCCAACAAAACCATCAAGTTCTTCATTAGACAAAAAGGTGCAGGGAGAAAAAGTGGATTGAAGAGGCGAAGAAAACATGAACTTTGCCATCTCATATGATGCAAGTACTCAATATGGCAGTCGTCACGATTTAAAAAAGAGTAAAAAAAACTCTTTTTTGTGAATAAATAATCCTTTTTGTAATAAATACTTTTTATAAAGGTCCAAAGGCATACAACGGACGACAATTTCATCATCTGCTACTGTCTACTTATCTAATCCCTATCATAAAATTCAAGTTCCCTTAACATAATTCTCGACTACACATGAAATAATTTCCATCTTCTCAAGAGGCAATTGCCAATTCCCATAACCTTCCACAGTAAGTTCAATGCTGGTAATACTATCTAGTCCTCGGTAGCAAGACTGCAAAAAAACCACAGACCACCAAAAAGAAATAAATCATCTATGGATGTTCAGTTTCAAAAAACAATACACTTGGAGTAAAAAAAGAGGGTTTTTGGTCAAAGGTTTACAACATTTAGCTGTCACAGACCAACAAAAGTTAAAAGACAAGATTTCCCAGACAAAAGACTTGCAACGAGATTGAGTTCCACATTGCGACGAGATTGAGTTCCACATACATTGAAATTAACAAAAAAAAAAAAAAAAAACTTAATCAATCAAAGGTGTAGAACAAAACTCACCCCAACTCGGACAGTTGTTTGTGAGCCTCAGCATAATCTTTGAAGAAAACATCTTCATCCTGCCACCAGAGCCAGAGGTAACCAACCAAGCGAGGAAAAAAAATCAAAAACATGAAAAACGTTTTCTTTTCACGCTTTTTCACCAACCAACCGCACAGCAATGATGATACCACGTCACTTGCTGTGTAAAGGAATAATTAGTAACAAAGCGAAATTACTGCCAATGACACTAATTCAGGGCAGAATGACATCCACTCCTTGAGAGAGTGTAGTTTACATTATTTAATAATTGTTGACAAATTATTGTCGACACCAATAACGTGAGCACTGGAGCATTTAGGACCCTGTCTGACTACACTGCAATGGAGGACAATGCTCAAACCAAAAGAGAGATAAATGTTTATTAGCCGCCACTCAACATAAAAAGACAATACATATTCATTTGTCTTCATGTTTTCAAGAGCTTAAGTTTCAGATAGAGCCTCGAGGCAACTAGCAGCGAAGACAACAAAACCAGACAGCTATCCACAGAAACCTTTCAGCCTAAAACATCTTATATGATAGAAACAGGAAAAACTGGTATACCTTCGCATAGATCTCAACAAATTCACGGAACAAAGGATCTTCAACCAGCGCCTTATCAGATGGCAGCTTCAAAAGTCCCTCAGTTTCACCCTTCAATAATTCACTGCAGCATGTTTTGTGCAATTTCAGTACTATAGAAGTTGAGGACAAATTAAAAAGAATCACTTTCAAAGCCAAAACCGAACATAAACATAACAAATGCCAATCAAATTGCTTTGTCATTTAGCTGATATTCGACAACCTCATAATTAGCGAACATGGTAACTGTCAACACTGGCCAAAAATTGTTGAGAAATGCAAAAAATGTACTTCAAAAAACAAAATTGTGAAAGTCGACTGTACAAACACAAACACTATGATCACCACGAATGTCAAGCCAATTACTCAGCTCGCCAATAACTCAGCTCTTCTAATTCTCATAAAAAGTGAAAAGAAAAATACAGCCACTTACATGAAATAATCATTAGAGAAAATGAGTGGAGCTGGAGTCCAAGGGCCCTCAAAGCCAGACCTCTCTTTGTGTGCTCGGCCCTGGTAATTCAAGACCAGCACCCAAAAGAATAAGCACAGTGAGGGAGAAAGGGCGTGTGTGTGAGAGAGTGGGAGAGGGGAGAGGGAGGAGGGAAAGGGAACAGGAGCCAGAGAGAAAGAGGGAGAGAAAAACGAGGAAGAGGGGAAAGAAAGAAAAACAAGGGCGAGGGAGAGAGAGGAGTGGAAGTGGGAGAGCGTGGAGAGAGGAGAGTGAGAGATGTGATACTGAACAGCTACAAGTACACAAATACTGTGCCATAACCATACGTCCTAGAAAATAAACCAAATGTAATTCAATGGGAAAGACCTTAGGCATTTGTGGTCAACCAGTTCAAAAAACACATAAAATTGATCAATGTACAGATAACCTCATTGAAAAAGTCAAATCATGACATACCAGAGTGTGGGCTCCAGAAAGTGCCACAATTTCTTTGTCTCCCAAACCCATGTGACCAAAGACATCACGAAGATGGTCAGAACCTGCAAAACAGGAGATGTAAAAATTGATATTAGACGAATACATTTCTAAAAGGTGAAAAAAAAATGTATACATATTCAATCAAAGAATAATTTGGTGTAGGGGAGAACGACCAACACAAACGTTCCACACACAGAATAGAGAGAACAGAGAGAAGAGAAAGGGAAGAGGGGGGAGGGGGCGGGGGGGGGGGAGAAGAGAGAGGAGAGGAGAGGAGAGAAAGAGAGAGAGAGAGAGAGAGAGGGAGAGAGAGAGAGAGAGAGAGAGAGAGAGAGAGAGAGAGAGAGAGAGCAACAAAACA
The DNA here is from genome assembly GCA_037447655.1 of Zygnema cylindricum. Classification (NCBI taxonomy): domain Eukaryota; kingdom Viridiplantae; phylum Streptophyta; class Zygnematophyceae; order Zygnematales; family Zygnemataceae; genus Zygnema; species Zygnema cylindricum. The sequence continues at coordinate 200,015 of JBBHKE010001749.1, forward strand.
AGCTTTTTGAGGTTAAATAAAAAATAAAAAAGCATCTTCAAAGGGATTATAAATGCTAAACGTTGGGCAGAAGAGTGCAATTAGTGCAACACTGGTGATCACCACACGCAAATGACATAAGTGGTGACAGGTGCTCACCCTTTGTCGCATCGGGAAGACGTCCCTCTTCTGGAGTTTTTAACTCGTCCTGGTGGGGCACAAACACAGACAAAAGTGCGACAACAGTGCTAAAAATTCTATTTAGAACACGAGGAGATTTTTTTTGTGAAAAAATGATAACAATGCAAAAAAGCCTCTCGATTTAAACCCAAAAAATAAACTAAAATGAAGCAAAATGATAACTTGAACTGTACCAAGACAACCATGACGAACTCTAATCAATCAGTTAAACTCAATGTGACTTACCGATCTACCAGGTACGAAATCAATGGTGGGTCCACCAGTGACCTCGACAGCTACAACACCAGCAAGCTGCACAGGAAACAAAAATTAAAATGGTAAATGTATAAAATTTATGAAAAAAAATCATAAGCTTTTTAACCTTAATACCAAGCACACGCGCATGCAGAGGGAAATAGGAATAAAATATAGCAGCACATCAGACTAACATCTCCGGACACAACCGATGTTGCCAGTTAGAGCCCTAGCTTTACCACTAGAAGAGCGCATCTGCAAGACATACGATGTTAGCTTGAAAATTTGCAATTTCGGTCCAATGTCAGTTTCCAGCAGCTCGAAGGATTTCAGAAACCCGTAGCGTTTTGACAGCCAGTAGCATTTCAGGAGCCAGTACCATTTCAACAGCCAGTACCATTTCAACAGCCAGTATCACTTCAAGAGCCAGTAGCACTTCAAGAGCCAGTAGTATTTCAGCATCCAAACATACCTGGTACAAGTCGGCATAAGTGATGATAGGAAACGCCGCCTTCACAGGCTCTAGAAACTCCACCGCCCAAGCCAATCCAGCATTAGCTCCATGTGCAAGCTCCTCAGGGTTTCGGATGCTGCCATTGGCTCCTCCAGTCTTTGTCTTGTAATCCCATGTGCCGCAACTATGCCATCTGTGTTGACGAAAACAGCAAACCAACTAGAGTATTCATTAAAATGTACAAGAAAATTCAAGAAATATCCAATAAAAAGACCTCCGATAGGGCCAGAATGTACATCAGAATCACTCTTCATAGGGTTCTAAATAAGAAGACAACCGAAAACATTGAAGAAGGAAAGCAGTTCAATAAGGCTAAACTAGGTTCTTACAACTTAAAATCTTAAGAACAGCCTGTAATAAGGAGATATGATAAGCAAGCACAGGTTAAAATTAAAAAAAAAGGACCTACTGTGGAGATCAGTGATAAAAGCTACACATTGAAATCGATAAAACCTCCAAGATGTCGAGCAAATGACAAATTCTCAAAAGTGTTGTAGTGATTCAATCGCAAAATGCCTAATTTAAAATGAAGTATTTTCTATATTAACCTAACAGCAGGATTGACTTACGCAAGACGGACCATAATAGGCGCACAGTTCTTCTCTGCATTCACAAACAAAAAAAAGGGCATATATTAGTCTTATGGATTACAAAAAAAAAAAAAAATGTATTTGCTCTCAAACATTAACACCTAACCTTCCAATCCAGATTTACAGCTAATCAAAAATCTTAAGTGTCAGCAGTTCCAGTTCAACTATGAGCACATTCCTCTTCGTCAACATTCGCCCTTTTCCATAAACAGCTAACAGACAAGCAACATTCATCTTTAGGCGTCCCACTCTCTCCCTCTCCACCTTAGCTATCTCTCTTCCTTCTCCACTTTCCATCCACAAACAACCTGGAGACACATTCCGCACATGTAACTACTTGAAGGAATCCAAATATTCTTAATACCTGCAATAATGCCTCTCAACTTCCTGCGAGCCTTCTCAATGGCCACCTTGTATTCATCACTCACTACCGGGTAGCCCATGGCTGCTTCCACGCACAAGTAGAAAGAAGGAGAAGGACTTAACTACAGGAAGTGAGTGAATGTAATTGCAAGCTGCAGAGTAAGGAGAAGGAAAGATGACAATTATATCTCATAAGCGTACAGCCGCCCGTACGATTCGAGAACCGAACTGAACGGACTGCGATCTGATGGTCAGGATCGCGTCCGCATTAGGAGGTGAATAAGTTCAGGTAATCTAGGTGGAGGGACACACACCGTGAATCGTTAGCGTCAATGTTTCGCCACTTTAATTACTTTTTCTCCGTGCACACATAAAAAAATACGTGTGTAGACCGCAAATCGGACAGTAATGTCACACGCGCATTGGAACAGAGAGCCCTTCGCTAATCCCCCGAAAAAGTTAACCGACCCGCAAGCGATTTTCCTGCCCAAAAAATTCTGTTATCGAACCTTTATTACAATCGACGAGATTAACGAAGGGAACTCCGTCACAATGGACATTTGCCGTACAGCGCCAAATGTACTAGAAGAGCTCTTTAGTTACCGCTAAAAGTTAAAGATGATTTAAGTGGCGAAAAATATATCGGACGCTAAAAGCAATTAACTGTGTACCCTTGGAGTATTAACCCTCGTAGGCGTGCGGCCAGATGTACGGATATCGATCCGAGCCTCGAAGGTCGTTCGCTCAACATAAACACCGATCGAACGGTCACAATAACGTCGTCAGAAAATAAAGAGGTAAATGTGCGCAAGGGAAACACGAGATGAATCAAACAATAAAACTTCATAGGGGTATGGCCTACCCGTACGGCTCAAGAACCGAACCGATGGCCGTACAGAAAAAACACGATCGGACGGTCACGATCGTGGACAAAAAGTATGAGATTAAGGGCAGTAGCACAAATTAAAATCTATTTCGCAGTCGGGAGCTAAACGCCAAAATAATTTTGTACGCTTTTGTAAAAGTTATTTAACCGACAGCGAAACATAAGTCAATATGTGACGATGGAATACCGCCCTTAGATCGAGATCTGTAACTGGCGTCGCACTAGCAGAAAACATGCTGTTCGTACAGAAAACTGTACGAATATGTTCAGAACCGTACATTTATGTGTCCGATACCTGCGATTCCTGGCAAGTAACCGCGTGCGTCTATGCAAATACAAACCGGCTGCGTGTTCGTCCTGCTGCCAAGAGTTACAGCGAGTAATCCGCACGTGTGAACACCATTCTCGATTCATTTTAAGGGTACATCATGGTGTGAACCCTGTGGGGAATCTCACATTGTTTGAATACGGTGCAGTACTGTACTTTGCGATAATCGCAGTTAGACTTCCGCGGTGATACTCAAAAGTAGGCGTTTATAGTTCAAAAGTAGGCGTTTTTATGGTAGGCCTTTGGTCGGCACCTTTATCGTAAGTTGTGTTATGGGCTTTTCATGTATCTTCTTAGATCGCTACTTTGATCAGCGACCGTACGATTTTCCGAATCTGACGGTGAAAACAAAAAAGTTGGTCCGAATGTTGTAATTGGTTTAATTTTTGGTCCGAATGTTTTAATTGGTCCGAATAGGTCCGAATACAATATGGGTCTTAAGGTCATATTTTATGTTTTGCATACAATAAGCATATTGTATGGGCCTACTTGCCCTACTTTCACCTACTTTTGAACTATATACTGTACCGATTACATATCCCTAACAGAGGTTGGGGACATTTCGACGACATTCGCACTTTCAGTCCTTAGAGTTGATTTCGTGCGAATCATTGCGAAATCGGAAATTTCCCATCGCAAGCAGGTGCTGACTTCGCAATGAACGATTCTCCGTCGAGATTCTGTCGGCGAATAACACCTTTTCGTACGGCTCTCGTTGCCTCGTTCGCGGATAAACACACGACACCAAAATGCGAGGAAGATTTTCCGGAGATTTTCAAAGATGATTCGGATTGTCAAAGACTCGCGGTGTCGCGTCACAGCTCACAGGTACAGTAGCGATTCGGTAACGGTAGATAGTAGGCGGATCTGATGGCGATATGTACTACAGCAGTCGATTTCGGTGTACACATTTCCTTCTGGAACATTCTGCAGAGTATGGTACCTAGAGTGCCACGTGCGAGGAACATTCTGCAATAATACGTGGCCAGTGCCACGCTAGACGTCGACAGTCTTATTAGCAAAAGGAGACTCCAGAATCTTCGTTATCGACCCTTTAGAATGACTGAATGAAGCTACGCGACAACGAACTAACTTCACAAATTTAAAAAAAAAGCTTAAGACCGTACGGTTTTTAGGTCATTAATAAAAGGGTTATCTCTCAACTTATCAGCAATAGAAACCTTGTCCCGGTTTTGTCCTCTCTGCGGCACGCACCGGGCACGTAACCTGTACGGCAGGCTCTTTGAAACTGGGTCACGTAAAAGTAATCCGTATCCGCGAACCCGGCAGTCGGAATTGCGACGCGTCGTTTATTTTCGATTCCGTACATATTGAAAAATGATTGCCGGGGAAACTAAAGAAAATCTAAGGCAACGACAAAAGAAAATGTAAACCAAAAACGTTTACGAACTGCATATAAATAAACGGGGTCTAGCGTCAGCATGACGGGAAACAGTAAACGTCAACGTCGACGAGTTACACGCTATTACAGTGAGTGTCTGACGGCTGGCATGATGTGTCGGTTCAAATGGTACATGTTTCTTCAACACCATTTAAAGTTAGGAGGTTGTCGTCATCATCAAGGCGTTGAGGGGAGCTCCATGGAGTCGTTTCTGTCTTCCCACTCTCCCTCCCTTTGACTCTTTCTCTTACAAAAAAAGAAAAATGTCTTCCTCTCCCCTCCTTCCTCCTCCCCCTCCCTAAGAGATTGGAGGAGGCGGACGTTAGGGAGATGGGGAGGGGAGAGTGAGAGACGGAGCGCAACAAGGGTGAAAGGGGCAGTGAATTACTATTAGTGTTGATAAAACTAATTTGGTCCCAGTTATTTTCACCCTCCAAACACAAAATATCGTCATTACTATTTTTTTCTCTTAATGTTAGCTCTTTCTATGGTTCCCACTCGACCACCTCATTAAGACCGATAGTAGGATTCTTACATCTAAAAGAGTCAACATTAATTGTGATTCACAATTAACGTTTAAAGTCATTTATTTGTAATTCGTTTCATTAATTGTGATTATTTCTTAACATTTACTGCGATTCACAATTATTGTCAAGAAACAAATGTTGTGATTCGTTTCATTAATCGTGCTAATTTCTCAACAGTAATTTTGATCTACGGTGTACCGTCCAAACCATGAAAACTGATAGTAACGATAAACTCAAAATAAAGTGAAGAACCAACTTTAAAAACTATAACAATCAACAAAAAGGATAAGGAAAAGTCGAAGAATTAAGATCAGGGCAAAAAGAGTAGCCGAAAGGAAATAGACACTAGAAAAATAGACAATAGAAAATAGAAAAACAGACTAAAAAGGAGGCCCAAAAGTTTCCGTGTGAAAAAGTAAGTAATAGAAATTTACAATGGAAGAATGATACCCCTTCTTCTAATATTTGCCATAAAACAAAACACTTGGAGCTATACTCAACCTAATAAGCTGCTTTTAACTAATGAAAACTGAGATTGCTTCCGAAAACACACTTTATGCTCAAAATTTGTCGTTTACAAAATGAAAACGTGTGCAAGAAAACATAACAGGTAGACTTCAAAGACTTCATTCGACCGTATGTGTGATAAATTGACTCTCTCCAAATCTCCTTTTTTCCAATTCTCTCTTCTCCAAATCTCCTTTCTCCAAATCTCCTTTCTCCAAATCTCCTTTTTCCAAATCTCCTTTCTCCAAATCTCCTCTCTCCAGATTACCGCTCTCCTGATTCCCTCTCTCCGGATTGCCTCTCCCTCAAAAAAAAACAACAAAAGGATTCGAACTCCCAAATACTACTACCACCCTAAACTTGATCCATATCCCGTTCCTTTGCTTGAACCAGTACCATATCCCGAACTTGAACCGTAACTCGTTCCAGAACTTAATCTCGAAGCAGGAACTGAACCTGACCCTAAACCTGAACCGGATCCAGACTTGAAAGAAACTTCGCGTTCTCTCTTCAACACGTCCTCGGCGTCCCGTAGTGACTTTTGTCTTCTAGTTTCAGCCTCCTCTGCCGCTTTCTTTATCGAGGTGGAAACCATAAACAGGACTTTCGCTGCCCTCGTCCTGGAGTCGCGTCAAAAGGAAGATCAGAAAATAAAAAAAAAAACGAGAAGAGAGGACTTTTGAAAAAAGAGAGAGCGAGAGAGGAGAGAGCGAGAGAAGAGAGACAAATCTCGAAGACTCTCTGATCATGGAGAAGGCAAGAGGGAGAAGAATCTCTAAGACTCTCCTATCAGCGAACCGTTAAGGAAGTCAAAAGAGTAAGCACGTTTTTTCTAAAGAGAGAGAGAGAGAGAGAGAGAGAGAGAGAGAGAGAGAGAGAGAGAGAGAGAGAGAGAGAGAGAGAGAGAGAGAGAGAGAGAGAGAGAGAGAGAGAGAGAGAGAGAGAGAGAGAGGATAGAGGAGAGAGAGATAGAGGAGAGAGGGAGAGAGAGGCGTGAGGGGTAGAGGAGAGAGAGGGGGAGAGAGAGAGAGAGAGAGAGTCTTACTTCGGGTCATCTGGCTTCCCACTGGCTGATGTATTTGACTTTGAACCACCGGACGAAAACGGCATCGATAAAGAAGATCGTGACGATGTCGTCGAAGCAGAAGGAACTTGAGCATACGAAGGAAGGGCAGAGGGAACTTGGGCATAAGATGGTAAGGCTCCACTTAAAGAATCTAAATTGTATGCAGATGCAGTATAAGGAGAATGACTGGCTTCTCCCTGGTAATTTGAGCCCTCTATTAAACGCCCAGCTGCCTCTCTCAAGCCTCTTTCAAATCGATCATTCACTCCTCCAGAATTCTGTCACAATATACACAATTGAAAAGTATGAGATCCATACATACACACACAGAAAGAGAGAGAGAGCGGGAGAGAGAGAGAGAGAGAGAGAGAGAGAGAGAGAGAGAGAGAGAGAGAGAGAGAGAGAGAGAGAGAGAGAGAGAGAGAGGAGAGAGGGAGAGAGGGAGAGAGAGGGGGGGATAGAGGGAGATAGGGAGAGAGAGAGAGGAGAGAGGGAGAGAGGGAGAGAGAGAGGGGGGGATAGAGGGAGATAGGGAGAGAGACCACACAGCAATTTCATTAATTTTATCTGTTCCAAGCTCAGTTGGCATGAAAAATCATTCTAATATTGCCAATGGCAGTAGGGTTGATCCAGTCAGAAAAACATTCAGCAATTAACACACTCTCTACGTTTTTGCTAATACAAGGTCAAAAAGGAGATAAGAGTGTGGTTAAAGGAAACAAAAGGGATAATTTCTTGGAGTTGTTCAAATGCTTTGCGAATAGAAAAGACAGAGACTCACTAAAATAAATATAAACCGAGTGTACTTCTGCCTCCTTTTCAAATCGGGCATTTAAATTCGCGGAATTATTACCATAGAATGATTGACCATTGTCAGTCGGCTAAAAAAGAATTGCTCTATCTCGTAATGCTTCGTTCTTAAAGTATACAAAATCAATTCATTAATAATCTTGGCAATGCATACTTTATGCTCTGAATCCAAAATAATCCCATAGAGCATTGAAGTGAGCTGCTCTTTAGAAAAACTTACCTCCAACAAAATTAAAAGAGAATAATATAGATCGTTGACGAGGGCATCCCGGTCATAATGGTCCTTTCCCATACGAGCACTGTTAAGAAAATCTGATAGATTTAACCAACTTCCTTTGGAAAAGTCTCCATATTTGCTAGACATGCTCGTCAAGACATTCCCAACAACCAATACGGCATCTAGTGGTACACTGCTCTTCTCAGAATCTGTCTGCAAAATCGTTCCAAAAAACCTTCGCAACATAAATAAAAACCATGGGGCGGACGGGCGGATGAATACTGCAGATGTAGTAGACATTTGCAATGTAATGTAAATAAAAAAAACATTACATTAATGTACTGCAATGTCTACTACACAAGACTACAAGAACGAAGGCAAAAAGTAATGTCTACCGCAATGTATGACTGATACGCACGACAAAACGTTACCAGAAACCAAAATAATTTTCAAATAGTTCCTGTATTTTACACAGACAAAGCTATGGTGAGAGTCTCCATTCCAATGACTACACTGCCCTCCATAAGTATTCTGGACTTGATGAGTCCGTTTGTTCAGAAACCGCTTTTATGGTATTCATACATGATTTAGCGTGGGAATATAACTACAAATCCCAATTACGGTCCTTAAGGTTACCCATCGCCCATAATCACGACCTGACATCACCGTGCTACTTCAAAAAAGTAGATGTCATCAACAATCATAGTCCACCCAGAGTAAGTACTAAACAGCACACTGCAAAACAAATTATGAATTATTAGGGAACCAATATTATGAAAACATGAACAACCTGCATTAATCGGCAACGCAATTTAAAAACAAGCAACAATTTAAGAGAAGCTGTAAGAAAAATAACAGTCTAGATAAGAGAAACTATGAGAAAACTCACAATTTAGAGACAACTCACCAATTTTATCGCGGCTTTTCGAGCAGCGGCAGCAGCTTCATTGTTGTAACCAGCCAAGAAAAGGTAACAGAAGCGTTGCATCACTGATCGAAACAACAAAAAAAAAAAAAAACATATACATGTAAACACACATAAATACTTTTAAACATAATACACAAATATAAACACAGCATCGACAAAGTATGATACACGTGATAGAAAACTGCCTGGATATTAAATTATTGAAAAAACATAAAACACATGTGATGCATACAAGTGCTTGAGCAGAGAGACATCTTCAATTGTAGAAAGAAGGGTGTAAGAAAAACTTCAACACTCCATTTCTAAGAAGGCAAGAAGCTAATTGATAATTTCTTCATTAGGAGTCTTTGTGTCGACTGCAGTGTACCAGCACGCCGTGAATCACTATTAGCGTTAAGAATATATAGCGAGGGGTTTAATTTTAGTGTTATTAATTCTAATTCAGGTCCTGGCGACGTGGACGTATTTCAACTGCTTAGCAAATTAGGGTCAAGTTTAAAACAATCGGTATTATTAACACAAATTCATGCTCAGGGACCAGAAAAAAATCGGCACCGAATCGGTGTCATTACCCTAATAGCGATTCACGGTGTACCTTCACATAAATAAGGTTGAATGTTAGAGATTATGTAGACATATTGCTATATGTCCATTTACGTTATCTGTAGCCAAGTACAAATTAGTCACTTTGTATTTTTTTTAAACATAATATTATGAATGCAAGTAGGCTGGAATGCCGCTGGTCCTCTACAAGAGCAACCTTCGTCCTAACCCTAACCATAACCCTAATTTATAGCTCTAAAACTACACAGCCCATCGATAATAGCGTTACATGTTTTTTTGGGCACTCAATGCCCTTTTACAGAATTTTCCAATTCAATTGTGACATCACAATCGAAAGGTGATATCATTATCTTCCGATTGCTCACTTTCAAACAAAAAATCAACGGTCAAAAAATTGACCTAATATGTACGAAATTTGACCTAAAGTGTACGAAAGTTTGACCTAAAGTGTACGAAAGTTTGACCTACAGTATACAACAGCTGTGAGTGCAATAACTATCTCAACTGTCACATGTTTAAAACAGGAACATCATGCAATGCGAGACAAGTTCGATTAAGAGACACATATAGTATCCGTAGTTTGAATGTGCTAAACCGTTTACTATATGCTGTTAAACCTTATTATACGCGCAATTCAAGAGTGCTTCCGAAATTTTTCCGCACTTTATAACTATGGCAGGTTTAAAAAAATTAACTTAGTAAAGCTTAATGAAACAAACCTCAGGAGGAGCGGAAGTTGGAGATGGAGAGGGAATAGGGAATACGGAGACAACGAGGGATAAGAAAGAGATAATGAAAGAGAGGGAGATAAGAGGGAGGGAGGGAGATAGACAGACAAGGAGACGGAAATGATGAAACAAAATGGCACCTGAAAACAATATTTCTGGAGCTGGTTTTGCTAATTTTCGAAGGCTTTCCATTTGTTCCTTTTCGTGGTAATCCGCGTACTGCTTTTGCGCTTTATTGATGGCATTGGAGATTCCATTTGCACTGGCAACTGTGGCGTTCCACAGAAATCCTAATCCTTTCTGAGCAATGATTCCAACATCTTGCGACATTGTGTCTCTAACAACTGGAATTCAAATTAGCTTTTGGATTTTTTTCAGCAGTTATAAGGCTTTTAAATATTTGTTGAGGTTTTTTGAGGTGCTCGAGCAAGTGGAACCCAGGCTGGGAGAAAGAAATGATAAAGAATGGCTGTCCGCAAGCAAGGAAAACCAAAGGTGGATGAGAATTAAATTTTGTTTGTTGAGGGAAGCAATACAAAAAAATAGCACTCTGATTGAGACAGAAAAATACAGTACTGTAGTGACAAAAAGTTTAAAGGGGAGGGATGTTAGCAGCAAAAATGCTCATCATAAGATTGCTTTCCCTACAATTCTTCATGCATCATAAATTCATGACTGCTTGCACATGAGTTTTTCACTTTATTTTGCGTCTCCCGTCCTTTTTTATCGCTTGCCCGTTTACTTTTGGCCGTACGAAATTTTCACTTTTTTGGCGTCACTTTTTGTATTTCTCATGTGGCCTGCCCGCGCGTGAATTTTTCCACTTTTTTATATTTTTTACGCTCTTTGTTTGTTTGGTGAAACTTCAACGCACCTTCATGTATGACGACGTCGTGACAAAGAGTTGGTGAAGTCCGTTCTTGCGGCAATTTTGATGTGTAAATCGGTTGAAAATAAATCGGCCATATTGCACAATCGTGAAAGCGTGGGCGACATCGACATGAGCGATTTAAATCTTGTTAGGCGATTTTCAAAGAATAGGTTTGTGTCAAACAGGCAACAATTCGGAAATTGTGGTTCTTAGCCTGTAACAAAAGTTACTTCAAAGGAACAATAGCTTTAACCTTATTAAACCAGTATGTTGTCTCTGAGTCTGTGTTTTCGCACTATACATTAAATCTAAGAAGAAAAATGAGATTTCATTATTACATTTACAAGTTACTAAAAAATACAGAATGACATAAATATAAATAAAAAAACAAAGATAATATAATAAGACACGAGGAATGGTGTAACTACTACAAATATATCTACAAAATTTGTTGTATGAAGAAATAGTACACAACCGTACACCAAAATAACACAAAAAAGGCATTGTTCGAATGTGTTTTTAACTGACGAATCTCTATATCTAACACGAAAAAAAAGAACATATATATGTGTATATCACATTTTATTACGAAAGAACAATGATGAACAAACTAAGCACATCGGATCCAAAAACAAACTGAAAAACTAGTAGGCGAAATCAAAAACCGATGTGAAAAAAACTAACACGCAGACAAAAAGCGCGCCAACCAAAGACATCCAAACAAACAACAACCACAAAGGTAATAACATAATAGGGAAGCCAAACTAACACTAGAAAACGGAACCACAACAAGGTTAATTATTCACTAATAACAACCCCATCCACCAAGCTCAAGGGAGCACGCCGAGGAAGTTAGGAAACACGTCGACGATCCCTAACAGTGACAGTCGATTGAAAGAGGATAGAAGCTTGTACTCGTTGTAAAGCCACGGATACACGATGGAGATATAAAAAAGGGAGGATCAAAGCAAGAGGGCTCTTATCGCACCTTCTCTTGAAAGAGCACCGATCACAAATACGGAGAAACTCGTTCAAAGCAACTTCTAAACAACTAAACATCTTGAATGCCACCAGAATAAAGACGTCCATAGTACCACATTACGCATTATTTGGCTACTTCTTCTTAGACGCGGCTCGAGCCGCCACTCCAATACGTCCAGCCGTTTGACAAACGACTATATCCGAGGAAGGGTTTGCCAAAACAATGTCACCAAATATATGACAAGCACTACCAAGCAATACAATATCAATTCACTACAAAGGAATAATATGGGTGATATCCCTCCTCAAAAGCAATAGTCGCAATGGTGTTGAAAATAGTGTCGTGGGCCCGATGAACTCTCCTCCATGGGAGCAACGCAGCAAATGGACACCATCGGTCTAAATGACTGACCGAGCGAGCAAACAAGAGAGCCAAGTAATGGTGAATTTAGGCCAAGCCTAAACTCGAGGGCGGTGTTGAATTCAGCAAACGTGCAAATAGAGGGAAGAGAATGAATGTAACCAATAGCCAAACTCTAAAACTAGGCCCACAAAAACCAAAAGGAAGCACGCGAAGAATAAGATGGAAGCGCCTCAAGAAGCTTCGATCGGATGGTGGCGAAAACTTCATAAAAAAAAATCGTTATAAATTGATTCGTGCACACGCGCAACTAGATCCGTGACAAAGGTGGAGAGAAGCGGCATATTCAGTAAATAAAGAGTAGAAATGGAGCAAGACGCTACCAAAATGGATTGTTGGAAGGCGGAGACACATTCTGAAACATCAGGGGAAACGGTAACAAAAACAAAAGTATCCAGTTACAACAGTGAATGCAATAAGGGGCTAACCCTCCAAATAAGCACCAGGCGCCACACATGATATAAATACTAAACCATTTCTCTTACAAGGATAAGAAGCGACTCCTAAATGCAAATCGTAAGCCCAAGCTCGAGATCAAAAGCCCACACCCCAACAAACTGTGGAGGACGCTCGTGAGGCGATCATCAAAGGACGAAAGAAATGTGACAAAAGTTTGGGTGGGGGAAGGGGGGGGTAGGCGTAAGGTAAGAGGCATGGTGGAGGGAACATCGTGTCAAAAGAGCAAAAGCCATCCGAGGATTAAGAAGATTGTGGATGCCTCCTATGTAGGTCAAATCTGTTTGAAAAGTGGAATCAAGAAATTGGACTACAAAGGTATTTGACCCAAGCGAGCAACCCAACACAATAATGCCATCGGGTGAAGTAAAGGTATGAAACCTCAAGGGGGGTAAAGGAAAGAGGGTTATCAAAAGGTGACAAAACAACACACTTGGGCGGTTGAACAAAAACAACGATCTTTAGAAAGGTTATAGGGCGGAACGACTTAGTCCATATGGTCGATAATATGGGTATCGTCCGCTTCTGAAGGAAAGAGGCAAGATGGGAAAACGGAAGCCAAAGCGAGGAGGGTGCGATAAGAGGAAAGGCAAGCAAAGGTCCACCAAAAGGGTTACATTGACGCTGATTGCAGAAGATTGCGGAATCAAATAATTTCAACCAAGAAGGTGAGGTCAGAATTTAAAAGACTCGCACAAAGGGAACTATCAGAACAACTGGAGAGGGGAGAGTAGCCTTAAGCTGCGAAAAAATGACGTTGCGATCTACTATGTTGGCAGCTTCGGGAACATTAACTTGGAGGACTAATCAACCCCGATGGAGATACAACAATGCTCAAATCCCGTGGATTGCGACCTCACACCTCCCCCGAGTGGGCACCCAAAGTGATGAGGAGAAATGTAATCGTGAGACGACGACCAGAGTTGGATACAAATGGCACGTGTCACAAAATGGTATAAGACTTCTCTCATGGAGATAGGGCGGATCCCTCGCCGTGACAACCACGCCGTGAAAAGATCACAAATCTGAAAGGGAATATTCCTTCTAGACCATTAAGTTGACAAAGTCCACACGATTAGATTTTTTTGAAGCACAACCACAATAAGAAAGAAAATAAGCAAATTTGAAAGTTGACAAACCAATGAAACAAAAACATGTGAAAATAGATTTATTAGAAACAGGGTGGAGCTCAATATATATGACACTTTTGTTAAAAGTCGTCTAAGTACTAATGTCGCTTTTGGTACGCGCCTTTTACATGCTACAAATCAAAATTAATATAACACCTATTTTTTTTTTCTTTTCTAAAAAGGTCAAATTAACTATACACACTTAACAAACTACTAGACGATACCATATACGTCGACAAACGTGTTCCAAAAAGAAAAAAAAAAACTTGTTAGTTGTAAATATTGGATTTTGATTTTTATCCACAACTTAACTATAAAACGAGAAAAGAAAAACCTCTTTTATTTATCCCAACGATGCCAAAAAATATGCACAAAATAACTATAAAACGAGAAAAAAAAAACCTTTTTTGTTTATCCCAACGATGCCAAAAACTATGCACAAAAGTCAAACATTGCTTATGAGGAAAGGAATGAAAAAACAAAAAGTTTACCCTCAAGACTCTTCTCCCATAAGAAAAGCCTAAAAGTCTCCGAAAATATGAATGGCTTAGATTCCAGCTCCACCAATAAGATTGTCGGATCCTTGTAGTCTCACGGCATCTTCCCATTGTAAACAAAATTTCCTCGCTACGTCTAAAAAAAAAAAAAGAGAGAGAGAGAGAGAGTCGATACATCGAGACGATATATTGATTACCGGGTACCCAAAATTAGGTACATATCGAATATCGGCAAGGGTCCCTCGATACACAACACTAGATAAAAGCATAAAAAATATGGAAACATTAAAACTATAAAAGCACAAAAATGTGAAGACACAAAAAAGTCGAAAGCAAAAAAAACATGAAAGCGTAAAAAACATGGAAGCAAAAAAAAAAACGAAAGCCTAAAAAATATGAAAGCATAAAATTTGTACCATGTTTCATCGATAAGGCGGGAGTTTTCTCCTCGAGCATCCCGACGACTTTTGCCGGTGTTCCAGCAACCATACTGATAAAGACGAAAGAAAAAAAAACACAAAAGAAAAAGGAAAAAAGACGAATCACAACAAAGAAAAACCGAATCGCAAAAAACTAGGAAAGAAGACTTAAAGAAAAATAATGATCAACCAATGTCCAACTCTTCTCCTTTGCAGAAGTTTCCATATAATGAAAATCGAAAGCCTGGTTACTATATGATAACCAAGAAACCCATAAACAGAATCCCCCTCTCCCCCTCACCCCCTCTTCCCCTCTTCCCCTCTTCCCCTCTTCCCTCTCCCCTCTCCCCTGTCTCCCTCTCAACAGAACCATTCCTCTCATAAATGACGGTGTTTTCCAATTTCCTTGTTTGAGAAAAAATAATCCGCACAAAATAGTCAGTTATACAGACCATAAAAAAGAGGATATTTTGACTGCATCAAAAGAAAAAAATCAATTTCTCAAAAAATACAGTCAAAGGCAAGAAATCCAGGCATTCCACAAAAGACTTAGGAAAACCATCTCCGTTAAAAACATATTTTTGAAAAGAAAACGAAAAACCCAAAAAATTCCGGAAAGAACTTTAAGAAGACCAGGAATATCACCTGTGTGGAGGAACGTTTTTCAAAACAAGAGATCCAGCGGCAACCATGGCTCCTTTTCCTACAGTTATATTCCCTAATACTGTGGCTCCAGCCCCAATTAAAACCCCTTCATGAATTTTGGGATGTCGATCTCCGGCCTCCTTTCCCGTGCCACCGAGAGTGACACCCTGCATTAAAATCTCACAGTTTCAACACTACTTAGTTTTTAACAACTTTCAATCTCACAGTTTTAACACTTAGGTTTCTGGACAAATTTCATTCTCACGATTTTGACATTATTAGGACTTATCATCTCACAGTTTTAACTACACCAAGTTTCTGAACAACTTTCAATCTCACAGTTTTGACAGTATCAGGTTTCTTCAATTTCAGAGTTTTAACACTAACGAAGTTTCTGAACAACTTTCAACCTCACAGTCTTGGCATTATTAAGTTTCTGGATGACTTTCATTCTCGCAATTTTAGCATCAGTAGGACTTTCAATCTCACAATTTTGACACTGTTAAGTTTCTGAACAACTTTCATCCTCACGGTTGACAGTAATTAAATTTCGGAACAACTTTCACTCTCACAAATTTGATATTATTAGGCTTCTGAACATCTTTTATCCTCCAGGTTTTGACAATATTTAAGTTACTAAATGTACATATTTCGAGCACCTGAGCATACCATTTTCCAACACAAAAACTACATGTTATCCAAGCTACTCATAATACAGTTTAAAAAATGGTTAATTTTGCACCTGAAGCATAGGTATCATAATATTGTTTGTTTGAATCCCTTTGGTGAAGTAAAAAGAAAGAAATGATTTACTTTCTCACCTGAAGCATAGACACTCTATCGCCTATTACAGCCGTTTCTCCAATTACCACACCCGTTCCGTGATCCAAAAGAATCCCATATCCTATTTTCGCAGCTGAAAGTGTCCGATAGCAGAAAATGTCAGCAAGTAAAAAATTACTGTTATGGCCTTAGAGTAAATCTTAGATTATGGCCTTGGAGTAGACCAGTTTAGAGTAAATATTAGATTATGGCCTTGGAGTAGACCAGTCTCTCCTTTCACAATTCTACGTCAAAACAGCTCCAAGAATCTTGAATAGAGGTGAATGTAACAGAAAGTATACAAATCTCTACTTAAGATCGTAGCGATAAACTGGACTCACAAGACAAAGTGAATTCTTGGATTGCTTGTACTAAACATGACTTTATGAGAATGCTTCCCTTACAAAGCAATACAACAATGCTTTTCTTGCAGGGCGCTGAAACAACATTTTGACAAGCTACACCATTCACCGCTATTAGAGTTAATAACACTAACTCGGTCGCAAGCACTTTTTTAACCCGAACTCGTAAATTAGTGTTCTTGTGTGCATTTTAACGAGTGGACAGAAAGACGCCGCGTCATTTAACCCTGAATTAGTGTTACTAAATCTGACTTAGAATAACATTGATGATTCATTTACCCAAAACATGGTAAACGGTATAAATTCTTAAGTACTACAAAAATGTTCCGCTTACCTGGATGAATGTCCACAGCAAAGACCTGCAAAACCTAGCCCAACCGCCACTGTAAGTGGAAGAGTGAAAATATGTACGTTTGGCGATAAGCTTCGACATAATCGTTGGCCGCAAAAACAGCAACGTGTTTTCCTAACTATAAAGAATGAAAATTTGTAGGTTTAGGCAAGACTATAGGCATTAATAGTTGAAATTTTGACCGCTTCACAGTAAATAACGTGGCATGTACTAGTTAGTCAACCCACCCTATCTTGAATATCCTTCCTAGGGATCCATACCGAGGGCGAATTTCCGATAACAGATAATCGGTAATTTTGGTTTTTTTGTCCACAATACCCTCAAATTCATACTAATGGTGGCAGATGTTGTAACAAGCCAAAGAAAGAATTTAATAAAAAAAAAACAGCCCAAGCTCCATACAATAGATTACGATGAACGCTTCTGCCTTCGTTTTCATTTTCAGCCTCAGGTATTATTTCTCAAGACTTCACTATCGAAACCAAAAATGTACAGACAGCCTTGAACTCTTCATTATCCATAGCAAAAAAAAAAATGTACAAACAACATACCTCACTAATACGGCTCTGTAATGCCAAAGCCAAGACTTTCTGTCCCCTTTTCCAAAGAGCGTGGCCAATTCGATACGATTGAATAGCATGATAACCCTGCAAAAGCCACAAGTAATTCATCAGTTCTAGATTTGAGACCACAGTTAGTGCGGATGAACTAACAGCAAAAGGGGAAAATAGTATAGTCCGCGCCACCTCATTAATGAAAAATTCACCTTCTCTCCCGTAATCCCTTCTTGTCATTTTCTCTCTTTCTCCCCTCCTCTCCTTCCCTCTTGCCTTCACCCTCTCCCTCTCTCGCTAACTCACACATTCACTCTTTCTCCCTCTACTTGTTGAGGGGCCGAGAGAGAGAGAGAGAAGGTCGCCAAAATCATTCTGTAATAGATGAATATTTAAAATTTTAGGACCTAATATGATTATAGTCCAGAGTGGTTACAGTGACAGCTGCAGCGAACTGACAAAATTCCAAGGGTATTCTGGGAAAAAGGAGATACTAACAATCGCCTAAATCTTAAGAATTTAATTTAACTAAGATGCTTTTTTTTTTTTTTATGCTTCAAACCTTAAAATAGAGTAGTGCAGAGCTGTACGAGCGACATGAAGGATCACGATCTTTCACTGCCTGCATTGCATAACAATTTGCCCAACAGTCATATAAACAGTTTTGTACCAAAAAATCTGAGAGATGACACACGTGAAAAATAAATTACATAACTAGCCAAGACATGCAGAAATTCAAACAATAGTATAAACGTGAAACCTACAACCAATATTCCCTTGAGCTTTTTAGGATATATAGCAACATCCACATCCTCATGGCTGTGACTGACATTTAATGTCGATGATTTAAAGTCCAAGTACATAAAGAATCATGTACTAACTATTTCTTGAAATAGTACACTATTACGCCGCCCATCGCTATTAGAGTTAATTAATTATAAGCGTTAAGAATTCATTAGAACTAACTATACTAAATTACGTATTGTAACATGGCTCATTACAGGCCACAGAACTAATTAATGTTATTAACAATAATTCATGATTTTAGATCAAAGAAACACTCCCACGAATTAAGTGATCAAACTCTAACAACGATTCACGGTGTAGCGCTCTTGGTGAACTTCATGAGAATCTGCGTGCAACAGATTGCATACGTCTACTCTAAGGTGATTGGTGCATAAGTTCCATCCTCCATTAACACTACCATTCAGTACACCTCTCACCAAAATTAGTATGGCTTCCGCTGACAAGTTGAGGATTGTTAACATGTATCAACACATTGGCCACACAAACTGACGTTACTGCAACTCTCATAGATAAAAGTGCATCTGGCATTACTTCACGTTCTGTACAAGACATAATTGATGACCATCAAACTGACTTAATACATAAATAGTATGAATTACACTAAACTTGGCAAACGGTGTAGCATCCTACTATATTCAGAGTTTTCATCACATCACTAAAAGGCAACATCAAGCAAAAGCTATAAGGCTGAAGTACAACGAATAGCACAAATGTGCAAAAACAATTGGAAAAGCTATACGTCGTGACCCCATACTATATGCATAGTAGTGTTTTTGTACATTGAACTATGGTAGAAAGACACTAACCTGTACATCTGCCCTTATGGCATGGCGAATAGAGTCTTGCATGATGACGTCATCGAACACGTCAAGAAGTTGTGTGGCTAAAAGAGTCGCATTCTTCAATCGGTTTGCAAGAACAAATCCAAGCGACCTTTCGAAACAGGAATGTGCCAAAATACTGGCATACAAAAAACTGCTGAGGAGAGGCTCGCGTTCAGCCTGGACACTCCCCAAGGCATCCAAAAACAACCGTCAAATTGTCAGATTCACATAAGCATCAACCCAACCAATAAGCTTCATTTGACTTTTAATGATAAAATTGACGATAATGATGACAGTGGAATACCATAATCCTAATCCATAACCTCACTTTCAGAACAACAGGAACAACAACTACAACAACGTAGCATTCAGTAAAGGAACTTGAAATATCAAAAAAAAAAAAATCCGCGTGGAAAAGTTATCTTTCAGCTCAACAGCCCCGACAACCTAAAGTCTGTGACAGCAAACAAAGTGAAATGAGCACTTTACAGTTTTATTTTCTGATAACGAGTACAACCAGGCAAGGCAGGCTTTATCACTGACAAAACCAAACGCCACCAAACTCATAAATAAACCAAAATTAAATCATAACAAAAATGTCATGCAATTGCCAACACTACCTCAAACAAAGTTGAACAACTAACTAGCAGTAGTCATATACTTCTAGTTTCGCCACCAAATGTCACTAGGCTCATAAACCATAATTGAACCATAAACAGAACAACGAGCAATTATTTGACTCCCTCGACCAATTGGAATCTTCTCGCTCACATTAGTTGACCACACAACAAGTAACATGACCAAAATATGACAAAAAGTTGACCAAAACATGACCAAAAAAAATGTAAATACCTCAAATAAATTCGAACAAGCAATCAACAGCAATCACATACCTCCAGTTTCGCCTCGGCTCTTATGGCTGCCCATACAGGATCCTTGTGAAGAATCTCGGGCATCTTTTTTCCGGCGGTTACGGGAGGCTGTGCCGCTGAAGCTGCTGGAGTAACCATTGAAACATCAACATCCTTATCATGCTTACCATCCTTCTCTTCCTTATTGACAGAGTTTTTCAATCCATAGCCTGTTTCTTTCCATTCATATCCTATTTTTGTGGTTGCTTCACTTGCTCCTTTAGAAGCTCCAATTGCTTTCTCTTCACCTAATCTGTTCCCTCCAGATACACAAGGGCCACTTGTAGGCACGCCATTAACCGCCTTTCCAGGCTTGGCCATTTTTACACCATTAACGAGCTCCTCTTTCCAGGATTTTGCTAACTCTTTATCCTCCTTACTTTGCATGTAAGCAGGAAAAGCATTTTGCCACTGCGGTTCTCCTCCGTCATTAACATTGTTAGAAACATTATTAATTTTATTCATTGACTCTCTTCCCTTTGTGCCTATCGTTTTCTCCGGCAAAATTTCCTTTTTTGAGACAAAACCAGAGTTTGGTGATATTTTAGAAATTTCTTCAGAATTTGGACCGGAACTTGATTGTCCTTCCCCTACCACTCTCGGTTGCCTTCCCTTCTCTTCAGAAAGAGACGAAAGGGAAGAAGCGTTGATAATGGCCGTTTCTGAGTTAAAAGTAGGAGGGCAGGAAGAAGAAGGGGAAGGAATGGAAATTTCTGAGTGAGAAGAAGAAGGGGAGGAGGAGGGAGGCTGAGGAGATTGTGACCGACTTTGGATAAGAGAGGCACCAAGTGCTTCAAAAACACTTTCGGCAGATGGTTTTGAAGACTTGTTCAACTTTGAAGACTTGTTTGGTTGAGAAGACGGAGAAGATGATGTTGAAAGATTTTCTTCATTAGAGGCATTAACCCTCTTTGAAACACCGTTTCTTCCGGATGCTCTAAGAATCTTATTGCCTTGGCCTGCGAATTTAGTGATAAATCTAAAGTTGTTGCTGTTATTGGAGCTTAAACTTTCAATACTTTTGATGTATGTACAGTTATTAATTTTGAAATCTTTGATATCACTACTGAGTAGTCCCAAATGGCTGCAATTTGAAGCAAAAAACTTGCTTCCAACTTCTTTAAGCTTTTGCTGTAATGAATCATTATTGGAATTCATGTCTATTCGAGGTGAAGTAAAACATAAATTCTCACGTTTCCAGCGCCCTTCAATAGCTGATGAAGAAAATGAGAAGGGAGAAAATGAAGAAAGAAAATGAGAACCTTCGATATGAACTGAAAAAGCAGTAGCCATTACCTTCATTAGAACCTAAGAAAGAGGACACCTTCAAGTGATTTTGAAACGAAAACTTCTTTCCTGGTAAAAGTGGATCCTCTTCAAAAAATTTCGTGTAAAAATTTCAGGAGTTAAACAGAAGAGAAAACAAACACGCTCAAAAATAGAAGCAATTAACGTCGAAAAATTTGTACGTTGACAGAAAGTCGTGTACTGTACTTCGTGCTCTTCTTAGGGTTATTTAGGGTTTCTTACGCTCGGCCTCTCCTGGATACTGCCAATCTTCCGTCCCAATCCACACGAGCGAGGCCGGGGGCGGACAGGAACCATTCACTACCAAAGTACAGTACTGTACCTACGACATCACATAGTTCCAAATGTGCGGAAAATTGTGCGCGTACTATACAATTAAAGTACATTGTTATGTACAGTATAGTACGTACGTAATATATATAATACGAGGTATCTCGCCGTGACCCCGAGGAGTGAATCTTGACCGTCGATTTACCTAAAAGGCACAAAACAGTTTTTTCGGGTTCGCAAAATTGAAAAGCTCGTTTGAAGAATTATGGGCCAATAATAACAAAATTCAATTCCCACTTGACGCAAATATGGTCACAAATAAATCGCACTTTATGCGAATATTACAGAAAAGTGCCACTTGTAGTGCCGTACATTCGGGAGCGACGCAGATATATCAGTTCATCAGTTGCTAATCTAGGGCTGCTGCTTAAAACAGTTACGGGGTTCTTCGTTTTTAAAACAGTTACGGTAGGTTGACCACGGTATCTGATCGGATCTTCAGAAGTGCCGTACACAAGTTTGCCATTTAATTTGTCGTGCGTACAACTGTACGGTGGGGCAATTCCTACCGTGGCCGATATTCATGGTGTGCGTATACAACTATACAATTTTAGAATTTCACAACATCACTATACGGAGAGATATGCTACAGTAGCTTGGATTCACTGCTTGCTACGGCACTTCGAAAGACACGTCAGATATCCAACAAGGCAAAGTCGTCCAGCCCTAAATTACGCTACTACATGTGACCAGGTTGGCGCCTTCCTACGCGTCAGGGCGAAACCGCATTTTCTTTCCGACAAAATTCTTCATTTATGTCAGAGACAGCAATGAACCAATAGGAGTTCATACGTACAGAAATGCTGCTAGGAGGGAGATGCGGCGAATCACTTGTCGGCCGGTAGAACATGGCCGCGGCTACTGGCCAGATCACGGAAACAAATCTTACGAACTGGACAAATAGTCAATGAATTGAACTTACTGTGGAATACTGAATTGTTAAAAAATAGTATGGATATTGTGTGATCCAGGATGGGGGAACATAAAATGATATTGACTTAGCTCTAAAACAAAAGTAAGCGAAGTTCTAATTGAATTTCTTGATTTATAGTGACTGCAACTAGCAATGAGGGTACTGGATCTGTACGGTCATTATCTTTCCAAAATTCTGTTTATTTTTACCACTCCACGACAAGGCACAGAATTGTACACTGCCCATCGTTATAAGAGCTAAAACATTTTTCGGGGCAGTCAAAAGTTCAATCTCTGGTCAGATATTCTTCCAATATTCAGTCATGACATCATGACCGAAGAGTATGACCGTCACCCTTCGAATGCTTGCCTCAAAAAATAGATCCAATGATCACAGAGTAACGCTTTTGGCTGCCCGAAAAATGTTTCGCAATAAAAAGTAATAACTCCGGGCGGTAAAGCGCCAAATTTTACTGGTGCGTAACAAACAATACACTGTATTCGCAGAACCTATGCGATCCACAGCGTCCACGTCAACCATCACTTCAATAAAGACACTACATTACATTGCAGTACAGTACAGTACAGTACAGTACAGTACATGATGCAATTGTACCTTTGTTCAATTCAGTTGTACGAATTGCCGTACTGAATCCTCGTTCCTTCACCTTTTATCTATAAAGTGATGCTGAGCCAAGCTGGCATTTTTCTCCCCTCCAATTCTGTCAGACTCTCTTTCTTTCTCTCTCTCTAAGCTCTCCTCGCCTTTGTCAAAAAGTTTCCTCTCTTTTCTCTTTTAAGGAAACATTTCGTGCGGAATTTCGTGCGTAGACACAGGACTGATTTTTAAGCGTCTCTCTATCGGGAGGGAAATACAGTAGTCCTGATAGAAATCTGAGGCTCCTATAGCCGAAGTAAGTTAAATATTCCCTCACTCCCTTGTCCCCTTTCTCTCTTCTTTCCTCTCTTCTTCCTCTCCTCTCCCGTTCTTCCAGTCTCTATCACGATCCTCTTGAGCGATCGACGTCCGGAGCTTTGATTTTCTATGGAGACTGATGGGATTGATTGTTGACGGAAGATGTGATTGTTATTCAATGAATGTTGCCATTCGTTGATTCAACTGTCAATGATTATGTCAGTATCAATGTCGGGATGACAGTACTAACACCAATGTCAGTCTCAATGTCGATGTTAATGCATTGTTCATATTAATTCCAATCTTAATGTCATCAATGCCAGTGGTAGTTTCGATGTTGACGCCGTATGTTGATTTCAATACCATTATCAACCATAGCTCAAATGTATCAAAACAGTTAGAAACACTCACGGTATCCCTGTTCCATACTCGTATTGTACCCGTTGAATAATATGCATATAGTATGTGGTCATCACTTACAGTGTTTCCGATTGTTTTCACATATTTGAACTCTGATATTGACGCCAATTTCAATGTTGATGTCTATGTTGATTTAAATTTCGTTGTCAATGTCAATGTTGACGCCGAGTCGAGGTGGAGATATCGGGTGTTCAGACGTCAATGTCAATGTTAATGTCCATGGTAATACCAATGTCAATTTAAACCTCCAAGTAAATCTTAGTCTCATTTTTAATCGCATTATTAGCCATTTTTAGTCCTTGTGTCAATTTCAATATTAAAGTCTATTCTAGGCGGCAATGGTGTATCTCAACATTTCTCTATGGTCGGGGATCATTCTTTATGTCAAAGCTGATCCTCAAATTTAACTAAAACTTCATCTCAGCCTTCAAATGTAACACGAAAACAAGCCGATTTCCTGATTATGTTTTCTTGTGGAGCAGATGTGTCAATTAACAATCTCCTTTTGCTCATAGAACCTTTTCGGGAAAAAAAAGGAAAAAACAAATCATGGGACCCCCAACAATTGGAGTAGACCTGAAATCGTGTTTGAGCTTGAGAATACAAGAGGTCGAGCGAGGTCTTTCCAGAAGAGACAAGGCAAATCATTTAGCTTTATTATGGGGACTTCATACCGTCTTGCCACCTGACGTCCAAACAATAGAATCGATGATTGTCGACTTTGATTTTGCTGTCGACTTTGATTTCGACTTCGCGATTCGCACAACATTCAGCAGAGAAAGCGAACAAATTTTTTTTGAGAAAGCGCTTAAAGTTTCCTTGGATATGCAGAGAAAAAAGAGACTTGTCAAAGAAGTTTTGAAAAGTTTTCGTAAGTGGTGTTTAATGACAGATGCGGAACAACAGAAAGCAATATCTACGCAAGAAGTTTTGTTAGAAAGACCAAACGATACGAGAAGAGGAGCTGGTCCATCAACTTCAGGCGAAATAAAAGTGAAAAAGAAGCCATATTATTTTGCAGTTGCCGCAAACTCCCAACCGGATCCTAAGGGAAAACGGCCGATGGATCCTCTTCCTACCCCTGTTTCAATCTGCGTTCATCCAAGTGAACTTGCTATTAAATTGGGTAAGAGCATTTTCAGTACTGTGCGGCATTTTACACGTAATGAAACCTTTGAAATAAAGTATCCGCATTTATTTTGACATAGTTTTCAGCAGGCAGACGGAATACAAATAACTTATGAATGGAGATTTTTAGAGCATCCTTAAGGACTACAACACCGAACACTTGTTTTGACCGCTGCATTTAATTTATTTTCACTGCCGGCGGGTTTTAAAGTTTAAGAATGGGCGTTTTCAGGCAGTCTGGAAAAAACAGATCAGCTTTTTGTTGTCACTGTGACTCGATAATATACAACATTACTATTTTAAGTTAGAATATGTTACATTTTAGAAAAGCATTACAAATATTTTCAGGAAGTGAAGTGTACTTTTTTCTTAATTACTAAATTCCTTAAGGATTTTGACCAGGAAGTTTCGTTTGTTTCAACTTTATCAATCAACAAAGGTTAAATGCATAAAAGGACCAAGCACTCAGTAGAGTAGAAAGGTTTTTTTAGGTAGTGAATATTTATCCACTCATCAGAATTAATGTGGACTTAGTAGTAATATACTTACAAGATTCCGATGCCAGATTAAACTATTCAGAAATTTTCTGACTAGTCTAACTTGAAACTTCTGGACTTTCCTGACCTACATTTTTTCTGACTGCCCCGATCTTGAGTTTTTCAGATCCTATCGAAGATATTTATCGATTCGGAAAAAACCTCGGTTGCGGGAAATTTGGAACACTATTCGAGTGTCAAGAAAAAGCGACAAAAAAATTGGCATGCTGTAAAGCTATATCCAAAACAAAGTTAAAATCACCTGAGGACAAAAATGATGTGAGGAGGGAAATAGCAATTATGCATCATTTGGTCGGACACGAAAATATTGTGGATATATATGGAGCGTATGAAGATAAAGACAATGTGTACATTGTGATGGAGTTATGCGAAGGAGGAGATTTGTACGATACGATTTTAGATAGGATGGATGGAGACGGGGGAACACCTTACAGGTAATTTGTCTCTAATGGGTTTTAGGAGACTCTTTCCTTCTCCCTCTACCTTCGCTGGTATTCTTTCTCTTTCTCTCTTCTCAACCGCCTCTCTGTATTTCTCCCCCCTCCCTCCTGTCTCTCTCTCCCTCACTTTTTCTCTCTCTCACTCTCTCTTTCTTTGTCTCTCTGTCTATGGCGTCTCTATACACTTTATGAATTGAGAGAACATCACCGCGGCTGAAACATTGTAACTTCCAATATTCTGCAAATTTTCCATATTTATGATTAGTAACCTTAGATGGCTGTTTAAGCCATTTAAATGAACCTATTGATTGATGTATTCATTGTTTCAATTACTTACTTTAAGCATTGAAAAACATTTACGGCGGTTGCACAATTTTCGCCTTCAATATGAAATAATTAAAAAAAATGCAATAATTACATCTTTTTGAACTTAAGAATGTATCAGGATCTATTAGAAACTGATGAAAGCTATTCAAAAGTCTACTTTTTTGTGATTTTGCTCTTTTTTTTTGTATAAACGAGCGATATGCCCCCGTGACTGCAATTTTTTCCTATTCTACAGTAAGCAAAAAAGTAAATGTTTTCAATATTGTGCAAAAAGAACACGTTCTTAAACTTTAGAACATGTCACGAGCTATTAGATACTATTGCCATTTTCACAGCGCATTAAATTTTGTCAAAAACTCATAAAGTCATTGTTTTAACTCTTCCATTTTTCTCTCCTTTTTCTTTTCTTTTTTCTTTATTTCATATTTTTCCTGCATTGTCCAATGTAATCTTTTGATTCATACTTTCCTCTATTGCCAATTTTTTCTTGGTCTCGAATTTCTCCCTCTTACTTATTGACATAATCTTTTTATCTATGTTTTAATACACCGTGAACGGCTATTAGCGTTAAAGGCTAATAATTGGTATGAGGACAGTTTTAGTGTTAATAATTCTATCTCCGGTCCAAATGATGTGGACGACAGTGAACCGCAAAAAGAATAAGTGTTAAGTACAAATAACTTTTATTATTAACGCTATTTTGTGCCCAGAGGGCAGGAAAACTGCGACCAAACCAATGTTATTAAAGCTAATTAGCGATTCGCAGTGTACTTCTTTATTTTAGCTTATTTCCCAGCAGTGAATTTATTTATTCGTTTTTGTACAACAGCGAGAGAGATGCCGCGGCGGTGGCAAAAACCATAATGAAAGTCGTGGAGCAATGTCACGCGTTTGGAGTAATTCACCGAGACTTAAAACCGGAAAACTTTCTTGTAACGAGCAAAGGAGAGGGCGGGACTTTAAAAGCTACTGATTTTGGATTGTCGACTTTTTTTCGCCCCGGTGAGCTGTCGAGTCTTATCATTTTGTCTTATTATCCTAACCTCTTACCTCTCACCTCTCACAATACATAGTGTGGAACACTAGCTGTGCCTTTTCGACCGCCTTCACCCTTGTCGCTTTCCTTTTATTCTTTTCCTTTTTGTCCGTCCACTGAGAGTTATTGCAAGTGTGAATTTTACACGCATTTGTATTTACATTCTTATAAACCGTGAAATTTGTCACAATGTTAACCCACTTTTTATTTGACATTCACGGTAATCTGTTCAACACTTCCAGACGAGGGTCTTGTGCATAGATACAAACATAACGTGTATTTCCCTTTCCCGATCCTAAAAAAAACTTTAAATTAGTAAATTAAACCTCGATCGTATAAAATTGCAGGTGAGACTTTTGACCGACATTGTGGGACCCCAACATATATGGCTCCGGAGGTCGTAAAATGGGCCCCGGGAACCTGGAATCCGTCACAAAAACCCCCAAAATATGGCCCAGAAGTGGACATTTGGAGCGCGGGTGTTATTATATATGAACTTTTGTGCGGTTTTCCACCGTTTTATGTCGCGAGTAAGCTTTCCGTTCCCGTTTCGGTCATTGATATCTTCCACGGTTGCTATAGATATTTCTGTTTCTGTCGTTAGTTTATTACTTTCTTCACCTTTTTATGTTCTCTAGAAAGCTTTCCGTTTCTGTAATTTGTTTCGCAGCATTTTTCTGAAAGCTTTCAGTTCTGGTGTTTTTCACGTGTGATAATATTTCCAGATAAGATACATTAATTGCTCAACAAGTACAAATATTTACAGTATCAATTCTTTTCCTTCCTCCCTAAAAAGGTACAACATAGGAAAAACAAAACTACTAAAAGCGACTTCTATTTCTGTTCCACGGTAGCCTAATATGTTTTATATTTTTTGCAGGAGCCGCTACCCCGCAAGAAATTTTTGAGTGTATTTTGAGAGGAAACCTGGATTT
This sequence comes from Zygnema cylindricum, assembly GCA_037447655.1. Taxonomy (NCBI): domain Eukaryota; kingdom Viridiplantae; phylum Streptophyta; class Zygnematophyceae; order Zygnematales; family Zygnemataceae; genus Zygnema; species Zygnema cylindricum. Next base: position 228,220 of record JBBHKE010001749.1, read on the forward strand.
TTCTTCGCCTCCGTGGGATGAAATTTCCGAAGAAGCAAAAGATTTGGTTAAATGGATGTTACAATTAGACCCCAAGTTGAGGGCGACGACTGAGCAAGTACTATGTGAGAAAAACGTTTTGTTTGTTTTCTCTGTATGTCTATTGTTCGTTTGTTCATTTATTCATATATCTTTTTGTGGGTTTGTCTGTGTCTCTGTCTGCCTGTCTATCTGTTTGTCTGTCTATCTTTGTCTCTTCCGCTGTCTCTCTGTCTGTTTTTTTGTCTCTGGCAGTTTGTCTGTCCGTCTGTCTGTCTGTCTGTCTGTCTATCCCTCTGTCCCTTCCTCTGTCTCTCTGTTTGTCTCACCATCTCTCTCTTCCGCTGTCTCTCTGCCTGTTTGTCTCACTGTCTGTCTCTCTGTCTCTTTCTCTGTCCTTCTGTCTCTCTGTCTGTCTGTCTATCTCTCGCTTTCACTGTCGCTCTTTGTCTCTGTCTGTCTCTCTGTTCGTTTCTGTCTGTCTGTCTCTATGTCCCTTTCTCTGTCTCTCTTTTTATCTATCTGTCTCTTCCGCTGTCTCTCGTTCTGTCTGTCTGTCTGTCTAACTCTGTCTGTCTGTCTGTCTGTCTGTCTGTCTTTCTTTTTGTTGGATTGATTTGCCTGTTTGATCTTTGTCTATTTATTTGTCTGTGTGCATTCCTACGGTCGGTGCGATCCAGGCCATCCGTGGATCAACGGTGCAGATGTGGCACCAAATCTCCCTCTCAGCCCGCTGGTGACCTGGAGACTGAAGCAGCCTCTCCCGCATCATATGGGGTCTTCTGGTGAGATTTAGCGCTTTTTCCCGGGTCAAGAAAACTTTTCAGATGCCGTAAAACAGAGGTGAAAAAAAGGTACCCCCAAATGTTTTTGTTCTTTCCCCTATATTTTTCATTTTGTTGCGTTAGGCTACGCGACGAGCTGTGATTGGCCAAAAACTTGATCCCGGTCATCCCCTGGGGCCTACTTACAACCCAAATTTCGTCTGCAAAGTGCACTTAAGCCCTTTAGTCCCTAAATAAGAAAGTCAAAAAGTCAAAAAGTCAAAAATACAAAACGGCAAAAAGTAGAAAAGTCAAAAGGTCAAAGATTTCTTTACACTCACGTGATGTAACATTTCAACCGGGACATTTGTTTACGTACCTTAAATAAATGTGGATTGAGATACTTGCGAAGTTATACGAAGGAGTTGCTTTTTTTTTTTTTTTTTTTTTTTTTTTTTTTTTTTTTTTTTTTTTTTTTTTTTTTTAAATATAGATATTGACTGTTAAGTCTGTGATTTTGAGACGGTTTAAAAAAAAAAAAAAAAAAAAAACAATCCACTTCATGTTTTTTTAACATCCCTTTTTCTTTTCCTTTCTTCTATTTCTTTGTTTCTTTTCCTTTTTTTTTTCTTTCTTTTTTTTTCTCCCTCTTTCTTTTATTTTCAATAGACAATTGTTCCCGGTTGGGGGACGGTTCGGCGAATTTGAGGACAATCTCACTAAGTTCAATTTGGGTCCCACCAAAAAACAGGTAAAATTGGTACCCAAATTTGGTAAACTATGGTTATAAAATTTGATACAGATACAAAATAGGAACGAGATTCCTTTTTTTGATTTGGAATGTTGTTTGTGTGTAACTCCAAATTGGTACAATAAAATATACTATGAGTTTGAAGTCTGTACGGTAAGTATATTTTCTTATCCTTTCTTTATGTTTTTTCTTTGTGGTTCTTTTTCTTTTACAGAGGCGGAAAATTAGAAACGACACATCCTGGAAGGGGATGGAGTCTCGGTGTTACGACCGAATTGTAAAAAAAAGAAAAAGAAAAAGAAAAAAGACAAAGAAAAAACTTTTGTCTCCGTATATGTTCATTACAAGGAAAAACTTACGATTATGAAGCTTCTCGCAAGAATCGTTTAAGACGGCTTTTAGAGGTATTCGTGGATGGGAAATAGACGAATTTTTGTTAATTTACCCCAAAAAAGTGGGGTTTTTTTTTTCACGGAATAAAAATTAATTTCAGGCGATCTACAGGCGATTTGTTCAAGTTAAGAGAGGAATTTTTTTTGTAGCTAGAATTTAGTCTTATCATTAATTTTTTTATTTTGAAACAATTATGTTTTATGGCCAAAGCTTTTTTTTTTTTGTTAATAAAAGCTGTTCGTTTTGTGCTCGTACGCCCATTATTTTTCCCATCTCCCTCTCCCAGACGGATTGTTAGCTAACTAGTAAAGCATAAGGGTAATATTCCATCAGCAAAAAGTGAGGTTATTTACTGGAAGCGGTACATTTTCGTTCTTAGTCCGTATTGTTATGTTCTAGTTTTTTGTCCGTATTGTTTTTATATGAAGATCTACGGAGATTCTCTAAGCTTCTAGCTTTAAACATTGACTGTCAATTTTTTTGCATTTCCGCATCCGCGACGCAATCGCGCAATCCATCCAGTTTGTGGCTACAATTGGTACACCCGGAAATGTAAGATACGATCCACGATGGACGGTCGATGACAATGTTACAAGTGGCAAAGGCCATGTGCCTTTTGCTGGGTGGATTCAAACCTAAAAGGAAATCTTTGTCGGAAGATATCCTCTGGCGTTCCTTTTGCCATCCGTTGACCTTTGTGGAAGTGACTATGCATTTTAAAACATTACAATGAAATTTGTACCATGATATAGTACGCACCCACAGATCTCACAATTTCATACCTTTCTTACAAATTTCGTCTGTTTGTACAAATATTACATTCAAATTCTGTGCTTAATGAATAATTGATGATTTTCAACGTCTCAACACAAGCTTATATGGTACCGACCGAAATAAAACACGTAGGTGAGAGGTACACACAACGTGATGGAATATTGGTCAAACTGCTAGTAAAAGTGTTCGTAAGATTACTAGCAACGCCTGATGACAAGAGGCTCAATTCACCAAAATTTAACAATATAGTAACCCTCCTTCAAAAATGTGTCTTGGAAATATGTACATAACCATGACAATTAAGAAATATCAGTAACGAAAAACTCATAGCTCGAATGTGCAAAAGCAACATAAAAAAACACACAGTGCTGAAATGTAAATGTTACCTTTTTGGATATATCTAAGCCTCAAACTCAAAATTGTAAAACTAGACTAGATTTAAGTGGTTTGACAAAATGCAACGGATATTAATTGCTCCGTTGCTTCCGACCATTCAAAAAATCCATATATTTCATATTTACGGCTTTGTAACACACGTTTTATGTTGGTATGTAGTTTTTAAGGGTGACAACGTCAATAGAAGAATTTGACCATAAAACTTTCACATATTAGAAGATGTCTTAGTGTTGAGCGTTCCATATATCCTAAAAGAATAATGAGCTCGAACCCGGAAGGTGTTATTCGTCTAAATTCAATATTTAAGGATTTTCACCCTTAGAATTCCTATATGATAAAAGACTTCCATGGCGAAGACAAAAAACAAAACATTGGCTAAAACCGCATCAGGCCAAATATCTGCAAACTAGAATGCATTTCTCTCTATAACAAATTTAAATCGCAAAAAATTACTAGAACCAAAACTTGTAACGGGAAACACATTGATCTCTATGTCTATAGCCAAAGGGTATGCGACATTTTATCAGTACTTTAAAGTGGTACTTTGGAGTTTAGTGAAGATTCCACGTATTTCTTTTTATAGAGCGTTTGTATGTGCTAAAATGAAACTGGAAATTTGAAGCGTAACGATTGTAGATGGGCACAACTTTTGACTGTTGAAGACGACTACCAAACTTATGACAGTTGGTGACGTCTACAAAACAACAACAATTGTAGACGTATACTTTTTGTTACGTCGGAGATGTTTAGGATTTTGTGACATTGTGCCTTCATGCTCACTTGTGACAGCGTCAACGTCACTAATTTCAAAACTTTCTGCCATGGCTTCACTATTTTATTTTTTACGTCTTTGTGCACTCGATGTGCCATCAAAATACGCCCAAAGGTAGTCAACCGGCTCTTTTTTCAATGATTTCACTTCATACCAGTATCGCCGCGTTTCATTCTAAGAAGTGTGAGACAGAAGCGGGAGTTTGCATGGGAGAGGGGGCAGCGACAACATAAAATCCCGCCAAAGACCCATGAATGAAAGTGAAAGTCAGTGACTCCTGCAATTTTTTTCCGTACATGTAAAAACGGGCAGGAGAAACAATAGCGAGTACCCTCAATCGTGCTAGAGATTTACCATTCGTGTGGCTCGTGCATGTTACGTTTCTCATTCGTTGTTCGAGTGCTACTTAACTAAGGGTGTGTCCCCATGTATTAAAGTATCGACTTTTCTCTGTCGTTTTGCCCCAAAATTTAGTTCCGAACGATAAAACTTTAGCCGTACGAAAAAATCAATTTTACCAAAGGACAGTGAACGTCAATTCGATACTTCGAATGTACTCCATGTTTGTCGTCATGTGAACATATTTTGGCGTTTTCCTCTTTTCAACCCCCAAGCAAGAGAATCCAGCCCATCAAAAAACTTCATCAGAAATCGCCTCGCGAGGGGATTTCAACGAAAGTACCCCCGAAGAACAAATGAAAAACGACCCACGCACGCGCCACACGAGTGTGAAAATTTTAGCACGAGGGAGAGTACTCGCTATTTTTCTCCATGCCCGTCGCGCATGCAGGGAAAAGACGAGCATGTACGGAAAAAAATCTGCAAGGGTCTCGACCTCCACTTTCATTCATGGGTCCTTTGCAGAAAGTTTGCGCCATCGTCGCTCTCCCCTCTCCCTTTCACATTATCGCTTTTATCTCACACTTTTTAGGACGAGCCACGACAGTATTTGCGTTGTTCACACTTGGAAAAATGGGAAAACGATGTCATAAATTTTGGGATCCGTACGCCAAATTTCATAAAATGACAAAAAACGCGGCGGTGACGGTTGGGGCGGTTGGTTTCGATCGTTTTGGAGCGTAGCGGCGGACAAAGATGCAGTTCTATGCGTCAAAACTCGACAGCTGCGTAAAGCAAACGGCAACTGCCGTCCGCCATCGGACATCATGTTCGGAATGCACTTTTTCGTTCTTGAAGAATTTCGAAAACGAAGCGCACGGACGTGAACCGTACAAGAATTCATTCCGTCGCAAACTTATGAACAAACAAGGGACCAATCACATAAGAGAACACGTAATGTCAAAAAAGAAAAAAAAACCGATGGAAAAAAAAATGAAGGGCATGTCCAAAGTTCCTTCGCGGTTATTTTCGGTCTGTACAAACGCTTGCGTGGCAGTACATTTTGGTTTGCAAGGATTCGTACATATCATGTCCGAAAAGCGTTTCCTTTTTCGTACGGGCAAGTGGCTCGTATCACGACACGCTAGTTGACGTAGGCTAGCGTCACGTGCCAGTTCACGGTGGACAAAATAAAGTACCGTTTTCATACCATACCGTTTTCCCCTTTTTCAAGTGTGAACAACGCAAATTGCTATGAAGCGAAAGATAATTGAAAAATAATTCTTTTGACTACCTCGTGATTCACGATATTATAGAGTACACCGTGTATCGCTGTTAGTGAAAATGCCGAAAAAAACATTAAAACATCTTTTTCTACTTTAATAGTTTAAAATGTCGTATTGTATTTTAACTCTGAATTTTTTTTTTGAGTTTTCGTATTTTTATTATATAATAAGTCAAAGCTGGTCAACGCATTTTAAAAAATATGAAATTTTGAATAATGCGCATATGCATTCTTTTTCAAAGTTTTTTACCGTGCGCATACTACGAATGAAACCTCTATGGTTTGAAGTGGGTGAAAAAACTCAAAAACATTCACACACTGTACTGATGCTTGGTGTACACCGTGAATCGCTATTAGTGTAATATAATTCTCGCCACTTAAACATACTTTCTCCGTACACACTTGTCCGATTATCAATTTGAGACCACCAATCGGATGGTGGGAACCTTGGCTTTCAATCGCAACCGTCAGATCCATTTTCCGACAAGCGTGTACGGAGAAAAGATGGTTTAAGAGGTAAAAAAAACATTAGCACTAATAGCGATACACGGTGTACCATACTGTACTGATTCGTACACATTTGAAAAATTTCACTCCCTCAGCATATCTTTTTCTTGGAGGAACCATATCAGATTTTGGCTGCCATGGCTCCTAAAAGGAAGGCTCCTTCCCGGAAGCTTCCGCAATCTAAGCAGGGAAAAGTCGATGTGGAAAGTACACCGGGAGTTTCCACGAAGGCTGCGTCTCCTGACCGTACGGACGGAGCATCTTCCAGGAAAATGATCATTGAAGCATGGTGAGGTAGACTGCCATTTATCATTTCCTCGTGTTTTTAGGTTTTCTTCCCTCATTTGGAAATATATATTTTTTAGAATGTATGTAGATTCTTAAATTGTTCCATGGAATGATTGAGAATATGAATTTGAGAATGTGTGGAATAATCTTTCGATGTTTATGAAACAATATTGGCTCCATTTGACTTTTATTTATTTTTTACCGTCTTTATTCCTGATTTTTTTTTGTTTTTTCTTCGCATTTGGTAATATTCTTTGGATTTGCTAGTTTTTTTTTTCCCCTATGTATATTTTTTCTTTCCTTCTTCACTCGATTGCAATTTCATTGTTGAATTGCAACCTCCCTATAAAAAGATACACTGTATTTCGATTCGGTTAGTAACCGTGAGATGTTTTCATGTTATTTTCCGATTCTTTCATTGAAATACCTTATTTTAAATACTACTTTTTTTTATGTCTGAAGATTGTATCCTTGTAGGTTTCGAGCTTAGTATTGCAGTAGATCTTCATCAATCAGGCAAAGTAGACCAATTGTTTATTTATTTGTTAGTCTTAGTATCATTATTATTGTTGTGTTGTTCTTATTGTTATTATTATTATTGGTGTTGTTGTTAGATATTATTATTATTATTATTAATAATATCAATTTTAATATTTATTATTATTATTATTATTATTATTATTAGTATTAATATTAATATTAATATTATTATTGCCGATGTTCACTGTCAATGCTGCTGTTGTAGTATTGCAGAATGTTTTAATTGTTTGTTTTTTTGTTATTTATTATGCTTATTGTTTGTGTTTATATCGTGTTATTGTTTGTAGTGGTATCTATTATGGCTACCGTTGTTTGTCTTAAGTCATCGTTGTGGTTGTTGTTGTCGTTGTTATTTTTTTGTTTTTTTTTGTTGTTTGTTGTTGGTTTTTTTTTAGTTGTACTAGAGATGTTTTAACAATTTCCTGTACAATTGTGACTTTTTTCTTTTTTTTTCACAGCAAGTCGTGAGGAGCATTTAAGACGAGAGCTGCTAAGATAGAAAAGCTTCTCAAAGAAGCTCTGCCCGATCTTGAAATCTCCGTAAATCCTGAGAAGGTACGCTGTTGACCACCATTAGTGTGGTTGACATTGTCTATTAACCAACTCAAATTAATTGGACATGTAGATGGTCTTTTAATATGGATGGAAAGTTCATGGTGTATACAACCTTATCATCTACAGTTGTAACTTTTATAGGATTGTACTAATGCGAGCTATGGTGACTCAAAGTAAGAAAATATATCATACTCTAAGATGTCTAGTCCTAGTTTTGTGGTGTCGATAGGGTTTTATCTTGGGTCCCTCTCTTCCCTAATGGTTTGTTCTTAATTAAAATTTTCCAATTTATCCCGCCTTTGCTTAAATTCATGTGTATTCACGAATGGTATTTCGTAGTGTTGTGTATCGGGTCAAAACTTATCGCGATAAAACCGATTCTGATAATTATCGGTTATCGACCGGTGAGGGGTCTCGGTATATCGCTCCCGAACCAACAATATTTTTTATCGCCGTTAAGTGTAAAAAATATAGTATACTAAATCATAGTACTTTATACTATATTGTATTATATTTTATACGTTGTATAGTGTGGCATGCCACGTATGACAATCCGTTCCGTACTTTCGTACAAAACAGGACAAGTGTACAGTCTGAACCTTACAGTTATCACCGATAATTATCGGGCCAGATATATATCGGTAATTTATCGCGATGTATCGGTTTTTTATCGCGATAATTCCGTTACCAATATACCGGACCAATATATCGGTTATCGGTTGGTCAAAAAAAGGTACAAATCCGTTATCGGCAAATGGCTACCGATACACACCACTAGTATTTAGTTTCAACTTTATTGGGACAGCTGGTCACTGTTTGTGTTAGAAATGAAGTTTGCGTTCAAGTTCATTATTGAAGCACTTTTATTCTAAATTGACCTTTTGATTTATGAACAGCCACGGAAAGGATGCTTTGAGATACGTGACGAGGCTGGTACGGTCTTTTTGTCTCTTCTGGTAAGCCCTGAACCATAGAAAATTACAGCTTGCTTGACTTTGATTAGATAAGCGATTCAGAGTACATTTGTTTCTGGTTTTTTTCTGCATATTCCCAAATCAACTTATTCGTACCAGGTTTTTTTGTTATTTGTATTTTACTGTGCCTTTCTCTGTCAGTATTGTGCATCTTCTTCGTTCAAATTTTTGTCTTTTGTATGGAGTTGCAAAAATCTCAGTGGTTAATGATTGTTTGTCCGAAGGCTTTATGAGCAGCCTAGTGTTGTGATTTTGTCTTCAGTCTGTAATTTTGTCTCTTTGAGTTTTAATATTGTTCTTTTTGATGTGAAGAACACTATGTTTTTTGTTTTTTTTAAATGTTCATTTCAGGACATGCCTCGACCTTTCACGAAACTCAAAGCTTTGGATTTGGAGACTGAGGCAGCCGCTATCGTTTCCAAACTTTCGTAGTCCGTTAACTTTAACGGAGAGTTTCGCAGGCAACAGAACTGTTGACTCGAGCATAGAATTGCATGACCTCACCCAGGGAAAGTCTAAAAACGACACCTGGACAGAGGGAGCCGAAACGGTGAAGGCCGTTAATCTGTGTCTTGAGATAATAATCTTTTGCTTCTAAGATTCTCTTCCCTAGTTTTCTCTAGTATTGTTTCTCTTCCTTAGTATTTTTATGACCCCATCTTGAACTCTTCTTTAACTGTTTTCTCGAGTCGTTGTGTTTTTTTGAAGGTTAGTCTGCTTTCAAAGAGTGGAGCTTGTGTCTTAATTAATTATCTGAAGTTCAGAAAAAAAGTGATGCGAGGGCAGTGATAGTGAAGGAGGATAAGTATGCCCTGTTTCTGATGAACTATTAATAAGATTGATTCAATTCAAATGAACTATTAATAAGATTGATTCAATTCAAATGATTTAAAATCATTTAGGTAAGGAGTGGAAACAAAAGGCAAATAAGTTAGTTAGATGGAATGGGAAACGAGGAAGGCCAAGAACAAAAGTCTCAGATTTGAGCGGTACCGTTCGACATTGCGGGGATATGCAAGGGGTGCACGGTCAGGGTCTAAGTAGTTTCAGCCTCCGTGACGATTCTGGAATGGCATGGGAGGATCACTACAAACATGTAGGGCTTTGGGACTTGAACTCGGTTTTGAGGAGTTGCTAAAACACGACATCTCGGGGATACTTATGTCGGCAACTGGGAGTCTTGGGGTGGTCGGGAAAGGTGAAGGAACCCATGGCTTGGAAGTCTCGGGCCTAGCGGGGCTTTCCTGTCGGTGTTCGGACAACACTTCACTAATGTGATGAGACCCAAGGGTTTTCAAAGCACGTTTCGCCACGGGGGTCTTGGAATCCTACGTAAGAAGAACGAGGCCACTGGAGGTTCTCGCGACGAATGCTTCAAGACACTATCACTGTCTTCGGACGGACAGGAACCTTGAATCCTCGTAATGAGGGGTTTCAAACACCCGGTGCTTTCGAGTTTTTGGAGACTCAAAACATTGATGCTTGACGACGGCAACCTTGGGAGAGATGGCGTATTTCCCTCGCGTGCTCGGCAATCTCAAGAGGACATTGCATGGCGATTGCTCTTTAGTAAGAGCCGTTTGGTCCGTAGAGCCTGGCAGTGTTTTATTGAGGACACCCCCGTCGTTAGACCAGAATAGATGTACTTCTGATGTGCTGTCAAATGGGCCATAGCAAGTTTGTCGCGTGCACCCTTTAACCTGAGGGAAACCTTAAAGGCATTAACGGTACTTTGGGTTGGCGCTTTAGGCGCCTTAGGCTCGTCCAAAGTTAGTTAAGGACTAAGACCAAGCCATGGCCGGTGAAAACGGACGGGTGAGATTCGAAAATATAATGGCTAAAGGGACTTTAGCGAACCGGGAAAGGTTTCTTTGACGCGGCATATATTTGTGTGAGAATGCCCATTGGCTACTACTAGGGGTTGGGGCTGGGGTTTGTAGTTTTGTTTTTGAGAGTTGCCGTGCTTTTCATTTTGAGTTAGGGTGCATTTATTTTCCTTGTTGTTGCTTCCATTTTTTTTGTGTTCTTGTTGCTCTTTTTGTTTTTTTTTGTTCTTTTTCAGTGTTGGTCATGCCACCCCTTTTGTACCCCCAGACTCAGATGGTTTACCATCGTGCTCTTTTAATTTATCCTGCATTCACTAGACATTTTGGATATCCTTTTTGAAAGCTTAGGGAAAAGGTATCAAAAGAGTCGTTTGGACTTTTACTTACAAAGTTATCATGAGTGATAACCAAAGGTCTAATTGAGTCGTTATGGGATTCAGTTCGTTTCCGAATCTTGGCACTCATTATGTAAATTGCTGACTTTATTAAGAATTGCTATGGTAAACCATCTCATTATGTGGTTAAGGGTGCTTGGAGCGTTCATATGGACTGGTCTAACGACAGGGGTGTCCCTCGGGCTGGGGAAACTTAACGGGGTTGCTTTTTGTAGATATTTGATTGAGTTGGGTTTGGGGCTGTTGTTTTGGTTTAGTGAGTTGTCATGCTTTTCATTTCGAGTTTAGGTGCTTTTATTTTACTTGCCATTTTTATGTCTTCACGGTGCTTTCTTTGTTTTTTATTGCCCTGCTTGTAGTTTTTCAGTTTTGGCCGTGCCACCCCTTTTGTACCCCCGTACTCAGATGGTTTACCATCGTGCTGTGTCACTATATCTACAGGAACAGATTCAGAGCAATATGGAAAAAAGGAACGTTAGACGATACTTTTGACTTTTGGTTACGAGGGACATTTTGGAGGTAATAACGGGAAGGTACCTAACACACTAGAAACGGAAGGTTTAGTTCGAGGAGCCATAAATCTTCAAAGCTCTCTATAGCTGATCCTACAGAGAATCTGATCGTACGTAGAACCCGAGGCTGTGGATTTGAGTTTGTTGCGCTCGAGGTCGATCGACGGTTAAGGCAAGGCTCGGGGGATAGATGAAGGAGGGCCCCTAGGTCAATGAGACTTCGAAATTGGGATTGGGTCTAACAGGTCAACTCGAGAATTCAGCTTCGAGAACCCAAAGGGACTAAAAAAAAAAAAGGTCTTACGGTGTTGCATGCTCCACAAGTCCTAATTTGCGGGGCCTTCTCGTATGTTACAAGGTATATGGGCAATCATTGCCTTTAGCTTGGCAGTAGAAAGGAAACAAAGCGAGATTGGTACCTTCATATTGTGGACAATCAAATGTCAAAGATTGAATTATTTCCCAGAATTCCAATGTTTCCATGAATATTTTACCTTCTTTACGACAACATTATTGAAAAAAATCAGGAGGTTTAAAAGGTATACCTTGTATGGCTATGAGAGTTACAAGGTTTTATTCACCAATTAAAATTAAAAATTTTTTGCTCACATGTGCAATTGGCCAGAAAAAACCTTAGTGCCAATAGTGATACATGGTGTACCATAAAACATGGTGTACCATAAGACTTGGTGTACATTTGACATTTTAAGCAAATATTTGGACAAGTTCGAAAATAGTGTTTTTTTTAAGAAAGGATCAAATACCTTGATTATTTCCATTTGTGTCATTTGTTGACTTATGGTATGGCAAAGTCGTTTGAAGGAGATACAAAGAAAAAAGAGGAAGAAAAACCTTAATTGGAAATTATTGATCACTGTTACAAACTCGAAAACCAAACAAGTTACATCTCACCCAAAAAAAAAACACACGCACAAACAAACACACACAAGTGGGCAAATGAAATCAAATACGACAAATCAAATTTTCCTGCCGGAAAAACGCGAAAGCATCTACATATTAATAAAAAATCATGAAAAAACTAATAAAATATCCTGAAAATGTCGTAAAACAAAAACAAATGCTTTCTTTTTTTGTTGTTACTACTGATTTTTGTCAAGGTTGTCTTATGATCACATGTCTCGATCGCCTAACCTACCCGTATTGCCAAATTTTGGTATCTACCAGACAAAATTTCACTCAAAAAAGGAAGGAATAAAAAACAAACTAAAGAAAAAGAAAATCACCTAGAGATAAGTTATAGCTTATTCTAAAGATGGGAAGTTCCAGGAATCTCTACAACATGTCACAATCTCTACAACACTTGTCGTAGTAACAATGGGTCTTCCACCCAAATGTTTTCCTGGCGTTTTTGTGGTAATTTGATATTTTCCTTGTATTATTTTTGGAATTTTCGTTTCTTATTTTTGAGGTGACCGTATGTTTCCAGAAACTAAAAACATTGACAGCCAATTGACTTTCTGGAAGCGCAAAGCACCGCTAAGAAATAGTGAAGATACTGATTGCCTTTTCGAAAATTTATAAAAGCCTCATCTTCCTAATGTCGCTACTTGTTTTTTGCAAACTTTTAAAATCGTTAGAAGAAAAAACTTGAGTTAAGACCTTCAGAAATCTTGAAGTTCCTTGGAAAAAAAAACTTGAATTATAACCTCATACAATCTCCAATTAAGGAACAGCTACTTGAACTTGATCCGGGTTTAAATCCTTATGTCCAAAACCGTTTACCATCGATTCTTTAATATTGACTTCCGAAACCGGTTTTCGGTCATAAGTTCTTCTGTACAAAGAATCAACTCCTGTAAGAAAAAATGTACCTGGTCGCAAGTAGTCGATTGGGGTTTTAGGCGTAAAGTCGCAAGCTCCATATCTCGTCTCCATTAGCTCCATAGTACTCACGAATTCTTCCGGTGTGACCTGTGTCACACACATAAAACCAGCATAAAAACAGATAAAGGCTACTTTCCCTAAAACATATCATGGACTCATAAAAATAAAAAATGTAACAACCTAAAAAACCTAAGATAACATCTTTAAGGATGGCTTTAATTACCTTTACAAGCAACGACTCCAATTACTTTTTGCCAATAATCGCAAAAATAATCATACGTGTCGATTTGAAAATCGCATTTTTTCAGTCATTTTGTAAAATATTGAATAAATGTTGATGCACGAATACAAAACAAACAGCAAGAATCCATTTGGACCCACTTCTGACAAAACCGGGAAATAATAATTGTTCTTCCACTTAAACTGAAAGTAAAAACCTCTGTCCTACATTTCCCAGTTCTAATGTTCAAACTGGGGTTGGATTTAATCGGTAAAAGTTAAATCCTCCTAAAATTTTACCTTCAAGCGAGCTGAGAATAAAGAAGGTACATCCATGGCTTCCAATAAATTCTCGAGTGTGAATTGATCGATTCCTTTTTGAACTCGAAATGAGAACATGGAGGAAACAAGGCCACTTCCATAGGAAAACATAAGCAAACGTTTCCCTTCCTGTAGAAAGCAAAAAGGAAAAAGGAAAAAAAGAAAAAAAAATGAATGACGAGGCATAAGAACTTCACTGTTTCTTGTTTTACGAAATGAATGATATAATCTGTATGCAGATTGTATAAACATTTAGAACACAAGTCAAAGAAGAAAAAGGTATACACAAACCTCAATAAAACAGCAATATATTTTCCTTTTGCTTTTATGGCTTGCGTCAGAACTTCATAAAAAGGGGCGTAAATATTCCAAATAAAAAGGAGTTGAACCACCACGACAGGAAAGGAACAGAAAAAAAACAAAGACATAAACAAAAATTTGCAACAGAAAGACAAAAAGAAAAGTTCCAAAAGAGAATACAGTATAAATTATATACATAAGAAGTTCTAACGCTATCTTCCGCCTCCCACAACAAAAAAACATCGGCAAACACATTCAACTAAACAGGAGAAAATAAGAATTTCCTTTCTAATTTGATTTAATTCATCTTTCATTTAGATATGCTACTCTCTCAATTTGATCCACCAAGTCACGGATGCCTAAAAATTTACACTTAAACAAGATGCATAGAAAGACAGCAAGGGAGAAGAAAAAATATAACGACCATAGTCTTACCAATTCCTTTCCTTTTGTCGAGAGAACAGAGGTAAGACTTGTGTAAAGAGAAGCCGTGTACGTATTTCCAATTTGCTTTGGAAGAATGGCAGTTGGCGCAACTTTTTTTGCATATGGCCCTTTGGAAATTTGCATTGCAGCCTGAAAAAAACCCAAATTTCATTTTTCGTTATTAAGATCGAGAATGCCGATCTTTCCCTATTAAGATCGAGACCTGATCTTATTAAGATTAAGAATATTGATCTTCAGTTACTAAGATTGAGAATCTTTCGTTATTCAGAATAAAAATGTTGACCTTTTGTTTTTACATTGAGAATGTTTATCTTTGTTATTAAGACTGAGAATGTCGTGTTAATGTTACAGAAATAGAAACTGTGAAGAAGAACAAGTAAATAAAGCTAAGATATGGCAACATGCAAAACTCACTTGAACAAATAAAACAGATTGGGCTCATTTTGGAAATACTAATGAAGACTTATTCCCTGTTTCATTTTCTTTTGTTCTGTGCAATTTACTTCATGTTTCTTTAATTTTAATTTTCATCCTCCTGAAGTTCAAATTCATAAGAGACATGAGATTCTGGCACAAGCACAGAGCCCTTTTTGTTTTCATGGGAACAAAATAAATAAGGCTATTTAAATAATGTTACCATGGCTTTCATAGCCCAATTATATCGTTTCCTTCTCAAGAACAGACAAAAAGAAAAACCAGCAAGAAAAGGAGTTGAAACCACCCCGGACTGTCGATAATCACAAATGAAGTTAGAGTAAAAAAAGTCGACATCATAAACCTTTGTCAACTATAATACACAAGGTAAAAAGAAATTTTGATGCTTCCTGGACTATTCAAGCACTGGTGTAACTTACACATACTAAACTACACCGTGAATTGCTATTAGCGTTACGAAATATTTAGTGTGAAATTATTTTTGTGCTGTTAATTCTAACTTTAAAGTTTGAGAAACACGGACAATTTTCAACCGCTCACAAAATTAGCGTTGAGAAAAAAACAATTAGTCTTACTAACGATATTAACTGTTCAGCTGGTCGATAGAAGCTGGCACCGACTTAGGATTATTAATGCCAATGGCCATTCACAGGGTAGCTGCAAGTTTATTATATATTCTTTCTTGGAAAAACCCACACTAATAACCCACCCTGGTCTCCCTCTACAAGTCTCACCTTCTCTAAATTTCTGTCCATATAGCTCTCCTCTTCTGGCAAGTTCTTGAAAGGCTCCAATGACGACGAATCCTCAACACCGTTGAGACTGAAAAAAAAGAAAAAGAAATTATCAGGACGTAACAAGACATCCTTGAAGCTTTTTGACATCCTTTAGAAGTTCGATTGGTTATGATCAACAAGAAATGAATGTGGTAGATGAAAGACACAAAAAAAATGAGACGTCCTTTTGCAACCATTGTCAGAAAGAGAAGAATACTTATATTGTTTATCAGGTTGTTTACAAATTAGTTTATGTTTCTTTTCAAATCAAACAAGCCACCTTTTGGTACCTTACAGTAAACATGTGATGTCCTTACCATATATACCACACACAGATATAAATAATGAAATTAAATAAAACAAGACAACAACACAAAATCCCTTAAGTGCAAGGAGAAATGTAGGGAATGAATCCGATATCGGCCCAAAGAAGGAATAGATAAGCGATGGAAGATGAGCACCATAAGAAGGACGACTAAGAGTGACAGAAGTAGAGGTGAGCAACAGCAGTGAGAGGTAGAGGGAGAGGCCAAGAGATGGAAAAGGAGGGAGGGAAGGAAGAGGTAGCACCTGCCAAAACGAACAAAATCGTTGAAAAGAAGCCGAGCAAAGCTTTTCTGTACGAGCTGTTCCCTTACCAACCTCATTAAATAGTGTTAGACTAAACCAACTGAGATATTAATTGATTGGGTTCAATAGACGTTAAACTACTTGATTAAACATCCTTTCAAGGAATTCCTTTTTTCTTAAAAATCCGGGCAAGTGAAATCACCTTATTGTATGGGCTGTGAAAAACCACATAATCAGCATTTTCCAATGTAAATTTCTCGCCCTGGTGTTTCTCATACCTGCAAAGAAAAAAAATAGGCTTACTACAACAATTTCTTCACCTTTTTAAACAACAATATCTCCGACAAATTTTAATTTTAACATTACAAACTGAGGCCCAACTGAGACCACCCATATGTCTTTAAAACCCCGGATTTGCAATGCTTACTAAGGCAACAACATTTTGTGGTGTTATGGATGAACAATGCCTATTGAAGTAAAATAAAATAACTCATTTGCATTAATGAACAGTGCCTACTGTTAAGGAAACAACTCACTTTTTGCAGAACCCTGCGTAGCACATATCCAAGGCCTTTAAATAACAGGTTTGCGAAAGTTTACCGTCCACCACCTGACCAGTTCCCAATTTTTACTTCCATAAGTATGTTTTTTCGCATCCCATTAGAGAATGAGATATTCATTGTATCGTCAGAAAAGTTTTTTCACATCCAATAAGAGAAAAATATATTTCATTGCATCGTCAGAAAACTAATCTCAATTAACACTAATGCTACAAAAAGTACCAGACAAATTGCTCCCATAAAACAAAATGCAACTTTTTCATGGCACATTTTCAGACAGTCAGATTGACCACATTGATGTAAAAGGCTTCTATACCTGATTAAGTGCCTACTGTATTGCAGTCGATGTTATAAAAAACACCTATGTTTCTTTATTATTATTGGTTTTTTCCATTTTTATGTACATAATAACATGTATGTTTATTCATGTGATAAACTTACAGGGTATTCACTGGCAAGTTTTGGCTTGTAGAAATCATAAACATGAGAAGAAAAAGTGGAGGTAAACTTTCTCTCCATAAATAGGGGAGCGTTTGGACCAATCAAAAGAGCCACTGCTCCTGCGCCACCTGTCGGTCTGGCTGGTCCTTCTGCATATACCTGTCAAAATAGTCAAAAAAAAGTCATAAAAAAGTCATTGAAAAGGCTCATTTTGTACTGTACGTACTTGAAATACGTAGAGTACAAAGTTTGTATTCTATCTTAGTTGAAATAATGATTTTGACTCGATAGTAACTGTTTCTGGTCAACATGGCTCACCAGTCTCCTCTTCCAAAACAGACATCACATTGGCCCAAAAATCAGTATATTTTTTGACATATGGTAGTGCCACAGTGGTGCAGTTTTCGAAGTACACCGGTCAGTAAAAAAGGGGGAACTGTAAGTACTAAGTCAATAGTTCGTACCAAGTACGTACACTACAATAGTTGTTTTTGTTCTATGGTGGCAACCCTGTCAGAGAAAAACAAACGTACCGCAAATGGTGACAATCCTATCAGAGAAAAACAAAAGTACCCCAAATGGTGACAATCCTATCAGAGAAAAACAAACGTACTGCCGAGTCCACAGCCACCACAATAGCGTATCGACCATCCCAAGCAATGCTCTCCACCCAGTTGATGGCATTCAGTAAAGCCGCTGTGCCTCCATAGCAGGCATTTGTCGAATCCACTCCCTCGATATCCATATTCCCACATTTCTGCGTAAACACATGGTGACCATTGCAAAGGTTAGACTAGCATTAGTGTGGATAGTGGTGTTCTATATGATGGGTTAGTGGAATCAGTGCGATAATTAGTGTTGAGTAGCAGTTGTTACAAAGCCGGTTGCTTTTGGAATTGAAAAAAAAAATAGCGATGAAACTAGATTACACGACTCATGGCTATTAGAGTCTCTATTCGAGTGAATACATTTTTGACCCAAAATCATATATTAGAGTTAACAACAATTTTTAGTTCCGTGACCCATCATGGGCCACATGACAAAACATAGCTGTGGTTAATTCTAATTAAGCATTAATGCTAATAATTTAACAGTTTTACAGCCAGGCCATACAATACATCGCTAATCGTTATTAATGTTTAAGCTTTTTCCGCCACTTAAAACATCTTTTTTTCGTGCACACTTGTCGGATTGTCAATCGGAGACCACCAATAGGAAGATGAGAATCTTGCCTTCCAATAACAACCATGGGATTAACAATCCACCAAGTTTGCACGAAAAAAATATGTTTTAAGGGGTGAAAAAAACGTTAACACTAATAACCATTAGCGGAGTAGTCACATAAAAGGAAACAAACGAAGAGGATTGTCAAATGACGGCCATTAACTTCCTCCTACAAACTCTAATACTACACATTTTTTAAGAGCATCGGTTTACAATATAGGCATCGTTGATTGAACAATAGTTAACCATGCAATGTTATGCAAACAAATTTCAAACTAGCGTAACTCAGTGTAACTAGTGAACCACATTAAATGATATAAAGTTTAAGGAACGTGAGAGAGAGGGGAGAGAGGGTGGAGGCAGGAGGGGGGTGGGAGAGGGGGGGGAGGAGGGTTGGTGGAGGGTGCCAGGATGACTTAAAGACGCCTAAAATGAAACCTCAATCGTCCATGAGGAAGAAAAAAAAAAAAATGCACAATGAAATCAAAGATAAATCAGATGAAATTAAACTTGCAAGACAAAACCGTTGAATTATTAGCGTTACTGTTTTTTTTTGGCCTTAAATCATCTTTTCTCTCCGCAAAATTGTCCGATTAATACTTCGACGGTTCCAATAAAAAGGTAAGATCCTTACCTTCCAATTGGCAATCTCCGAATGGAAATCAGACACATGCACTGAGAAAATATGATTTGAGTGGCAAAAAAAACACCAACACTAATCACGATACACGGTGTACTTTCCAAGAATCAGCTCAAATGAATTGCTTTTGATGCAAATTTTCGCTTAAATTGATAACAATTTTCCTAAATCCATAACAATCATAACATAAAATGCTACATATTCTTGGAAAATGGAAACAGTGAGCACATGATTTCCTCATGCCTTTCCCTATATCTTAATTCTACACCAAAATAAATACTGGATTTACGAATATTTGAAAAGAAAATCTTCAACACTTGAATATTTAAAACAAGAGTTTGCAAGATACAAATGATTTCAAGGCATATGGCCACCAAAGAAACCTGCGTCTTTGTTGTGACAGCCCTATGAAGGGTTAGACTCAAGAACTAGAATACTACACTATATCATAGTTTTACTATGCAAAAAGGTACAGAAACGCTATATGTGATAACCCTCTACTATACTTTTATTATAATTAAGAAAACCCATACAGCAGTATAATACAGGGTGACCAGATATAGCTTCTCCACGGGTTTTCACAATTTTCAACTATGTTTTTTATACAATATTACATTATATAACTAAAAACTAAAACATTATGAATCTACCAATCTAACATTGTTCTATGTGTTCAAAAAAAAAAATCATAAGTTGAGCAAACATTCTTACACACAGTATCCAAAACCTCTTTGTCTGCTTAAGGGGTGAAACAAAGGTGATACCAGTAAAAGTAATCGCAAAAGTAATACATTTATATGCAAAGATATCGAAAATTGTTTGAGACAAGAGGCTGGAAATAGACTCGTAATTAGCCTAGATGGACTATTAACACAGGAACAGGTAAATAAAATGGTCCATAAATGTGTCTTTAATTGTGTATACCTAAATGAGAAATTCGTGTCCTCTGAATTAAGGATTCTTAATTGATGTGGTCCATACAAAATATTGCTGGATTGGAAAACATCGATATGAAAATTATTGTAGCAAGGACTACATCGCCATTGGAGTTAACCACTCTAATTCAAGTGTATGTTTTTTTGACCCAAAATCATAGATTATTGTTGTTAACACTTATTAAGTCAGCGGCCTGTAATGAGCCACTTGTAAAACATTATTTAGAGTGGTTTATTTTGATAAAACGTTGACGCGAATAATTCACTAACTTTTGTAGTGATGTACGGTGTACCTCATTGAAATGACATCCTCTTGATCACCACAAAAGGACAAACTGTCTTGACCAAGCCCAATGGTGTACTTTCCAGTACTCACTCCATCATGAATTTCCAGCTCCGACTGAAAACGATAAAAGGAAAAACAATAAAAGGCAAAAGTCTTAGAATTTCAAAAAGAAGAAAAAGCAATTCATTCATTTCTCTCACTCCATCACGGATTTCAAGCTCCAACTGAAAATGATAAAGGAAAAAACAACAAAAAAAGCCAAAAAGCTATGCGGGTTTCACAAAGAAAGAAGCAAAATTCATTCATTTCTACGATTTCTTTCTGAAGCAACCTCAAAATAAAAGACAGGAGTATGGACAACAGCAGGCTTTCACACAAGTTATTTAGGTTCTAAGCCACCATTACTCATTCACTTTAAAGGTATATTTTATTAAACGCCTTGATTACTTGAGTGTAACGGAAAAGACAGATAGATCAGAACAGAACAACAGTAACTTAAGCATGGAGCAAATTACTAGAGTGAATTATTGGAGTAAAAATTAGAGAAGGGCATTTATTAACCAACAAAAAATTCCCTGAAAAATGAATGCTACGCCGTAAATCACTACACCGCTAATCATTATTAGTGTTAAAGTTTTTTCGCCACTATTTTTTTTTTTCTCCGCACACACTTGTCGGACTGTCAATCGGATGGTTCCTATTGGAAGCCAAGATTCTCACCTTCCATACTGGCGGTCTCCGATTGCAATCCGACTAGTGTGCACGGAGACAAGATTTTTTTTAGTGGCGAAGAAAACTTTCACACTAATAACGATTAGCGGTGTACTTAGCGTAAAGAAATATACAGCGCAAAGTTAATTTTAGTGTTATTAATTCAAATTAAAGTCCAAACGACCTAGAAAATTTTCAACCGCTTACCAAATTAGCGCTAAGAAAAAAACGACTGGTATTATTAACGTTATTTTATGTGCAAGGGCCAAAGAAATAGAGTGCAATGCAAAAAGCCATTCAAGCTGTACTGTAAAACCCATCGCTGTCCGTGTGAAGGAGTTATCAGTATGAAAACAAAATTAATATCAATTAGTAAGTGCCAATTTAAGGAAAGTCCGTGAAATAATCTTATTAACACATTTTGAGATTTTCGGCCAAAAAAGGTCGCGACCAAAATAGCGCTACCAACACTAATAGCGATCGTGCATGTACACTTCACACAGGTATTAGAGTAAATAATCCTAATATCATGCGCATTTTTTCAACCCACAACCATAAATTAGTATTCATAACACTAGGTAGTTAAGAGGCCCTTAATGAGCTACATGACGAAACATAATTTACTGTCGCTTATTGTAATAATATGTTAACACTAATAATTCACTAACTCTAATAGCAATGTTCCCTTCAAATTCAGGGTTTAACGTGTTAACAAAAATATTCACAGTTTTTATATATTTATAAACCACGGGAGCTCACCAAATATTCATAGGGTCCAAGTTTCTAATATTCGCAAAAATAAATGTTATTTTTAGCCAAAGTGCTGTTTTATACTTCCTTGTTGCATCATTTTTGAAACCATTTCTAACATACTACTTTTGGAAATTAAGTTTATTAAGGAAATCGGAAATTAATATTGGCAAAATGCAGAGATCTCATCACTTTTCAGTTATTGCATCCTCTAATTTTGGAAAAAAAAATATTCACAAAATGGAGAGATCGCTTCCTTTATTAATTATCTTGTTGAGAAGATCATTACAAAGTGAAAATAAATTAACTGCCTACTCACCATAAGTATATGGAAGAAAACACACTTCATATGTGCAAAAACAATTGGAAACGCCATATACGGTTAACCCATACTATACGCCAATTATACTGTTTTCTAGAATGCAATGCGCGTGTTTTACGGTTTTCTCAAGTATAATTCGCGTATTTTATGGTTTCTCAAGTATATCTCGCGTAATTCACGAGTTTCTACGTAAAAACCGCAAATTTTGTGGTTTTCTCGAGTATAATCCACAAACCTTATGTTTGAGTACACTCGCCAATTATATGGTTTTTTCGCGCATGATATGCATATGTTATTGTTTTTTTCAGCACAATGCACGTATTTTATGGTTTTCTTGAATATATTACAATTATTTTATGGTTATAATGTATAAGTAGTGCAATTTATGGTCTTCTTGCGTATACAACGCGTATTTCAAGTTTTCTTCAGTATAGAATACACAGTTTCCGAGTTTCTCAAGAAGAATCCACAAATTTTAAGGCTTCGTTGAGTATAATTCGTGTAATACATGGTTTTCCCGTGTAAAAAAAGGTAATTAATGGTTTTCTTGAATATAATCGGCACAATTTATGGCTATTTTGCATATAAAACGCGTACTTTATGGTTTACTCGAGTATAAAACACATAGTTTTTGATTTTCTCAAGAATATCCAAAAAAATTATGATTTTCTTAAGTATAATTCGCATAATATATGGTTTTCTCGAGTGTAATATATGAAAGATATGGTTTTTTCAAGCATAATCTGCATAATTTATGGCTTTTTGGCGTGTAAAACGCATATTTTATGTTTTCTCGAGAATAAAATGCATGATTTCTGGTTTCCATAGTGTGATCCACAAATTTTGTGTTCTTCTTGGATATCATGCACGTCTTTTATGGTTTTTCTGAGAACATGGCGCCTTTTTTAAGGTTTTCTCGAGTATAATTTGCTTCACTTATGGTTTTATCACGTATAAAATAGGTAATATATGATTTTTTGAGTATAACACATAAAGTTTATTTTCGTCAAAATAATCCACAAATTTTATGATTTTCTTGAGTATAATTAGAGTAGTATATGGTTTTTTGAAATATAATACGCATACAGCACAGGGAAACAAAATATAGCGTTTCCAATTGTTTTTGCAAAATTGAAAAAAGGAGGAAACCCTTAGAAATCTGTAAAAAAACTCTAGACAAACCCTAAAAACCTAAAAAGCCCTCAAAGTTACATCCGGCTCAAAAAAACTGTGGTCCGTACCGCCTCCAAAGAAGAAAAGAATGAGATTAAAACAAAAAAATGGAACAAGAAACAAAAATGAGAATTACAAAAAAAAAATTACAAAAAAATGAATGAGATGTAACAAAAAGTATGAGATAAGGGGAAAAAAAAAAAAAA
Source organism: Zygnema cylindricum (assembly GCA_037447655.1). Taxonomy (NCBI): domain Eukaryota; kingdom Viridiplantae; phylum Streptophyta; class Zygnematophyceae; order Zygnematales; family Zygnemataceae; genus Zygnema; species Zygnema cylindricum. The sequence continues at coordinate 251,470 of JBBHKE010001749.1, forward strand.
ACAACAAGGTTAAAAAAAGAGAATCAAAAAGAATCAGATTCATAAAAAAAGATTGATATAGAAAAAATAAAATGAGTTTAAAAAGGAGATACACGAAAAAAGAATGAGATTAAAAACAAAAGAAAATGACGTTCAAGAAAAAAACGAGAAAAGTCAAAAAAGAATGAATGAGATGAAAGAAAAGTTACGAGATAAGAAAAACGGAACAAAAAAGGAATGAGATTAAAGAAAAAAATAACAAGACTGGAAAAAAAAATGTATAAAAAGAATGAGATTCAAAATAAAAAGAATAAGATTAAAAAAAAAAAATGAGATTAAAAAATAAAAAGAATGAGATCAAACAAAAAAGAACGAGATCAAACAAAAAAGAGGGAATGATATTAAATAATAGTATGAGATAAGAAGAAAAAGAGTCAAAAAATAATGAGATTAAAAAAAAAAAAACGAGATTAAAAAGAAAGAAAAAAAATAAAAGGAATGAAAAAGCATCCGGTAATAAAGGTTACCTGAAGAATGTAAGTTGGAGGAATATATATCTGAAGGGCGAGAATACCGACATCTTTCGCTCGAATGTCCATGAAAAAAAAAAGGAAAAAAAAGAAAAACAAAAGAAGAAACAAAACAAGAAGAAAAGAAAACGTAAAAGAGAAGCTAAAACAGTCGAACCGGAAAAGTTGTGGCTTCGACTTTAGGGTTTCGAGTGTCGTACAGAACTCACGAAACCGAATCAAACGGTTGCAGCACACCGCGAATCGCTGTTAGTGTTAATGTTTTTTTGCCACTTAATACATCTTTTCTCCGTACACACCTATCGGATTGTGGATTTGACGGTGGCGATTGAAAGGTAAGATTCTCAGCTTCCGATTGGAGGTCTCAAACTGAAAATTTGGACAAGTGTGTACGGAGAAAATATGTTTTAAGCGGCGAAAAAATTGTTACAGCGATACACGGTGTACTGTACTCCATTGTCAGTCAGTTTTTTTTTTTTTTCTGACACTTTAAAGTTTAAACATTTTTCCGTGCAAACTGCATTTTCAGTCTGGAAACCGCCAATCGGAAGGACAGATCCTTACCTTTCTACCGAAACCGTCGATTTACCAACCTGACAGGCATGGCACGATGCAAATATGGTGAATCACAAATATAGTTTTTAGCGTCAATGGTTTAATCCGTAGTTGCAAATATGGTGAATCACAAATATAGTTTTTAGCGTCAATGGTTTAATCCGTAGTTGCAAATATGGTGAAATTTTTTTAAACCGTCAGATTCAGACGATCGGACGGTCACTGATCAAAGTAGCGATCTAAGAAGATCACATGAAAAGCCCATAACACAACTTACGAAAGGACTATCTGTCATATTAGCGTCTGCAAATTTGAACGTCCGCGTGTTTTAGTTCGCTAAAAAATTTCGTCCGTCGGCGTGCGCTGAACTATGATCATACGTCAGATTCGTACGTCCGTACAATAGTGTCCACAGCACACACCCATACAGTATGCCTACTCTACGCGAGTTTAGTGCCAAGTTTTGTGCACCTACCAAAGGCCTACCATAAAAACGCCTACTTTTGAACTATGGTTTAATCCATAGTTGTTCAAATCGCGCGATTTTTTCATTTTTTCCGATTAGAACGTATAATTCGTGACTTTTGAATAAATCGGAAAAAAATGCAATGTACTTTCTGTCCGGAAAACTGAGCGGCTTATTTACGAAACTGTATGGTATCTAACGATTGATGTACGGTTTTGTACGGTAGATGTACGAAATTTGGCGAAAAGATACGTTGCACTTAGTCGTACTTTCTGTCCAGTAAACTGAACATAAATTTTACGGAAATGTACGGGATTTTTCCAGAAATGTACGGACTAAATCGAAAAGATACTAAAAATGTACAAACTGCGGTATATGTGAAATTTATTTTTGTTTACATGTACGGAATAGTACGGACGAAAATTCATTAACTATTTTTACGATTTTTTCAAAAGGTTCAATGTTTTTGTTACGTATAATTGTCGCGATTAAATCGTTCGCACTAAACGCCGTGAACAACTATGGTTTAATCCATAGTTCAAAAGTAGGCGTTTTAATGGTAGGCCTTTGGTCGGCGCCTTTATCGTAAGTTGTGTTATGGGCTTTTCATGTGATCTTCTTAGATCGCTACTTTGATCAACGACCGTCCGATCGTCCGAATCTGACGTTGTAAATAAAAATATTTGGTCCAAATGGTTTAATTGGTCCAATTTTAGGTCCGAATGTTTTAATTGGTCCGAATCAGTCCGAATACAATATGGGTCTTAAGGTCATATTGTATGTTTTGCATGCAATAGACATATTGTATGTGCCTACTTTCACCTACTTTTGAACTATGGTTTAATCAGCTTCTTCGTAAACACGTGTCAGATTTTGGTTTGGCCTTTGGATCGGAGAAGGCCAATCAGAAAGTAAATTCTTACCTTTCTCCATGGCAATAAAGTGTCCACGAAGAAAAGTAATTTATGGTACTTTCGTCTTGTAACTTTGTTTTTAGCGAAGATTCTCCGTACTACTTTCAAAGCATTCGTATGTAAAGAAATGAAATCGTTACTTTAGATTGTGACGGATGTAAACGTGGGTGTAATTTGTGACGGTTGTAGACGACTACAAAACTCGCGACAATTGATGACATTTACAAAATAGTGACGGTTGTAGACGTGTAGCTACACCGCGAATCATAATTAGAGTAAATAACGCTAATTCGGTCGCCTTAGATTTCAACTCTATCACGTTAAATTGAGTAAATGATTCTAATTTTTTCATTATGTTATTTAAGTTAAGGTTTAATTAACGCAAAAAAAATTAATATAGGTTCGCTTTAAATAGTGTGGAGTGCGGACGACGTCCGACCGTGCAGAATTGTACTTTTATAAATAAAAAGGTACAAATAATGATTTAATAGAATCGCGCTCGCACGTGAAATCGCACTAAACAAAAAATCAATCACATCGAAAAAAATTGTTCGCATAACTCTCGTCCGTCGACAGCATCGTCGTCAGTGTGAACATTAACTGACATTCAGCGCGACAAATTGTTCTAACGTCATAATGACGTCAAAACTATACAAACTGACAAATTTTGTACGTCTACGTAATTTAGTGTTTATAATTTCAACGCGGATAATTATTGTCGACATAACCCAATATAGAGTACTTAAATAAATTAGAGTAAGCTTCCTTCGTGAAAAAGTTCTATCACACAAATTAGCATTCATAACTATAATTGTTTTTTTTTTACTCTATTTTTTTCTTTACTCTAATTACGATTCACATTGTACTTGTGACATTGTAGATGTTTAGAGTTTGTGACATTTGGACGTCACGCCTCAAGTTATGATAACGTCGACGTCACAAATGCTAAAACTTTCCGCCATGGTTTCCCTATTTTGTTTTTTAGTTTTTTCTCACTCTACTGAACCTTGCGATTTTTTTGCAACTTTTCGCACGCGCGAGCGCGCTGATTGGGGCCACACCTTGTATTCTCCGAGCGCTTATGGTTATTTATTTCTCTCTTTTTTTGTTTTATTATAAAAAACACAAACCAAACCCTATGATCCATTGACATACCCGATTACGGCGTGTGGGACTATCTCTTCTTGGTGTGGACACAGTGACACAAGGTTTTCTTAACTACTGGCCCTCGTAACAAACCTAGGCTGTAGTTGCTATCAAAATACGCTCAAAGATAGTCGAAAGAAATCGGTTTTAGAGATCTTTCATTTGATACCATTATTGACGTTTTTTATTGCAAGAATTGTGAGATAGACGCGGTAGTGGGAAAGGGAGAGAGAGAGAGAGAGAGAGAGAGAGAGGCGTTTTCACAGACTACGCTTTTGCGAAGTGGCGTCCGTTGGTCGAGACCCTAGTCACGGCCCCTGTACGGGAAAAAACGCACGGAAAAAAGTCACGCACACGCTGGAAAAGTGCAGTGGGTTTTTTTTTTGGTACTCCGCGCACAAAACATGTCAAAACTTTCGACATGTGAGACAGAATCTGCTTATTCGCTCGCCTCATGGAACTTTACATAAAATATCCTTACATAAAATCACCTCGCGAGGTGATATTTTGTAAAGTTTGAACATGAGGTGGAAGGACGCCCAAGTGGATCGAAATGCGCTAGACGACAAATTTCATCGCGCTAGACGACAAATTGCAATACATAGAAAATTAGAAAGTTTCAAGGTAACGCAACTTGTAACAGTGGTAATTTGAATTTTTTAGTACGCCTGCTGATTTTTTTTTTTTTTGAAGTTATGGAGTAAAACGACAGAAAATAACTGTAATTTTAACACATTCGAAAGTACCCTTAAGTGGTGAAACTACGATACTAAAGACTACAGTACACCGCGAATCGTGATTAGAGTAAAGTACTCTAATTCGGTCGGTCAAAATTTCGACTCTATCACATAAAATAGCGTAAATGATTCTAATTTTTTCATTATGTTATTTAAGGTAAGGTTTAATTAGCGTTTTTTATTCTAATACATGCTCGTTTTAAATAGTGTGGAGTACGGACGACGTCCGACCGTGCAAAATTGTACATTTACAAGTAAAAAAGTACAAATAATGATTTAATACAGGCCATTATCATGTAACTGCGTTTTAACAAACCGCGTAGTGCAAACGTCATAGTGACGATAAACTGTACGTTTTGTCAGATTCTGTACGAATACCTTATTTACAGTAGAGGATATTAGCTTGCCAAATTAGAGTACACCGCATAAATTAGAGTAAATTCCCTTTTGAAACAGTTCTATCACATAAATTAGAGTAAATTACTCTAATTATTTTTTTCTCTTTTTTTACTCTAATTTTTTCATTACTCTAATTACGATGCTCGGTGTACTTTTAGCCTTCAGATAATACCTTCCTTCCGGATGAGCTTTTTGCGGTTGCCAAGGGACCTCCGTACATTTACCTGCTTTCTTTCTTATTCTAGCGTTTTTTAGGCTTGCCCGTTTTCATTTTTTGTCGTTTTCTGACCGAATTCTGCCCGTAAAAGAATAATAGCTTCCGTAAAATCCGCACCTGGATCCTCCAGCTGTCCACTTCCCCAACTGTAATAAAATATCGAACTACGATTTTTTTTTATTCTTTTTTTGTTATTTTTGCGGATCTGGTTTCGGAGATTTCATGGCAGAGAAGAAAAAGAAGTGGAAAAGAAAAAGGTGGAAGGGCAGGTGGCTCCATGAGATTTGTCTTCTGTCCTTTTTTTTTTTTTTTTTTTTTTTTTTTTTTTTTTTTTTTTTTTTTTTTTTTACAAATAGGGAAATGTTCCAAAGAGAGAGGAAGGAGAGAGAAAGAGAGGGAGATTGACGGGCGTAGAGAGGCATAGAGGGAGAGCGAGCGAGAGTTATTCATTGTTGGTTTATTTTTTCCCTTTTCTTTTGTAAAAGAGGAAACTTTAAGAAATGCGAAAGTGGGTATTGTAAAATCTTTCACAATTTAAATTGGGCCTCTCATTTTTTTCTCTCTCGTGGAAATGATTCATTGTGGACGTTAGTATTTTGTTTTTCTGAATTTCCAATACACAATTTCAAGCCATTCCACTCTTTGTTGAACATTTACCATGTGTCTTCCATTTGGCAAATATTTCTCGTAGAGATAACAATTGATTATCAACAGCTATTGATTTATCGACATTTGTTGGCAACCTTGGTGGATGAGTGGAGGTAAAAGAGGCTAAAAATGTTTTAAACATATAAACGATAACATTTAACCATTCAAGCGATTGTCTAGATGATTTTACTTTAGGCGGAACCATTTAAATCCAACACTAATTCATGTGTAAAAATAAACGAATCAAATTGTCAGATAATACAAGGCGTTACTTATAAAGAAAGTATATATATTGTGCGGGTGACAACATTAATTACTGTCATAAGCATTGTCGACGTACATAATCGTCACAAACGTAAGTAACGATTTCGTTTTTACGCAATGGGACACTTGAGAACTGTGTACATAGTATCTCCACTATAGTACAAAGTATTATCGCTTAGTTACAATTAGATGGGGACACACCCTCACTTATTTTGTTAGATTTATTAACACTTTTGAGACTTTGGGTTAAAAAAGCCCGCAATAGAATTAAAGTATTAACTCTAGTATATGAACGTCTAGATTTCCTTCGTTTAATAAAATGTACATTTATTTACTAAATGTATACATTTGCTAATAATGATGAAGGTATAAATTTCCACGTCTGTTTCTAAACCTCGTTACTTTTATTTATTGAACCTTCATAGTATGGAAAAGCGAGTAGATAAATTTTCAAATTTCAAGGATATCGTGATATCGCCGATGTTCATCCTCCATAATGAAATTTTTAGGAATTTTTTAGGGATTCTATTTGTTGCATGAAATTGGGACTCAGTTGACATTGATTAAAACAAAAAAAAATGTTTGAAAAAGAATATACACTCAAATCAATGCAAATTTGAAGTCCATCAGATTATCCAAATCAAGAAAACATAATAAAACAAACTAAAAAAAAGAAAAGGAGAAGCGTTTCAATTTATTATCGCAATATTTTATTGTATCTTAAAAAAGGTTTGACAACTTACAATTTTTAAAGCCATAGTTCAAAAAACAACTTTTGCAAATTCGTTCAAAACAAAATTTTAACTTTTTAAACCGAAACTACATCAAAAGAAAATAAGTGTTTTTGTGAAACATTCCTACATTATTTATAGTCTAATAATAGCCAAGGATTCATTTTATCAAGAACATAACGAAATTTATGGAGATTTTTCCACCTCCGTGATTTTATTGTGGTATCTAAAAGGTAGAAAGGGTTTGCTTTGGCGACCAAAAAAAAAAAGCAAATTTTTTATCGCACAAATACTTATTCGAATGTGTTTTATAAACCCTTTCTCCTTTTTTTTTTCCTTCTTTTCTAAAATTTCAAAAAGAAAAAGAAAAGAAGAATAAAAAATGCTAACCCTACAAACTTATAAATTTAAGTCAAAAAAAACTATACAAAAAATGTAGCCTAGCGGTAAATTTTCTTTTCCCTGCCCGCTTAAGACGACGATGTCGAATTCTCACGTAAAAAAATCGACCTCGGCGGGTAAGAATTTTCCACATTCGGAGTCGCCGGAGGTTTCGGCGACAATCCCAAGAGTCCCGCCGGATTTAGCGGCTTCGAATTGGAGGCATTTGATTGGTCCAAAAAGAAGAGGTTGCGATTTCGCGGAGATTTTGGCCTAGGCGACGATTTTGAACTCTCGCAGCCAATAGGAAACAAGGACGCAGATTCCGCCGACAAATTCATTAAATTGCCGTCGAACGAATCCGAGGACGAGATTTTTTTGCTGTTAGCGCCCGCAAAAGTAGCGGCCAATCGGAGCGTTTCTAGGAGTAACGTTCTCGGAGTCGGTGGAACCGCAGTGGGAGAAGGAGAGGAAGAATAATCTCTCGATTTTAGACTGGACTGGGTTAAAAGGGGTGTCGGCTTGCTCCAAGAAGGTATCGGAGACGTCGGTTTTGAGGTTAGGGACGCCGATTTTAGGTGCGGAGACGCCGATTTTAGGCTCGGAGATATGGCAGGGAGGAGAGAGAGGAGCGGGAGGAGAGGTTGGGAAGAGCTAAGGGATTGGAGGGATTGGAGTGGCGACAAAATAGGGGATACGGACGGTCCGGAAGGGATGGAGAGAGCGGACGGTTTCCGTTGGGCGAACGGTTTGAAAATAGTTTTGTCGTTTTTGAATTTGTTCGGTTTAGGTTCGTGGGTGGGAGTACAAGGTTCTGTCGTTAGCCAAGGGTGGGACATGACGTCAGAAGCTTTTGGCCTTTTGTGAGGATCGGCTGTCATCATTTGTCGTATTAGGTCTTTGGCTGATTCGGATACCCATACCCATGGTCCGGAATTCATAGCCAGCTCGCCTCGGCAAATACGTGACGCCGTGTCATGTACGGAAGATCCTTTGAAAGGAAGAAACCCTGGCAGAAAGGACAAAAAACGCAAGGCATCCAGCCTTAGACGACAAAATACGAATCGCCAACGGTAGAAAAACTTTTACAAAAAACGACAAATAACAGTTCAAGACAAAGCATTTCCAAAAAAACAGATAATAGAGACAAATATAAATCCATGTTCCAAACTTCCAAAAAATAATTCCGTACGACTAGCCAGCCACAGAACTTTGGTATGTATAGGACAAAAGAAAAAGAAACTATAAAATCCAAATAATACGCGGACATGCGTGGGTTCCGTACAGGAAAGTTGTTGAGACCCTAAAAACCCTAAAAAGCCCTAGAAAAAAAACTCACCGGAGAGCATGACGTACAAAAGGGCTCCGAGGCTCCAAACATCGCTGGCTCGGGAGCACTCCTGATTGGCTACGACTTCTGGCGCCATATAGTACACCGAGCCGACCCACCGACCTGCCACGCCTTCCGGACCGACCAATCGCGCGAGACCAAAATCCGCAACTTTTGGCTCGACCTGCCCGTCTTTTCCTTGCGTGAGCAAAATATTTTCCGGTTTCAAGTCGCGATGCAGAATGTTGCGGTCGTGGCAAAACGACACGGCGCCGACAATTTTCCTGGAAAACGACAAAAGAGCAAAAATAAATTAGAACAAAAAGAGTTAAGACAAAAATTAAATAGATCGCAGCCACTTTCCAAAACAAAGGTCGAGACAGAAAAAAGTACGAAAAAAAAAAAAAAACAAAGGAAAATGAATAAAACAGAGCGTAAAAAAGACAAATAAACAAAAATAAACGTACGACATGAAAAATTTGTCGTTTACCTGAAAATACTGGACGCAAGTTCTTCCGGCAGCCACTTATGCGTCTCCACGAGAGTATACAAATCGCCAGCCGTACAGCGCTCCATAATTAAATGTACGGACGACTCGTCTTCCAAAACTTCAACGTGGCGCACGATGTGAGGGTGACGTCCTAGTACGGCAGCCAGCCTCGCCTCCGTCCGTACACCATCTGTCGCTTCTCCAGGCTGAAATTAACAACACGACAAAAAACGTACCGTTAGACTTCCAGACAAGGAAAGGAGACGTCCAATTTTGGCGGACTGTCACATTTTGTCCTATACCGTCCCAAAAATTGTCCCTATCGGGACTACGCCCTTCCAAAAAAATAAATATGCCTTCCAAAAAAAAGAATGCCCTTCCAAAAAAAAGAATGCCCTTCCAAAAAAAAATGACGCGACAAAAGGGAGCTACGACGAATGAGACAAAAATTGTGACATAAAAAAAGAAATCAAGGACTTAAAACAAAAATCGAGCACAAGATACAAAAAATGATAAAAGCGAAAGAAGACAACAAAACCAGAACAAACAAATAGTACCACACTGTTTAAGGTTTCCAATCTTTTACTATTTTCACATATCCACCAAAATCGCCATAATGATTAATAAAAAAGGCATAAATTATTAAATTTCTTTTCAAATCCAAACCGTAAAATTCAAATTTCCGAACTTCATTTCTAGCCACCCAAATTAATTTAAATTACCAAAAAACAAGAAATTAAACCCACAATCCACAGTAAATCTCAACATTATCCCCAAAATTGACCAGGCATCCGTACGAAATCCCATTTTTTGCACCAAAACCGTACGGCAGACCTCGATATTTCCAGAAAAAAGAAGAAATGGAAACAAAAAAAAAGTAACAAAATTATATTCGGACATTTAAAATCGAATTCTCACCGGCAGATTCGATTTCATTACGGTCTTGCAGGCGTATGGCTTTTTGTCTTTTATGCCGACACACGCTTTCACCACACCAAATTGTCCTCTTCCGATTTCCTCCCCAAGGATATATTTTCCAGCCAATAGGGACTCTGCAAAAAAAGAAAAAGGAACAGACAAAAATAAATAAACAAATATAAGCAAATAAACAAATATAAATAAATAAAAAAAAAATGAATAAATAAATAACTAAATAAATAAAAGAGAGAAATCGTAATTAGTGTGGAAAAAAAAATACAAATTCTTAAATAAAACTGTGGGTAAAATGATTCCGGAAGAGATCAGATTTAATGCAAATAAAGTATAAATAAATATGAATTTAAATACAAATTAAAAATATAAAATGTTTCCTTCTAAACAATCAATTTGTGTTTTCTCGTTAAGGGTTAAGAGTAAAATAAAATGTCCCAAAAAAATAATGAAACGGGTACCACAAAAAAAAATGATAAAAATTGAAGTTTTTACCCACCACCTACTATATTTAAAAAACACTTAAATTCTAACAATAGGTGATACCGAAAAAAAAAAAAAAACTAAAAAGGGTGGAAAAATTACTTAGAACATTGACCAAAACTATACATGACAAAAAAAACATATAAACAAAATAATAATACAAACAACAATAAACAATAATTATAAAAAAAAAAAAAAAATACCAGAAGCAGTTGTCGGAGAAGTCTCTTCTACCCTTTTTTCAGCGCCATTTCCGGCTCCAAATTCTCCTTTAAAGCTATTTATACCACAATTAAATTTACCACCACTAATATTTGTATGTTTTAACATTTTTGCCATTCTTTCCAAAGCTCCCAATCCTAAACTATCCCCTCTCTCCAATCTCGGTCTTTTCTCCGAATTTTTCCTCTCCGAATTTATTCTTTCCGAATTTTTCTTCTCCGAATTTTTCCCTTCCGATTCGGACATGTTATTTTCTGAAATTTCCGAAAAAGTTTCTTTTGAAAAACCCTGTCCTACTTCTGCCTCAAAATCTTCCAAAAGAAGTTCGAGCCGACCGGGACGAGAAATTTGTCTTTTTCCGTCGACATTTTGGGGTAAAGAAGAGGAAAAAGACGGCAACTTTTTTTTTTGAGCTGCCCGAGATCCTAAACACAACTCCGGATCTTGGAATTGAGAAATTTCTCGCATCATTGAAGGATTTTCCATCTAAAAAAAAAAGAAACTAAAAGTGAAAAATATTTTTTTTCGGTTAAAAAGAGTAAAAAATGAGAGAAGCCCAATTTAAATTTTGAAATATTTTACAATACCCACTTTCGCATTTCTTAGAAAGATTCCTCTTCTACAAAGAAAAGGGAAAAAAAAAAAAAAAAGGCAGGGAATGAAAAATCTTTTAGCAGATAAGACATACGGAGTTCTCTCCCTCTCTCTCCCTCTCTCTCTTCGTCAGTCGCTATGTCACTCTGCTTCCCTCTCTCTCGCTCTATCTCTCTCCTCGTCCGTCACTTTCCTTCCCTCTCTCTCCCTCTCTGAGTCTGTCTCTCTCCCTCCCTCTCTCTCTCTCTCTTCTTCCTTTCCCTTTGGAATATCTCGCCCTGCCCGGATTTCAAACACCTAGCGGATAACTGTTGAAAAAAGAGTTTTAATTTATAGAGGCAAAAAGCTCCCGGGGGAAAGCGTTTTTTTCCCCTATTTGTTAAAAAAAAAAAAAAAAAAAAAAGGACAGAAGTCAAATCTCCTGAAGCCACCTGCCCTTCCACCTTTTACTTTTCCTCCACTTTTTATTTTCTTCCAGGAAATCTCCGTAACCGGACCAGCAAAAAGACAAAAAAACAAAAAAAACAAAATCGCAGAGTTCGATATTTTTTTTATTTTGGGGAAATCGGACAATCGGACGATCCAGATGCGGAGATTACGGAAGCTGTTATTTTTTTTCGGGCAAAATTCGGTCGCAAAACGACAAAAAGGTAGCACGGGCAGGGCTAAAATTAGCTAGAGTCAGAGAGAAAAAGGACATATGTACGGAGGTCCCTTTGGCAACCGCAAACGGTTCATCCGGAAGGGAGGTATTATCTGAAAGTGAAAAAGACAAATAACGGATAAAATTTTAAATACGACAAATTTTGACATTTACTCCATCGGCAGATTGGCACCAACCGCTTGGAAATTGTTTTGTCGTTATTCTGCTCTTCTCATTTTATGGCTTGTTTTTTTGTGATGATTACAGTAAGGGTATTAAATAAATATAAAAGTGAAATAAAAAAGAAAAATGTCGCGTCGAAAAAGGCTATAGCTAAGAAATGTACAATTTTTTTATCATTAAATGTATATTCCAAAAAATAGATATAGAAATAGAAACGTACGGAATTCTGTCGTTTTGCGCAGCAACAGGTTGTGTTTTCAATTTTTCATTGATGATATGCCCAGAATCATTCAGCATTTCCTGGTTTAAACGTTTAATCATACGGATAAACACCAGTTTCCTATGTTTAAACGTGCCATTTTGTACGGATTTCCCAAACTTGTGAAAATGATTTGTTTAAATTAACAAAATATCACTACGGGATTTTTTTTTCCAAAACACGTGAAAAGGTGTATTTGCAAGTACAATGTACTTGTTCTAACCTGTACGGATGCAGCATGCCGTACACATGTAGTTTGTCGTACATGTACAATGAACGAGAAATTTAAATTGACAGCAGTTATATTTAAACTGCCGTGTTTCCAGAAAATTTGACCGACAGAAGTCTCCTGTACGGACGAAGTGTTTCATGATTGACACGTCATAGCGCCACGTTTTGTCGTGATCTGACGTGACAGACTTCAGTCCAGCTGCGAGACACCTGGCAGCTGGAGAGTTGCCGAAGGCGAAAAACGAGGAGAAAATATATATACATTTTATCCTGTAAAGTACGGATACGGAAAACTTGTGCGATTTACCTGTTAATCCGTACGCTTTTATAAAATATCAGATGTCCGTCAGGTTCTGTTGCCACGTGGCATGAGAATGTGGGATTTTTTTTTTGGAAGAAAGAATATTTTGGAAGGGTTAAGGGACGGGCAGATTGGAATAAAACAAATCACGTTTGCAATTATTTTCATTTTCCCTCTTATTCAATATTATTTTGTCTTGAAAAATAAAAAATTGAGAAATGTCGACAAAAGAAAACGATAAGGATGCATTTCCACATTTTCCAGGCGCCAAAGGCCAAATACCGTACTCAGAAATTCAGTTTTGGATTGTCATTTTTTGTCTTTTTTGTACTTTTAAAAAAAAAATGTTTTCATTAGTCATGACTTTTTTGTTTTTTCTGTCTGTCCGTTAGAAGAAAGGTAACGTTTTTCAAGTCCTCCGTCCGTACGTCTGCGCGCTTCTCAAGAAAACGAATGACGTGATGACGTCAGCAGAGTTGAATTTCGTTTACCGACGGAACTTACGAAGCGTCCACTTTATCTCAAAAAAAAAACAGTTTTTTGTACTGTACTTTCCAGATGGTTTACAGCTTCACCCTCAGCACTAGTCTCCCACTTTCTACGGGCTGAAAGCTGTAAGGATATGTCGGCTGGCACCACGCGGCAAAAACTCCTGCAAAGCCGATGTTACCAGATGTGTCCTTGAGCAGTCGTACGGATGAGCTGTACCTTTGGACGTTCTGCTGCCGACAGCAGCTACCACGCCGTACATGTACGGAAGCCAATGGGAGATAGTACAGCTGGCATCTGCTCAAAACTTGATCGCCCTCAGTACACCGCGAATCGTAATTAGAGTAAATTACTCTAATTCGGTCGCTCGAAATTTCGACTCTATGACATAAGATAGAGTAAACGATTCTAATTTTTTCATTATTCTAATTTAGGTAAGTTTAATTAGCGTAACAGAATTGTAATATAGGTTCGTTTTAAATAGTGTGGATTACGGACGACGTTCGACCGTGCAAAACTGTACTTTTTTAAGTAAAAAGGTACAAATAATGATTTAATACAATCGCGCTCGCACGTGAAATCGGACTAAACGAAAAATCAATCACATCGAAAAAAAGCCGTTCGCATAACTCTCGTCCGTCGACAGCATCGTCGTCAGTGTGAACATTAACTGACATTCAGAGCGACAAATAATGCTAGCGTCATAATGACGTCACAACTATACGGACTGACAGATTTTGTACATCCACGTAATTTAGTGTTTATAGTTTCAACGCGGATATTATTGCCGACATAACCCAATATAGAGTACTTAAATAAATTAGAGTAAACTTCGACAGTGAAAAAATTCTATCACATAAATTAGAGTTCATTACTCTAATTGTTTTTTTTTGTTTTTTTACTCTAATTTTTTCATTACTCTAATTACGATTCGCGGTGTACTAAATACTCCTCGAGGACACCTACCTACCCTAGGAAGCAGCAGAATTCTCGGGAATGTACTTTGGTCCTCAACTAGGCCGTACGACTCCTTCTAGACTATTTGTGTACGGAAGCGCTCAGCCCTCTGAGCGTGGCGACCGTTTATTTGTAAAAATGTACGGCATCTATCCGCCGTTCGATCTCCATCTGGACAGCTGGACACTATTCTTGGTCTTCCGAAGATTCACTTTTCGCTTACGATTGGTGGAGCGTAATTACTTATTAGAATAGAAAGTCTGTTAGATGACGTCATCTGACAAGTGTGAGTGAGAGCGTACTCGGAATTTAAGATTCAGTATATTTGTCGTATTCTTCAAGGTGTTCACGATCCACTAACTCCCCAGTTGCCGTTAGCTGGCTGCCTACGTGGCAGATTGACGCTCTCGTACTTTCCGTACAAATATGTTTCCAAACCAGAGGGATTACAAAACCGTATGCGCTTGCTTGAAAAAACTATCCAAGAAACCGGGGCGCTACAGTCGACAACGTCCTTCAGACACATTTGTCGTTTAGGATTTGGATCTTGCCTGAAGTTCTGCGTAGGAATCCTTGACAGCCTGGATATCAGATTTTGTCGATTATCAATGATTCGATTCGTGCTGACAAGCAAACTCGCCAGCTGGCAATCCAGTGGAGAACGTGACGGTATCTCACCACGCCGGAGAAACAAGAGTGACAGAGCATTCGTACAAACAGAAATTCTTTGTCTTCTTTTCAAGTTGTCTTTTTGTGTCTTTTCGGCGTCCAGATTTCAATCTTTGGTCCACACTCGGCTACCCCAGAAATTGGAGCATTTTGCCGTACGGAAAAGAAGTGATCGGTTGTCCGCTGGAAGACAAAGCGTCCTCCGTACAGTTTCCGGGTAGCTGGCTGACCAATATCTTTGAATTTCTAAAACCTCCAAATCTAAGGGTACTTTCGCATGTAACCGAAACTTTAGTCGTAAAACTTTGTTTTTAGCGAAGATTCTTCGTACTATTTTCAGAGTATTCGTATGTAAATAAATGAAATTGTTAGTGTTGGGTATCGGGAAATTCATATCGCGATAATTTCGATATTCAATATATCGAATATCGATCGAGCAAATTTCTCGATATATCGTACCGAGACCAATAAAAGTATCGCGATATATAGTATTTTTTAAATTTAATATTTTATATAATATGTCATTTTAGCGATGAAGACAAATTGTTTGATACGCGACGTACGACGTGATTTTCGTTCCATGACTTAAAGGTAGACGCCGCAAAATGTAACCGACAAAAAAGTAATAATTCCGTAATTCATATTATTAATTATTTAGTACATAGAGATTTCACATACGAAAAGGTCACACTAATTAAGTCAAAGTATAATCTGAAAAAAAAAATTGCAGACTGTTCCTTTCATGCTTTCAGGCAGGAATACCTACCAATCTGCAGTTATTTTTGCAGGAAACTACCAATCTGCAGATTGGTAGCCATTACATCTTATCCATTTCCAGCGACTAATATTATAGAAAGCTTACACATTTAGTTTTTTCCATGGATTCCTAAGGGATGGGAGGAAGCATGGGAGGTGAAGAGGAAAATGACACTGAAATGCTTCCGGATATTTACTACCAGCTGCAGCAGCATTAGTTCTCGCAGTAGTAGCAAAAATAGTTATAATTTTTTGTTTTAAAAAGCCTCGATATATCGACGATACGATATATCGGCGATAGATTGACGATATATCGCGATATTTAGCTTTTCGATATATCGAAGCGATATATCGATCATCGGGTACCTGAAATTCGATATATATCGAATATCGGAAAATGGTCCTCGATACCCAACACTAGTTCATTGGTTCATATTGGTTCATATCGAGATATCATATTTTTCAGTGTTGTGATCGGTATATTTCCTACCGGCGATAATTCCGAAAATCAATATATCAATATCAGTTTATCGATAAAGGGCCGATACATTGCGATTTATCATTATCGGTAATTATCGCCAATAAGTTACGATATATATCTATTTATAACCGGTACTGTACAGTACAGTACTAGTAGTTAAGAAAACCGTGTGTCACTGTGTCCACACCGTAAAGTAAAAGTCCCACACGCTGTAATAGGGTATGTCAATAGGGTCATAGGGTTTGTTTTGTGTTTTTTATAATAAAACAAAAAAAAGAGAAATAAAATAACCATAGTTCAAAAGTAGGTGAAAGTAGGCCCAAACAATATGCCTATTGTATGTAAAACATACAATATGACCTTAAGACCCATATTGTATTGGTCGCAAAATGAAAAAAATAGTAACAGGGTTGAGTTACACATCGATCGATAGAGAATTATACGTCATGTCTAAATTTTGAAAAACATTCGGACAATTTTTTTTTTTCCGTGAGTTTTGAGGTATTTTTTATTTAAACCGTCAGATTTGGGTCAAAATTTTAGATAACCAAAACCAACCCTGTTTTTTTTTCAAAATTTGAGTACACGACGCCCAACCGCGTTATGTCACGCTCCAAAATTGTTAACCATTACCCGAAACGCGTTTACGAAAATAAAAGTTAACCGAAACTCAATTACTCGCGAGTACCCGTACCCGCCCGTACCCGAATAAGTACAAAATTAGTGGTACATCTCCCTTATACATTCCAACGATACCAAGAGTACAAAGTACAATATTGTTGGATAGTATTGACAGTACAAAACCTTCAATTTTTTTCGTTTTTTGCTTACCCGACCGTATCCGTTTTTTTTTTCGTGAATCACCCGCCCGAATCCGCCCGACCCCCCAAATTTGGCAACCGAATCCGTTACGGATCCGACGCGGGTGGTTGGTTAACGGTCGGTTACAGTTTTGATTGACCGTTTGCGACCTCTGCTGTACTGTACTGTTCCGATATGCCCCCTGGGGGGGGTTTGTGAAAAACATTACACGTTGGGATAAGGAAATTCCGGTACGGGATTCAAAACCGTACGTCTGAAGGATAGAGACATAAATTGATTATCGGTCAATAAGGTACATAACGACAATCCTTTAATTGCTATCTGTATTTGGCGTATTTCATATAATGTCAAATTCGTAAAAAATCGGCTCAAAGTATGCATCGACACATTTGGTGTCATATGTTGGTGTACCATGTATTAGAGGTCGCAAACAATCAACCGAAACTGTGATCGACCGTTAACCAACCGCCCGTGTCGGATTCGGAACGGATTCGGTTGCCAAATTTGGGGGGTCGGGCGGATTCGGGTGGGTGATTCACAGAAAAAAAAAATCTCAGTTACGGTCGAGTTAGCAAAGAACGAAAAAAAATGAAAATTTTGTACTGTCCATACAATCCAACATTATTGTACTTTGTACTCTTGGTATCGTGGAAGGTATACGGGAGATGTAACACTAGTTTTGTACTTATTCGGGTACGGGCGGGTACGGTTAGTCGCGAGAAATCGAGTTTCGGTTAACTTTTATTTTCGTAAACGCGTTTCGGGTTGTTAACAATTTTGGAGCGTGACATAACCCGGTCGGGCATCGGGTACTCAGATTTTGGAAAAACGGTCGGTTTCGGTTATCTAAATTTTTGACTTTTGCGACCTCGGCCATGTATTGTGGGGTGCTGTACCATGTCGACGGCGAGTTTCCACTAATCAATAACCTTTGAGGCTTTGACCTTTGTCGGATAATTTGTGTATCGAACATCGCGAAACAATTTCTGACCTCCTTTTTTGGCCTCGATATGCAACTCTAGCCGTGTCGGCGTGTTGTGGCCTAGATTCGGGCACGCAACGAAAAGTACGCATTGCGTGTAAAACTGTACCAGAAAGTGTCGATAAGCGTACGATTTCTGACACCTCAACGGCTCTCATTCAACAGGAAGTCCTTCAAGGTCCCGTACCTCTAGATATTGGAAGAGATAGTTTTTAACACGACGGTTTATTTGTTATTAGTCTGTCTGTGCTTTTCTCCAACGCGGTAGCTATGGCCTCTTTCCATATTCTTGCTGCGATATTAGTCAGTGCAGGCTTCCTCCTGTCTGATGCGACTCGATATTTAGATGAGCCAGGCCAGGCGGATATTTCTATGGTTACACAAAAGCTTAGTCTTCCTCAGGATTTTAGTCTCCTGGGAAATCAGATTCATGTGGAGAAGTTTAAGGCATTCGTCTCCAGGTACGTTGGAATGTTTTTTTAACCATTTCAATGAAACATGATCTTGATGATACATTCTTTTTCCTTTATATCTATGCAATTGATCTCCTCCTTGCTTTCATTTTCTCTTGTATGTCTCAATTAATAAATGTCTTTGCTTAATGACTAAGTACGTTCTGAGGTATGTATTTTTTTTTAACATTTCTCGATTACCAAATTGCTTTTCGGTTCTTGCAGTTTCAAGAAGCAGTACTCGACAAAATCGGAGTTATTGCAACGCTTTGAGACTTTCAAGGAGAGCTTGGCCATTGTTGAGGCAACCAACAATGCTGCCTTAACTTACACATTAGAAGTTAACAGTAAGATTTTGGGACTCTAAATGTTTGAATGTTCTCTTTGTAGCTCTATGTGCAACAACTTCGCACAGTCTGCATCAATTGCAGCTTTGCAATTTGAACTTGACTTTGTACAAAATTAATGTCTATGCAGGTTGGTCAGCGTACAACATGTGAAAGTTTCATAACCATACAACTGTAATAATTACATGTTTAGCTTATCCTCCATACTTTTAGAATGGCCCCAAAACTGATATAGCTATCCTGTTTGTAACCTTAGAATTTGCGGATTGGACCTGGGATGAGTTCAAATCGAAGATGCTTGGAAGTGCGCAGAATTGCTCGGCAACTCGAGGAAATCATGTGAAGTCTAACAATGTTTTGCCGCCAAAGGTAAGTTTCCTGGCAATTTTATTTAGATAGCCAGAGATCCCGGCATTGAGTTTTGGGTCAGATAATGTGTTAAAGGCACAGTCGTTGGTTGATATTCTAACTGTTATTAGCGTCCTTGTGATTGCTAGTTCTGACCTCCAATATTGGCTTCAGGCCGCAGCATGTTTGTGATCATCTGATGTGCTACTTTCAAGACTGATCTGTGCTTGTTTTTATCCTGACAATATTCTGGTTATTGCAGCGTAAATGTGCTCATTTTGCTAAACTGTGTTCAATTTGTCACATGATTTTTGAACATGGTACTGTAGTGTTGTTGATGGCTTTCAATTGGGCGGAGATTTTTGTTGACTCAAAAATTTGTTCTCTTTAATCTTTTGGAAGAGTTCTCATGGTAATTTTTGGACTTTTTCCTTCAAATGCAGAAAGATTGGCGTGACGAAGGAATTGTGGGCCCAATAAAAAACCAAGGTGGATGTGGCTCCTGCTGGACATTCAGGTATGTGTTTGTATAGATATGGTTATGGTAATCCCAGTGCAGTAGTATCTAAAGAGTTGTTTCTGATATAATGCGCTGACAGTTACAACTTCTGGTCCGCTTGATTATCGGTTTTTTTTTGCCTTCGCTTCAGTGCTTCGAATGGCATCAGCAGTCCTGCCAGTCACCTAAAGTGTGTCTTTTTCAGTTGTGGGATTCATTCGGTTGTTGGAAAGTTTCCGATATATCTTTGTAGACATGAACATATGGAATGGCAGATCTAATTGTTTGTTGGTCGAGTTGATTTTGTATTCGATAGATTCTGGAGATTTGTGATTTTGCTGAATTGCTTTACAACTTGGATTTTCAGTATACTGCTAAGGACATTTCTAACGATTTCAGACATGTTATGTTTTGTCCCTTGCAGTACTACTGGTGCACTTGAGGCTGCAACTATTCAAGCGACTGGCAAAATGGTTTCTCTTTCGGAACAGCAGCTGGTAGACTGTGCTGGCCAATTCAACAACTTTGGTTGCGGAGGAGGGCTTCCATCTCAAGTATGTTTTCTTTTCTGTCGGACAGGAAATGAACATATTTGTCTTCCATGAGGATGCCCTCCTGTTTTGTTTTGGTTATTTTGCTCTGTTTTTACCAACAACTTGTTGAAGTTGTAGGTGAACCCAGGCTTGTTTTCCGATATTTATCATAGCTTAAATTTAACTGACCCAAAAGTCTTGAGCACTACTAATGTAATTGATAGCTATAGTAAAGTGAAACTCAGCACTGATCCTGATAGTACTTTCCAAGGATATTGATAAGAAGAATGTTAGAGACATTAAGGTGAAGGTCAAGAATGATGGTAATAGTGTTAGAAGTATTTTAGTCAATTGAAAATAACTTTCCTATCATCAGAGCTGCTGAACTATCAAAATCTGCACTTTTTAGCATGTGAAATCCGGCACGTGTCGTGCAGCCAAAGTGAAAGTGGAAAAGTTTTTGAAGTTAAAACAGGGTGCAGCTAAGGACAAGAAAAGCTGTCTATTGAGGTCTGCAGGCTGTTCATGTTTATACAATGGATTGCTGTATTTGATGACGACAAGTATGATGTATAAGTAGTACTGCTAAAAACAACACTGCCCTCATTGTCCATGTTGTTTTGCTGTTCTGTGGAAAGAAAGTAGAGCATAAAATCAGTAGAAATAGAAATGAAAGTTTGTCCAGTCCCAGTGTCCACATTCACTTGGTTTATTTTTTTTCAAACAAGGGTCGCTTCAGTGGCTATTATTTTTGCTATTTAAGAGAATGTGTTATTTTGAACTGTACTTTTGAATGAACCTATCTGTACTTCTCGAGGACAGTTGTGACATGTTTCTTGTGTCGCACTGTAACCTCAGGAAGGGAATGTTTAAGCTAATGAGCTAACAATCACAACACTTTTTGACTGGAGTACCTGTGCTGTCTGCTTGTGCAGGCATACGAATATATCATTTATAATGGTGGCATTGACACAGAAGATGCGTACCCTTACACTCATTTGGACCAGGAGTGCAAGTTTGATCCAAAGGGTGTTGGAGCCACGGTGAAAGCCGTTGTCAACATAACTGAGGTTTGTCTTTTCCCCGATACCAATTGATACTGCAGTATGTGTTGCATTCTAATCATGCCTTGATGCATGCATGTGATTCAGGTGTTTGTATCTAGGACATTTGATGTAATTCAATGTTATGGTTGGAAGCAGTGTTTTCTTACTTTTTGCCTGATGAGTGTGTGTTACTTTTCACTTGGTCGTGCTTGTTCCTTTTTCATTTTTTAATTTTTAACTGTGGAACACTCATCATTCTCCATATATTTTTTTTGCAGTTTGACGAGTTGGAGCTGACGGATGCTGTGGCGTTTGTCCGCCCAGTGAGCATTGCATACCAAGTTGTGGCAGACTTCAGATTGTACAAAAGTGGAGTTTACACCTCAACATCCTCTGCAAATCAGATCCAATGGTATGTGGATACTTGTGCTGTTTGCGAGTTTGTCTTCAATGTTTTATGTCCAGTGGTCGAGTAGGATTCTTTGTGAGAGGCTGTATAACTCAGGAAATAATAAAAATGATGGACTGCAAAGTGTAACTCAGAATATACATACATAACCAAAGCCTCCCTTCATTGGTTATAACAAATTTTGAGGCAGACAAAACTGACTTAAGCAACTAGTGCACAGGTTTCCCTCACCTCATTTTCTGGTTTTTATGTTGTTCAGCTGTTCTTGTGCATTTCTTATTACACAAAGAGGATACCTATGGATTGCGAAAACGTTTAACAAAGATGACTTAAAACCTGTGGTCGAACTATCATTTTTTTTTTTTTTTGTAGTCATTGAAGGCATCTGCGACGGTTGTAATGGCTGGCTGGCTTTCCTTGGTCTACTTGTGGTGATATTGTGCCTGTTTCGAAAAAATATGTCACATTCATTAATGGGTCCCTGGCATCCACTTTGTAGAACTATCGATACCCTCATTTTTTTTGCCACTTAATATAGAGCTATAGATACCTTCATTCAATTTTCATGTGTTCACTTTAGTCCCTTAAAAGGACGTGGTTCATTTTTTGACACTTGGTGTGATAGATTCACAAATCGTCTATGATTGTGTTGCACTATCGTCTTCTGACACTTCTCTGTGAAAGCTGGACATGAAATGCGCTAGTTATTTTTCTTTGCAGTTGATGAAATTGAACACTATCCGTAGTTATTGAAAGTCTTGAGAAAGATTATGTAGTACAAGTGGGTCTTACTTGAGCTGCTTGAAGACAAGGGTATGTGTAAATCCAATGCAAGCTTTCATTTGGATCAATAGAGCTGCCAAGCACTTAGTTTTCTGTTCATATTTTTTGCCTGTGAAGACTAACAGAAGTAGAAATTGAGCCATTTGGTGGTTAGAAACTTCGTTAACAGGGGTATGGTTTCAATGTGTGGTGCAGAATGTGAATCACGCCGTCGTTGCTGTTGGATATGACACCGAGAGTCTTGCTCTACCCCACTTTATTGTTAGGAATTCGTGGGGTGCTGACTGGGGAGAGAAGGGATACTTCAACATTGAAATGGGTAAAAATATGTGTGGTGAGTGTCCAGCCTCCCTTTTTTTTTGTTTTCGTTGCATATTTTTTTGGAGCATGTAATGGCTGAAAGCTTCGAAAGATGTGGAGTATTTATATTTTGCAAACTTTTTTGGAGTAGTCAAGTTGGTTCTTATCTAATTCACCGAATTGATTTCACAATAAAGTTTCAAAAAACAAACAGACCAGGAAGAAACAAACATACAAACACAATGTTTATTTGTACTGTGTTGCAGGCATTGCTACTTGCGCTTCATACCCCGTTGTAGTGTGAAAGGGAACTGATTCCCGTTTTTCTGTTTAATTATGGTCCTATGTTTGAAGGATATCTCCAGCGTGTAATATTATTTTTTATTTTCTGTTGGTTAAAATTGCCATTCAGGGCTTGGAAAATTTTCTGTATAAAAGCAAGTCTTATGTATTTATCTCCTGTTTGTATCAAGGACAGATGTGAGTCTTCTGCTGTTGTTTTTAGAAATTCTAAATTAAGAAGGATGTCTGTGTAGAGATTTGGGTTGTAGCTATTGAAGACGATTATAGCACATAAATGCACTTTTAACTGATGGGATTTTCTGAATTTGTATATGAATTTTATCCGCAAGCAAGGGCCGGAGATTTGCTTTCAGACTCTTAGTAATGATAATGGCAAGAAAGTAATATAGCCGATCAGTGGGCAGCATGACTATTTTGATGTGCTAAAGGCTGTTTCAGAAATTCATCTTGAACTAATTTGTTTGAGAGACTTCTCTTCACACATGTTGTTGGATTTTAGGTGTTTGTTCAGATGGGATTTTAATGTTTGTTTTGTCCATTTGCCAAAGAACCCTCCTTCTGTTTCTGTTAATCTCAATTAGTTTTTAGCAAAGTGACCATTTTTCCTTCAACTCATATTGTTATTCTCCTTTTCTCCACTGTCCCAATTCACAGATAAACTCAATTGGCCCAGCCATCCAAAACATACAAATCAAACAAAATCTACTAAATAAGTTTATTTCATTTTCGATGATGAAACCATCTCAATTTGTCATCTTACTGCTCAATCAGCATCAATTGTAAATACAATAAGAAAGGAAGATATAGTAGTCAACAGGCTTCTTCCACTGCAAATTAACCTTTTCCTTTTTCAACAGTGGATAAGTACTTCATGTTACAATGTCAACAAAAAAAAAGTCAATTGCTCAGAAAATATTATCTTCAATGATAGAACATCTAGACAAAAAAGAACAAATCAATGTCCTATGTACAAGTAACATTTCACACACAATGGCCGCATGAACTGTAAAATAAGAAAAAAAGACAATGAAGAAAAATGAACATAAAGCCCTCCAACAGCAGAACAGCTTACTAAAACCTCTGCTTGTACAAACTATGCTCGACAAAAGCAAACACATGTAGCATTTTCTTTCTCTCATCTTTCAATATGCTACCTACCCTAGGGTAATTTCAAAAGTTAGGCAGAAAGGTACGATGAATTATCGTACGAAAGACAATTATTTCTAACTCATATTGCTCTCAACTCTCCTTATTCAAAGTCCCGCCCATAAAAAATAACCTTTGTGTCCAGCTTCTGCACTCTGTCAAGTTGATGAAAGACTCGGTATATCAAAGAAAAAAAAATCCACAAAAAGATGTAAACCAAAGGAGGCTTTAAAAGAACATCGCCAATTTCTGGAGAATTAATTAAGGAACCTTCGCCCACGTAAGACTTCAAGCCTCTCATTTACATCCAGCAAATGATTTTGTGTAAACAAGTTACAAACAGAACCTTATTAACACCAATATTGGTTCATCCATCGTTAGAGCCCATGAGAAGAACTATTTCCACAGTTCCTTTAGTCAAACATTGTCTCAACCAGAACAAGGGCACTTTGCAACAACACTGCCTCCATTTTCCGTGAGAAAGTCTTTGGCCCTAACCTGGCAGTAAGACATCCTCGAAGATGTAGAAGACAGATAAACAGGGCCCTGCAAGAAACAAGGCCATAGAGTTCTCATTAATATGTAGTGCTCCAATACAACATGCGACAACACGCAGATAAAATCGGCAACCCTTGAAGTGCGTTGCTGATTTGTTATGTAATGATTTGATACAGCCTTATTGAATCCTATAGAGCATTAAATAATAATCTTTTTACCCCGGTTGTATCTGTTTTCATGTGAATTAATTGCTAAAATTCCCATAGCGCCAAAATGAAGCCAAGCTAGGCTAAAGCTTTGTCGAAAACAACAAAGCAAAAACAAAATGGATCTGCGAAATAACAACTCCAGATTCTTCCAAACTTCCTTCCCCTTCAACAGTGATGTAACAATTAACACCCAGCATGTTTCAAAATATTTAGGCATATCTTTCAAATCTCTAAAGAAAAAAAAGGAATTAAACCCAATTGCATGTTAAGAGAAAAAACAAATTCTCAACTATTTATCCAAGGCTTAAACATTTCATGCCTTTTTCAGTTATACACTATCGTACACCAACGCTATCGGTCATCAGCAGTAAAAAAAAAACAAAAAAAAAAGTAAGTAAGGAGGGGGGGGGGAGAAAAAAAACAAAGCCAACATTGCTTCCTTTTTCATGCCTTTTTTTTGCCAGGTGCCTTTTTTTTTTTTACAAAAACAATTGCAAGGCATCGGTGAAGTTGCTCACCCGAATAGTTGCCTTGTTGTTAAACGCCACCGTCGAACATATTGTGGCATTTGAACTCCTAAAAAACATTACACCTCCTATCTGCATAACCAAATACCCAAACATGTTATTATTGTCAACAGCTCTAGTACAACACTGTCGAGGTAATTGCTTGTCCACACCTCACGAAAACTGAATGCCAGTGGGATTGATTAATTGTGTCTTTCAGTACATTCCCGGCTATGACAAAAAAAACAAACACCAGAAGCAGACATACTCTTGCTTCGTTCACCGAAAAAGTTGATTTTGAGATAGACGCTCGTGATGAACCGAAGGACGACATCGCCCCTCCAGCAAGGACAGCGGTATTGCGGTGAAAACGTGTACTACTGATGGTAGCGGTACTGCCACCAATAAGCTCAATGGCGCCACCATAAGAAGCTTTATTTCTGATAAATACTGAATCGGAGATGACAAGCTTGCTAGCCGAATCAGCTTCAATGGCTCCCCCACCTCCCGCTTGAAGCTGCATTAATGAAGAAAAGTGTACAATAGAGTGAGTGAGTTGAAAATTCTTGCACGCAATGATCACCAATACCGCTTCACCCTGGAGACAAATAATAATGATGACAACAAACCAAAGATTTTAGGCAACAAAACTTCCCAAATCCGTAGCATAACATTCTCATAACATGAAGAATTAAGGCACCGTGACTTCAAAAAAAAGCTCAATATTCTACTTTTGTGACCTTCTGCTCGACTTAAGCGCTGTAATAGCCGGAAAAATTAATTAGATTACTTTTGCGAAACAACTCCAGACAGAAATGACGGACGATGCCTGAAGGTTATGTGATCATTTATACCGCTCCAGAAGCATAGTTGAAGCTGAATCGTGCCTTTATTGCCCGTAAGGTAGCTCCTCCAGTCACATATACAGCGCCTCCAACTTTTGCTTGCCCAGCTCTCAGCTCAATGTTGCTCAAAGTCACTATTCCCTTGCTGACTTTTAGGTGCCGCCGTGTGTATTTTGCATGAATGTAACATGGTCCACCCTGGAAGCCCAGAAATACACCCTCAGTACATACCCAACGAGGGGAGTTGGAGCACCACCTAGCCCGCCCAAAAAACAATCCGGAGGCAAGAAAGGCATGATTTTCTTCACAAATTTACCAAACAAATACATAGACTTTGCATCAACAACTTTCAAGGGGATGATACCTCACGACATAACATTTGTGAACGAAGAACCACAGGTGGTTGAATCAAAGGAACTTGGCCATTATTTGATTTACATCACACAGAGCAAGGATATCTCTGAGGAATAAAGGGACAGGAAGGCAAAAGGTAATGAATAAAATTAAACATAAGGGTAGACAAAACGTAAGGAATCAACCTTACCTTTTCAGATTTAGCACAAGAAGTCGTATTACCCCTGATCACTAAAGTCCTTTTGATTTCTGGAACAGCCTTCGTAAGGAAAAAACTTGACTGAATGACAATATCCGTTGATCCACTGTTGATTTTTTGTATGAACTGATTCACATTTGTCACACCAGCACCTGCGCAACCTGCAAAATTGTAACACCAACAAGTAAGGGAAATTAATCACTGTCAAATTAACAAGTTGGAAGCCTTGTAATCTTTGCCTTATCGAAATAAGGCCATAAGTTGCAGACTCACGAGCTGTATATGGAATTCACTGAGAAAGATAGTTACTTTTGGAGGCCTATATGAGTGTCAACGGTATCCACAAACTTTCCGAAGGGAAAAGAGAAAAAGATAAAAAAAATGACAATTTCACAGAATCCGTCCATGTCAACTTAGAAAGTCTCAATGGTAGGCCCTTCATCTCGCCAATTGTCAGGTGAACAAGTTCCCGTCACATTCATTCAGGCCCACAAAACATGGGCATAAACATAGTAACGATGTGAATATTCTGTATTTTCAGTCCCGTCAAAATTTAAACCTTTGGTGGGTGAAGTACGAATCAAACTTTAATTGTGAGATAAAGGTATGATGATGAAGTTAAGCAACAATGAAGGCTTCAATAAATCGTTTTGCCACATAGGACTTCTTCCATCATTTCATTACCAAAAAAGACATTTCCACTGTCCTGACTCAAATCTGTTCTACCACAAAAAAAATGTTTACAAACAGCAGTGTACATGTACAAAATGCATTTCTTAATAAAGTCCAACTGCAAATTTTCCATCATTTTACATACATTAATAGTTTCCCGCGTCAATTGTATAAACTAGGTGAATTCGTCTACCACATTATTAGTTTCAAGGTAAAAGAGCATTAGATTTGTAAAAAATATCAAAAAAGAAGAATATCCAACGAAGGTCTTCACAATCTAACATTATGTCTATACATAGCCATGCATTTTCAATGGCACTCTTCCAGGAGGTATAAGAACCTTGATTCCTACATACAATCAATATTACAACAAAAACATGTTTTACTCTATTCCTCAATCTGAGATCCGTCATTTTGAAATGTGACACCGTCAGCAGATGCAACTAAGTGCTTTCAATACAATACAAGCAAAAAACACACGTCACTTCTTCTTGCTTAACTCCTTTGGCTGCTACAGCAAGCAGAAAATAAGACAAAAAGCATGAGAAGGAAGTACCCTGGAAAACAAACCTAATATGCAGAGGAGGGAGTACGCAACGAGCCGAAACAGGGCAACAATAATGCTCATCTTTCTGTCCTTTGGCAATACATTCATACTGAATGGTAGAGATTGTTTTGAAGCAAAAAACGGCAGTTACAAAAAAGATTTATTCATAGAAACTGACAGGAAAACGGGTTTCAGCGAGATCTAAAATGCTAACTTTGAAAATGTGGCAAATTATCATGCCATTCACTCGAATGGCGGAGCAGTTGGCTTCTTCTCAGCAGCTTTGGTCAAACAGATCCTCCATGGCTTTCCACAAGCACAGCTCAATCTGTCAGTAAGTCAGCACCCAACATGGCAGTCACCTGTCACCTGTCCGTACGATAGTTTCTGATGGTTACCGTACAAATGAACGTACATAATGGACAGACCACATGTGTCCATGATAGTGGAGAAAACGTCCTGTACCGTTATTGTACTGTACTGCAGAGCAGATTTCCTGTCAATCGTACGCTTTCACACAAATTCTGAAGTGAATTGCAACTGCCGAAGGGACACGAAATATAAATATATTTTATTGTACACGAAATTGTACAGCTTTCAGGACACCTACTTGTTCAGAGGGGTATCCACCAGCCCCGTCAATAAATTTGTGCCCGTACAGACGGCCGCCAACACCATTGCTGACAAAGAGTGTGGAAACTGGAAACGCCAACAAGCGTGATACAGATTATTCTGATTGGGTAAATCCCTTGGGATCGCGTCCATTTTATTTTTTCCCAGCGTGGACGAACCGAACCGACTATTCGGTGTCAAGGCGTCATTTTGATTTGTGAGAATCTGAGAATTCTGTACTGTAGCATCATAGCTGTACGGCAATCTGCGACGAAAACAGGGTCACAGACCGACAGCAGGTAGGAAAATGCAGGAACCAATGAATGAAAATTGCGTTCACATATAATGTACGGCATCATTAGAAAAGAATTATAGTGAACGCCACCCAGACAGCCCTACCGTGTAAAACGAATTTGTACTTTTCAATAAGTGGCCGCGGCTTTGTCAGAGTAGGTCTGAGCGGCCGTTGGTCCAAACGCAAAATGCTGGGTGGACACCCCTCGTGAGTCGCAGGTGTCTTACATTTCCGTACAGGTTTTTTTTATGCTGTCGACCTACCAGTTTGGTGAGTCACGCATAGCAACTCTGGATTTAAAATTTAAAATTGGTGTACAGTTAATGGTACACTAATACATCGTATAAAACAAAACGCTTCCGTTCGCACTGCCGTTGTGGATCTGGTCAATCGCGATATTTTTATGCGGTGAAAATTTGTCGGTGACAATTTGTAAACGGAGCTCACATTGGAAAAGTTTACGAGTTTTTGTAGCGTACATTGAAAGTTTGAAACCATAGTTCAAAAGTAGGTGAAAGTAGGCCCATACAGTATGCCTATTGTATGCAAAACATACAATATTCCCTTAAGACCCATATTGTATTGGTCGAAAAATGAAAAAAAAGGTTAAGAGGGTTGAGTTGCACATCGATCGATAGAGAATTAAACGGCATGTTTAAATTTTGAAAAAAAATCGGACAAAAAATATTTTTTCTGTGAATTTTGAGGTGTTTTTTATTTCAACCGTCAGATTTGGACGATCGGACGGTCGCTGGTCAAAGTAGCGATCTTAAGAAGATCACATGAAAAGCCCATAACACAACTTACGATAGGACTATTTGTCATATTAGCTTCTGCAATTTTGAAGGACACACTAAATAAAGCCTCAAATTGACCAACCAGGTTGCCCGTCCGCGTTTTTTTTTTTTTTCTGGGTTTTTTTTCCGGCGGAATGTCATCCTACGCCGCGTCAGCTCGTTAAAATATTTCGTCAGGTGGCGTGCGCTGTACTATGATCATACGTCATATTCGTACGATCGTACAAGAGTGTCCGCAACTCACACCCATACAATATGCCTACTCTACGCGAGTTTAGTGCCAAGTTTTGTGCGCCTACCAAAGGCCTACCATAAAAACGCCTACTTTTGAACTATGATGCAATCAGATCTTCATTAAACATTTGGAATAATCGGATGCTTTACAGCTGTACACAAACCCTAAACATGTAAAACGTACCAAAATGTACTAAATAAGTACTAAAATGTACTTACTGTGGTCAGCTCTGACTTGACAGCCGCGCCAGACAGCGCTTCGTGACAGTATTATCTGACACAAGTGAAGAGGCAGCGTGATACGTGACCTCGGTGCGCGATTTCTCTTGATTTCCCTGTCAGATGTAAGGCTGGCATATTCAATTGTAATTCTGGTTTGTAGTACAGTGACGTGGTTTTTTAGTACAGTGACGTAAATAACAAGAAGACAGTTCCGTGCAGCGTTCTTTTGACCGTTGATACGAAAAGAATAATCGAAATATACCTTTCGGCAAAGTTAGCTGTAGGACGAAGAGATTTAGAATCAACATAGGACCGAATCATAAACTGTTTTCGCAATTGATATGTCGACGTGTCCATAACAAGGGCCGAACAGGAAAAAAATGTACGGAAATTATAGCTTTCCGACGTGGCATTGCAGAGACAAAAGTGCCTAGTTGTTCAAATCGCGCGATTTTTTCATTTTTTCCAGTTTCTACGTATTGTACGTGACTTTTGAAAAAATCGCAAAAAAACGTCTACTGTAAACTGAAACTGGAATTTACGGGAAACCTATAAACAAATTACGGCAACTGTGCGGTTTTTTACGGTAGTCGTACGGAAGTTTACGAAAAGATATGATACACAAATTGGTACTTTCTGTTCTGTAAACTGAAACGGAATGTGCACGGATGTGTACGAAATTTTATCGTACATATACGGACAATTTCAAAAAGAGACGTTTCAGCGTCACACTATTTGCGCGTCGTAAGTTCAAAATGTATACGAACGTCTTCTTTAATTTTTTTTCAAAGAAGCCGCCATGAAAACGAATCTTAAAGGAAGTTGCCATTAGTAACGCCAAGGAAGAAGACAGTGAAACTGCCGTTCAAGCCGTTGTCGAAGCTATAACTCTGACAAAAAAACAGCGTTAGCGAGGATTCGAACCTGGGCCTACAAGTTACAAAAGTAGACTACGTACAAACTGCGGTACATGTTCAATTCAATTTTTTTTACATGTACAAAATTGTACGGACAGAAATTCATTAACGATTTTTACGATATTTGAAATCGACCTCTCCAATTTCTACGTATTGTACGCGCGTTTGAATCGTGCGTAAAATGCGTTTTGAACAACTATGCAAAAGTGAGATCGAGGAATTTATGGAAAAGTGGAAATGCTCGGAATTCCTGTAACCATTTTGTTGCTTCCAACATTTTTCACATTTTGGAAACCAGTGACAGTTATAACGCAGAACTTTGAGGTGGAATCCCATGGCGGTAAAAAAATCTTTATTTATTACGAAATTTAGGTCAATATTCGTGTAAAGTCTTTACCACAAAATATGTGAAAACTCTTTCCGTAGAATAATTTTGTTTTGGATAATCTGCACATACTGACAAATATCACGGAAACCAAACAACTTGCGAAAAGTTGAGAAATGGAGAGATAACGTTAAGAGAAAATTTTGTAGTCGCTAAAAAACCCTAGGAAACCCTAAGACGTAATAAAAAAAATAAGCAAATCATTGTGGCAAAACTACATTTCAGTACGAACATTCTTCTATGTACCCGATTGAAATGAAAATGTATTGCATAACATGTGATGAAAAAACCATCAAGGTACAGAAGGGATAAAATATAATAAAAAAAAAACATTTGAAGACTACAAAAGCCAAAGAGGGATAAAACAACTTTACAGCACGTATAAGGATGTGAGACGACGTACAGTTACACCGTAAATCGCTAATAATGTTTATGTTTTTTTCGTCTCTTAAAACATATTTTCTCCGTACACACATGTCGGATTGTGGATGTGACGACTGCGATTGAAAGGTAAGATTCTCAACTTTCGATTGGTGGTCTCAAATTGACAATCAGACAAATGTGTACGGAGAAAAAATGTTTTAAGTGGTAAAAAAATCAATAATAGCGATACAAAGTGTACTGAACACCGCCAATCGCTATTAGCGTTGTGTACGCTAATCCCGTCCCGCTTTTTTTAATTATACTCCATTAGCGTAGCTTGTTCTGTTTTTTTTTGTACGCCATTTAGGGTTATTTTCCAAGTACCGTACAAAACAAGAGTACGTTGTCGTTTAAATAGTATGGTGTACGGACAGTGTGCAACCGAACAAAATTGTACTTTTTTAAGTGAAAAAATATATTTAATGAGTTTAAGTAACCGCCGACGCATAAGAATATGCGCTTTAAAAAGGGGATGAAATCGGGCTGTCAAATATCACATTCGCACATATTCGTCCAACAACCATATTTCGACTCTGTGAACGTACGATTTCTGTACCATTTGTCAAAATTTGTACAAATACCTATATTAGTGTAAGCATGTTTGCGACCGACATTTATTTTTTTCAAAGACCCAAATTAGTAGTGTTGTGTATCGGTAAAAAATTTATCGCGACAACACCGATACCGATAGTTATCGGTTATCGAATGGTCAAAAGTCCCGATATATCGGTCTGAGACCAACAAATTCCATATTGGCGATAACTTTAAAAAACTATAGTATGCATACAATACTACTTTATAACATACTGTATTATATTATTCACTTTATATAGCGTGGCATGCCAGGTATAAGAATCTGTTCCGTCTCAGTTTAACTGCGATTTATCACGGACAACGCAACACATAAACGTTGGTTGGTTAACTGAACAGAAAATTTACGGCGACTAACATAATTGGACCGACAAACTGGTGAACATGGACAGTAAAAGGACGGCAGACACAAAGTACAACGGACACAAAATAACATTCTGCACGCCGTCTGAATGGAACGGAGGACTTGGAATGAGAAATTACGAGCGGACGGCCAGCGTGAGCTCCACCATCCTAGTATGGCTCTTTCGGCAGCTTATGCCAAAAAAGCCACCAGATTTACATGTGGCAAGTTTCCAATGGATCCCAAGAAAGAAAGGGACAAATCCATGGCGTTGGATGTGAATGGTACATCGTTTTTACTGGATTCGTACCAAAACTGTACAGATCTCATGGCGGCTACTGTTCTTTCTATGCTTGTACAACTATACAGTACACTGATCTGATTAGTAGACACAGTAGATAGGGGTTGTGAGTGGGGCACGTACGGGGAGTTGTTGTTCTACAACCACCGTTGCAGGAGGAGAACCAACAGTAGTAGTGGAAGTAGACATGAAAAACAACAGAAACTATCAAAGTACCTACTCAACAGCCAACTTTGAACAGACACAAAATATGTCCCAGAAAGCCAATATGCCTCAAATTTGCCACACTGATACACAACACAGAAAACTAATAATTTCCAAAATTGCAGCCTAAATGATCTAGTAAACCATAAGATATGATGTTTGGAAGTCTCCCAAAAATTGCACATAGAAAATCATATCCCAAAATTGGATGCTACAAAATTGGCTAAGTCCTAAGTTATATACTCACAGTGTGTATCTACTGATCTACACTATTTTGGCTTACAATTACTACGATTATTATCCTGACTAACGACAAAGCATCCTACCTGTAAGCCACTGTACCTCAAAACCCTAATTATTATTTTCAAATAATTTGATTAGGGAACACTATTGTTTATTACATTAAACTACAAAACAATGTTGTTCGGATATTTCCAAATATTGAACCGTACACAAAACGTTCCAACCGTGCACAAAACGTTCCAAATGCTTAGTCAGCGGTAGTCGTAAAAATCCAGCCAAATGTGGTCGTGTAGTACGAAGCCCCTGAGTGCTTCGTCACTTGTGGTACCACGCGAATCACGTTTATGGTCCCTCGTGAATCACGCTTGTGGTCCCAAGTGAATCGCGTCCTTTAGAACAAATTCAATCAACAATGGTACCGTCGAACTGTAGAATATATTTCCGGAATACCCGGTTGAAATCTTGTTCGTCCGATCTTGTGAATCAAGTCATCAACTGCGTGACGCGTGTGGCTGATTGTCGACGCCACTCCAAAAAACCTGCATACGTTCTTTTGCCGACACGTGTCCTTTTAAAATTACAATACACATACTATACTTTTTACTATTGCAACGCTAATTAGGGTAAGTATTACAGTAGACTACTTAGAAAATATTCTAAGTTATTTTTACCCCTATTTATTGAAATAAAGATTTATAAATTACGACACTCCCCTAAATATTTAGACTCAGTTACTCACGTAGTCGAATAGCATCTCTGCAAAACTTTAACTTAGGAACAGGAAGGGCTTTTGTTAACATGTCAGCCACCATTTTCTCATCCGGTAAATAACACAATTTAACAACTTTTGCAAGTACTATTTCTCTAACAAAGTGAAATCTAACATCCATGTGTTTGCTCTTAAAGTGATGGCTGGGGTTAGAGGCAATTGCAATGGCTGCCTAGTTGTCACACTCAATAGCTTGAGGACCATTTTGCATATACCCAAGTTCTTGTAAAATGGACTTGACCCATAGGAGCTCTTTGAGGGCGGAAGCTGCTGCCATATTTTTTGACTCCATTGTGGAATGAGCTGTAACTTTTTGTAAATTGCTACTCTTGCAGCAAGTTCCCTCTCGAATCTTCAAAACAAAGTCGGTCGTAGATTTTCGGCTGGGCATGTCTCCATAGCTAGCATCGCTCCATGTCTGTATTTTCACTTTTCATTCTCCGAGTACAAGGTTGAGATTCCAAGTACGTGTAAGATATCTGAACACCCTTTTTGCTGCTTCCCAATCTACCTTTTTAGGATTCTGTAGACTTCTACTCAGGACTCCCACAGCCGCTGCAATGTCCGGTCTCGTACAGTTCATAAAATATATAAGACTTCCAACTGTCTGTCTATATGACTTTGAAGCCATAAACTCTTCCTCCCCTGTCTCTACACTCTCATAAACCATTATGCTTGAGTTTGACTCAATTCCTTCCAATTTTTGCCTGAATTCCATGGGAGTTATAGATCCTTTCACATCTTTCATTTCAAATCTTTCCAGCATGTTACCTATTGCTTCTTTCTGAGTCAACATAATTAGCCTTTTCTTTCTGTCTCTTTATACCTGTATACCTAAGATATACTTGGCCTCTCCGAGGTCCTTCATCTCAAACCTAGGCCTCAAAGCCGCTTAAATGCAGTTTATGTCATCCATTGACTTACTTATTAATAATAGGTCATCCACATATACAGCAATTTAAATTATCCTATCCTCCCCTTATAGAACATATACAGAATGATCTGAGCTAATGCTCTTAAAACCTAGCCCATTCAAAAACTCATCTAACTTCAAATTCCATTGTCTCGGGGCTTGTTTCAACCCATACAAAGATTTCATCATTTTACACACCAATTCCTCCTTTCCTTTTCCTACATACATATCAAGCAGTTTCATGTAGATGGTCTTTTATAATTCTCCATGCAAGAAAGCACTTTTTACATCCATTTGATGTATTTCGATATTCTCTATAGCCGCTAGACTTAGGAAGATTCTGACAGTAGGAAATCTAACAACTTGAGAGAAGGTTTCATCAAAATCAATACCTTCTTTTTTATTATACCCCTTGGCCACTAGTTTGGCCTTATACCTTTCAATGGTGTTGGCCGGTTCAACTTCACCTTGAATACCCATTTGCTGCCAATGGCTTTTCTGCCTGGAAGAAGATCCACCAGCTCCCACATCTGTGCCTCCATAATAGATTTTATTTCATCGTTCGCCGCCTCGATCCAATGATTTCTCTCATGTGATGAAAAGGCCTCTTGAATTATTAGAGGCTCCTCTCTAGCTGCAGAAAAAGAAAAGTGAGAGCTTGCTTGCAGACAGCTGGTAGATCTCTTTCCCCCCGAAAAATCTGAGGCTGAAATTGTCGGCAGTCTCCGATTTCACCGCCTTAGCTGATCTACGACCTGTGGTGTTACCGTTTGTTCCGCTGAAGATAGAACTTGTGGTGAAGCCTCCTGTGAAGTCACTAAGGGAACTGAAGGAAGAGTAGTCACACTGGGCTGTGGAAAGTAAACTCGTTGCGTATGGTGAAAAATGACATATTCCTCTTTTTCCTTTGCTGGTTTGTCTGGCACTTAAAAGGAGTCAACCGAATCCATCTCATCTTTAATTTGGATAATTCTATAGATAAACACTTTCTGTTTCTCAAATACAAAAACCTTATAACCTTTTGCATTATCATCATACCCCATGAAAATTCTCGGTAAGCCCTTAACATCCATTTTCCATCTATCCTTTGAAGTATCTAGAATAAAACACTGGCTGCCAAAGATCTTAAAGTGACTAACATCAGGTTTCTCTTCTGTCTTAAGCTCAAAAGGTGTAGTGCTAATAGATCTAGCAGCAATTGTATTATTAATATAAACAGCGCAGTTAAGTGCTTTAGCCCAGAATTTCAAATCTAGCCCTTTATTTATAAGCATGGACCGAGCACTTTCTGTCATTGTTCTATTTAATCTCTCAAAAACACCATTCTCTTCCGGTGTTTATGGAACTGTAAGATTGTGACTGATACCATCCTGAAGGAGAAACTCTTTGAATTCTTTTCATGTATATTCTCCCCCATTGTCCGATCTCAACGCCAAGATTGGAACTCCATGAAAGTTTTTCCGCCTACGCTTTGTAGTGTTTGAAGTGTGGTAACACTTCACTTTTATGTTGCATGAAATAAACTTTGGTTTATCTCGAGTAGTCATTTGTAAATATAACCATATAGTGGACGCGTCCAGCTGAAGCCACTTGTGAAGGACGGAGAACATCATAATGTATTAGCTGCAAAACTTTCTCCGATCTGTGGTCTGTTTCTTATGGAAATGGCAATTTTTGGATCTTACTTTTTGTTTCTCAAATACAAAAACTCTATAACTTTTTACATTATCATCATACCCCATGAAAATTCTTGGTAAGCCCTAAGCATCCATTTTCCATCTGTCCTGTGAAGTATCTAGAATCAAACATTTGCTGCCAAAGATCTTAAAGTGACTAACATCAGGGTTCTATTATGTCGAAAGCTCAAAAGGTGTAGTGCTAATAGATCTTGAAGAAATTTTATTCTTAATATAAACAACGTAGTTAAGTGCTTCAGCCCATAATAACAAATCTAGCCCTTTATCTGCAAACATGGACCGAGCACTTTTTGTCACTGTCCTATTTAATCTCTCAGAAACACCATTCTGTTTCAGTGTATATGGAACTGTAAGATTGTGACTGATACCTTCCTGAAGGAGAAACTCTTCGAATTCCTTTGATGTATATTCTCCCCTATTGTCAGATCTCGACGCCAAGATTAGAACTCGATGAAGCTTTTCTGCCCACTCTTTGTAGTGTTTCAAGTGAGTAAACACTTCACTTTTATGTTGCATGAAATAAACATTGGTATATCTCGAGTAGTCATCTATAAATGTAACCATATAGTGGACACCTCTAGCCGAAGCCACTTGTGAAAGACTTATAACATCATAATGTATTAGCTGCAGAACTTTCTATGATCTGTGGTTTGTTTTCCGTGGAAATGACAATTTGTGGATCTTGCCAAGTGAACAACCATCACATGATTTTATACGATGGGAACTGAGAGAAACTCCCTCAACTTTTCCCGAATTCACCATTTTCTTAAGGTTAACATAATTCATATGTCATAATCTTTTATGCCACAACTCGTTATCAGATTGGACATTGGAGTAGATAACATCATTTTCTTTATATTCAGCCATGTCTATCCGGTATATTTTGCTAGAATCTCTAGTTCCTGTTACTGCTACTTTCCCTTTCTTGCTAACAACCTGTCTACCTCCTTTCATAATGACTTCAAAGCCTTTGCTCTCCACTAATGATGTAGATTTTTTTTTCTTAAAGTCTGGAACAACCAAAACATTGTGAAGGGTTCTTTCTATCGATTTTCCCCCCACATCTACCATCAAAGATACATCACCCTGAGTTGAGGTTTGAACACTCATGCCACAAGCTTAATAAATACCTTTTGGAGATATTTGTTGCAGATTCGTAAAAGCCGCCTTGTTCCAACACATGTGGGTAGAGGCTCTCGTGTCCATGATCCATCCTGCATCCTTAGAACCCTCCATGGCTGCCGCCATAGCAAATAACTCCGCATCCTTTGTCTCATTGAAGCTTAAAGACTCATTTGCATCTGTTGCATATGTTGAAAAAAAAGCATTTCCACGGGTAGGATTCACATAGAAGCCTTTGTGATATTGGCTTTGCTGCCATCCTGGCCTGTATAAACCTGTCTTATTAGCCTTTTTCCGCTTAAGAAAGTATCTGTATCCATGACCCTTTTCAGAACAATAAAAGCAAGTAGTATAATATAGCCTATTTTGCCTCTGATTATACTGATTAAACCGATTCTCATTCTGGTTAAACTGTCTCTTGTTGTGATTAATCTGATTTCTTTTGTCAAAGTATGTGGAAAAAGCTTCAACCTATCCTTCTCCTTCAAGGAGTTTAGTATTGGTCTCATCCTCCAATATAAGATTATATGCTAATTGAAATGACCAGCTAGCTTTATCATGAATTTTTAACTAAATAGACACACCCTTCATGCTACTAGGGAGGCCTCTAATAAGCAAAGCTTGAAACTCTGAGACCTCCATAAGTCCTCAGAGTGAACAGCATCTAAGAAGCCTCTAGGATAACTCTGACCCCTTTGTGTTTCACTAAGAACAACTGCCACCTTGGCACACAAAAACTCTAACCACATTCACCCGTGTGAACGCAAGACTCTCCTGAGTCGATAGCAAAAAGAATCTCTAAATTTGCTTTCCTGAGCAGTAAGTTATGGAGGGTCAAAGTTGACCTTTTGTACAGAAGCTCTCTGGGAGAGAGGGTCCTATCTCCTAATTTTTCTAAGTCTTATCTCTCTCACAGACTCTATCTCCTAATGTATGGAGCCAATCATATTCCACTTCCGTACACAAAAGTATAGCTGCTGGTTTACTTTTTGTACGGACATTGTACGACATGGCCTTAATGTCGACACGTGGTATATCCGGATTTGCTCCCTTAATCCTTGGAGATGCCGCGATCGAATTTTATTCCGCCACGTGTCAGCTGATGTGGCAATGACCACAAACTGACGAAATCCTCTTTCGCGATCTCGGCGTTCATTCCGGCCGTCCGATTATATTCACGTTTAATTGTAGCCGTAATAAATACCTGCGCGGTATTTGTTTCGCTAAAGAAACAAATGCGCGGTATTCATTTCTTTATCCGTACCACAATCCATACTTTTACATTACTGAATCTATGTATCCCGTAAATAGTTTCAGTTAAATGAATTATCCTACTTGGTTATGTCTAAGTAAATATCAAACACAATACTACGTAACACTATGTCTAGACATAACGAATAAGGCTACCGGCTACCGGCTGCTTACCGTCCGGCAGGTACCAGGATCAAATCCTGGGGGCAGCACATATCCTTTTAGTAAATACCTCTAACGGTAAATAAACTAATATATATATATTTCCCGTAAACCTCTAGATAGCCTAGGTAGCCATGGCTCTAGCTTCCTCTCCAATTTCTCAGTGACTGCGACAAGTTTGAGAAATTGGAGAGAGAAGTTAGAGGTAGACTGCCTCGACTTCTTTCTACATTTCTATTTAGACCTAGAAAAAACTTTAAACGGAACATTAATTTCTACACTCCCCTTATTTTCTAGTCAATCTTTAATTTCAGACCACACTTCTCCTTGTAGAAAATTAGCTTGGGGGAAGGCACAGGTTTGGTCATCATATTTGCTACCATCTCACTATCTGGTCGGAACTCTAAACTGATTATTTTGTTTTCTACTTTCTCTCTAACAAAGCCGAGTCTAATGTCTATGTGTTAGGCTTTAAAATGATGTTTAGGATTGGCAGAAATACCGATTGCTGCCTGATTATGACAAAAAAAAAATTGCACACCACTCTTAAGGTGACCAAGCTCACCAAGCAAAGACTTGACCCACATCAATTCTTTTACAGCAGAGCAAGAGGCCATATACTTAGCCTCCATGGTGGATTGAGCAATAACTTTTTGATGTTTGCTACTCCAACAGCAAGCCCCATCACCCACATATAATACATATCCAGAAGTGCATCTCCTCATCGAAGCATCACCATAACTGGCATCACTCCAAGTAGTGATGTCAGTATTCTCCCCACCCAAATACAACCATAGATCCCTAGTTCCTATCAAATATCTAAGAACTCTCTTAGCTGCCTCCCAATCCCTCTTAGTGTGAGCATTTAGACTTCTACTCAGCGCTCTTAAAGCTGCAGCTAAATACGGCCGGGTACAATTCATAAAATATATTAGACTTCCCACTACTTGCCTGTAAGGAATAGTCTGCATAAACTTCTGTTCTTCAGGGGAAAATTCCTCGTCTAAGACTATGACTTATTCTTCCTCCCTCCCCTCACTTCCCTTTCTTCAACTCCATTGGATTTGTACAACTATTAGCTTTATCCATTTGAAAATTTTCAAGCATGTTCCCTATTTCTTCCTTTTGAGTCAATCTAATAAATTTTTTTTTTCGGTCTCTCTCTACTTGAATTCTCAAAATATATTTTGCTTCCCCCATATCCTTCATTTCAAATCTCCCCTTAAGATCGGTTTTCAGTTTATTAATTTTTTCCATTGATTAACTTAAAATAAGCAAATCATCAACATAAATTGCAATAAATATAAAACCTTCATCATCTTCGAAAACATAGATTGAGTGATCTGAGCTGATCCGGATATATCCCAGACCGGTAAGAAACTCATCAAGCTTCTTATTCCATTGTCGAGGCGCCTGTTTCAAACCATAAAGAGATTTAATCAGCCGGCATACCTTACTCTCCTCTCCTTCCTCCACAAACCCTTCGGGTTGTCGCATGAAGATCTCTTCTTCCAATTCTCCATGCAAAAAGGTTGTCTTGATGTCCATCTGGTGCACTTCCATGTCTTCTGCTGCCGCCAAGCTGAGAAGTATGCGGACGGAGGGAAATCTGACCATCGGGGCAAAGGTTTCCTCGTAGTCAATTCCCTTCTTTTGTGTAAATCCCTTTGCCACTAATCGGGCCTTGTAGCGCTCGATTGTGTTATCTGGGTTCAGTTTTAATTTAAAAACCCACTTACAACCGATTAGTTTTCGGTTAGGTGGAGAATCCACCAGCTCCCAAGTATCGGCTGCCATAATTGAGGCCATCTCCTCATTGATGGCTGTCTTCCACCGATTTTTTTTTGGACAAGTCATCGCCTCTCTATAAGTTTGAGGTTCATCTTGATGAGATAGTTTAGTTACCTTGTTATTAACCTGTTTTTCTTGCAGTCTTTTGCTACTTCTCCTTCCCCCCTCAAAATCTGAGGCCGGAATAGATGGTTCTCGTGAATTCTTTCGAACAAACTCGGCTTCTCCCCTATCCTTGAATTCCGAATCAATTTCCACCACGTCTTCTGCTTCGAGTAGAGTTGTCACTGAAGTTTCCATAGCCGAGTCCTTTTCGGTCTGATTTGTACCTGCAAGAATGTCATCTTCTCTAAAACTTGGACAGTTAGGAAGCTCAAAGTCATCGGAATTTTCTGACTCAAATCTGATTTTTACTGACTTTGTATATTTGAAGGGATCCACAGACTTTTCTTCATCCATAACTACTAGATGCTTTACTAAGATTATATCTTCCCTTTTTAAATCATAAACTCTATATCCTTTTAACATCCTCATCATATCCTAATAAGTATCCCGGTTTTCCTTTAGGATCTAGCTTCCAATTAGACCGATCTGTATCTAGACTGAATACTTGACTGCCGAAAACCTTTAAGTGAGATATGTCTGGTTTCCGGCCTGTCCATCTCTCATAAGGTGTTTGATCTTTTATAGCTGAAGTAAGAACTCTATTTTTGAGGTAATTAGCACAGTTCATTGCTTCTGCCCAAAACCTTTTTCCTATCTTCTTATTTGACAACATACTTCTAGCACTATCACTTAGTGTTCTATTTAACCTTTCAGCTACCCCATTCTGTTCCGGGTTTTCTGGAACTGTCTTTTGGTGTTGGACCCCATCTTCCCTCAGAAAATCCTCAAACTGGTTAGAAGTATACTCTCCACCATTGTCACTCCTTATTCTCTTGATTGGAGTT
Organism: Zygnema cylindricum; assembly: GCA_037447655.1. Taxonomy (NCBI): domain Eukaryota; kingdom Viridiplantae; phylum Streptophyta; class Zygnematophyceae; order Zygnematales; family Zygnemataceae; genus Zygnema; species Zygnema cylindricum. The sequence goes on from JBBHKE010001749.1 coordinate 293,477, forward strand.
TCATGGAGTTTTTCGCTCCATGCTTTATATTGTTTAAAACAATCTTGAGCTACGAACTTGTTTTTCAAAAAATACACCAGGGAATACTGAGACCAATCATCAGTGATAGTCATCATAAATGTCTTCCCCCCCGGTCAGGGCACTCTAGCCGGTCCCCAAATATCTGTGTGTACTAGATTTAGAATTTTTCCTCCCTTATAGGTGGTTGTTTTAGGAAAGGGTAGTCTGTGTGCTTTACCTTGAGCACGTCCACTAGAATCACTTATATTATCACTCTCACTGAACTTAATATATTCCACCACTCCCATCTTTTTCATCTCTCTTAATTTATCTAGATTCACATGCCCAAGCCTCTTATGCCGCATCATAATATCATGAACACCAGCATAATAAAGTTTCTTCGTTTCATTACTTAAAATCAGCCTAAACATCCCGTGGCTACCTTTTTCTGCAGTGAAATAAACTTCCTCCTCAAAACTAGCAGTAAAGACTCCTTCCCTAGTGCTAGTAAAAAAACCTTTATCATCTAATACAGATGTAGAGATGAGGTTTTTGTTCAGCTTCGGAATAAACAATACATCGGAGAATGCTACTATGGATGTCTTTCTTTCTACTAACACTTAAAGATCTACCGATTTTACAAGAGTAGTGGTGACTATCCTCCCATCCCTTTACTCTATCTCTACGGTGGGAATCTTTTTTATCTTACTGAACATGTGCCTATCCTTACACATGTGCATGGAGGCACCTGAATTTATAATCTAGCTTGCTTCACCTTTCAATCCCTCGTAAGCACATTTCTGCCTTCGTGGAATTTTGACCTCGTTTTCGCCTCCAACTCCTCATCCAAAAGAAGCTCATCGTCCTCGTCATCGGATTTCGCCTCATGTACCTGTGTCACAAGGGCCTTTTTAATTCCTTTCGCGGTACCACCAGTCTGCCCCTCCTTTAACCAAATCTCGGTTAGTTTAGTGCACCCTGCCATATAGTGCCCCGGTTTCTTACAAAAATGACATAAACCTTTGGGAGCACTTGGTCCGAACTCGTTTGTCTAATTTTTCTGCTCCCTCCCCCTATGGTTTTCGACCGGTTTCCGAGAATCCTTGTTCCTCTAATCTATCAACATTGCCAAGGCTTGGCCACTCTTTCCTCCCTTTCGAATCTCAATCGTATTCTCCCAAACGAGAATCATCCCTACCACTGAGTTCCATATCCACCTTGAGGCTGGCAAGTCCTGCACACGGTTGACTATGTTCTCGAACTCATTGGGTAACTTCTTCAGTAAACAGTTTACAATTTCTTATTCACAAAAATCTTTTCAAACACTCTCTAGCTCCATGAAAAGTGTAGCAAGCTCATTGCAAAAATCCAACATCTTCCCCCCTTTGAATACATAATCCTTAACTTTCTGATCAGCTTACTGTTGTTGCTTAATCGTACCACTTCGGTACATCTATATGAGAGCCATTCAAAGATCGGATGCCCTTTCTGCCTGTAAATGACTACATGCAAGTCCTTTAGTGAGATGACGTAGGATGAAGTGTTTTGCCGCCATATTGTTGAAGTCCCAGGTTTCAGCATCATTCTCCTCGTTCCTCAGAATAGGTGACATGAATGCCGAACAAATTGTTATTGGTGTGGTCTTCTCTTTCTCCTTTCCTTTATCCACCACCTCTCCTTCCTTTGTCTCCTCCCCTTCCTTTGTCTCCTCCGTTGAAAGTGGATCCTCTTTCCTGGTAAATCTGCTTCCTCCAAACCCTCGAGGGATTCCCAGACTTGATAGACACCCGAATCATCCACTCACTATCCCCCAAAATCTTTTTTCGCATAGAGCTCCTATCATCATAGTTTCCAAGGATATAAAGCTAGTTCCATTGAAGATTAGTACCCTAGAGGGTTAGCCCATAACCTCAAACTTTGAGACCTCCACAAGTCCTCAGAATAGACAGCTTCCAAGAAACCCTTTTGAAGGATAACCCTGACCCTTTTGTGTTTTAACAAGAATAACAATCACTCTGGGACACAAAAACTTTGCCCACCTTCACCCCTATGACGGCAAGACACCCTTGAGTTATAACAAAAAGAATCTCTGAATTTGCTCCCCTGAGCAGTAAGTTATGGAGGGTCAAAGTCGACCTGTGGTACAGAAGCTCTCTAGGAGAGAGGATCCTATCTCCTAATTTTTCTAAGTCCTATCTCTCTCACAAACTCTATCTACTGATGTACGGAGTCAATCATATTACACTTCCGTACGCAAAAGTACAGCTGTCGGTGAACTTTCTGTACGCACACTGTACGACATGGCCTAAATGTCGACACGTGGTATATCCGGATTTGCTCCCTTAATCCTCGGAGATGTCGCGATCCAATGTTATGCAACCACGTGTCATCTGATGTGGGGATGACCCAAAACCGCTGAAATTCTCTTTCGCGATCTCGGCATTAATTCCGGCCGTCCGATTAATTGCACATTTAATCATAGTCGTAATAAAAACATGCGAGGTATTCGTTTCGCTAAAGAAATAAATGCGCGATATTCATTTCTTATCCGTACCATAATCCGTATTTTTACATTACTAGATCTATGTATCCCGTAAACAATTTCAGTTAAATGAATTATCCTACGTGCAAATGTTTAATTAAATATCAAACCATATAGTACGTAACACTAGCTGTAGACTTAACAGATAAGGCTACCGGCTACAGGTTGCCCGCTGTCTGGCAAGTACCAGGATTAAATACTGGTCGCAGCAAATATCCTTTTAGTAAATAAACCCTTGATGCTAAATAAACTAATATATATTTCCTGTAAACCTCTCGATAGCCTAGGTAGCCATGGCTCTTGCTTCCTCTCTAATTTCTCAGTGACTGCGACAAGTTTGAGAGTTGGAGATAGAACTTTGCCTCGGCTTCTTTCTATATTTCTATTTTGACCTAGAAAATACTTAAAACGGACCATTAATTTCTACACCTATTACCTATTGCTTCTTTCTAAGTAAGTCTGATAATCTTCTTCCCCGTATCTCTCTCCATTTGAATCCCCAAAATATATTTTGCCTCCCCTAATTCCTTCATAACAAATCTACCCCTAAGATCTTTCTTTAGCCTATTGATCTTCTCCAAAGACTTACTCAACACAAGCACATCATCTATATAAATTGCAACAACAATAACACCATTCTCATCTTCAAACATATAGATAGAATGGTCAGAGCTGATCCAGATGTATCCGAGATCGGTGAGAAACTCATCTAGTTTCTTATTCCACTGTCGGGGAAGCTGCTTCAATCCATATAAGGAATTTATGAGCCTGTAGACTTTGCACTCTTCTCCTTCTTCCACGAACCCCTCGGGTTTCCTCATGAAAATCTCTTCCTCTAACTCACCATTAAGAAAAGCAGTCTTAATGTCCATCAGGTGCATTTCCATGTCTTTCACTGTTGCCAAGCTGAGGAGATTCCATACTGATGGGAACTAAACAACTGGAGTAAAGGTCTCCTCATAGTCAATCCCCTCTTTTTGGGTGAACCCCTTTGCTACCAATCAAGCCTTATATCTCTCAATGGTATTATTTGGGTTCAGTTTTAGTTTGAATACCCATTTACACCCAATAGGTTTTCTGTCTGGAGGACAATCCGCTAGTTCCCAAGTATTTGTTTCCATGATAGAAGCCATCTCATCATTTATGGCTCTAATCCATATTTTTTTCTCTGGACTATTCACTACCTCCGAGTAAGACTGAGGCTCATCTGGGTGAGACAGCTTAGTTACCTTATGAGCGGCCTGTTTTTCTTATATCCTTTTGCTGCTCCTCCTTCCTCCTTCAAACTCCGACGCTGGAATGGATGGAAGTCTTGGGTTTCTTCTCACTGTCTCATCGGCTCCCCTGTCCATGGAAGCCGGTTCTGTTCCCGCTTCTTGTATGTCCTCGAAATCCATAGGAGAGGTTTCTGTTGAGTCTCCCGTATCTCGTATCTCCCCTGAATCTGCAATCACGGTTTCACTCATGTCCCTTTCAGGAACAACCGAGTTCTCCTCACTTTCGGACTCAAATCTGATTCTTATCTTCTTTGTATACTTAAAGGGATCAAACAACTTCCCTTCATCCATGACAACTACGTGTTTAACGAGAATGATATCTTTTTTTGCTAAGTCATAGACTCTATATCCCTTAACATCCTCATCATATCCCACAAAGTATCCAGGTTTTCCCTTAGCATCTAACTACCAGTTTTTCCTATCCGTGTCAAGACTGTAAACTTGGCTACCGAAGACTTTGAGGTGTGAGATATCTGGTTTCCTTCCAACCCATCTCTCATAAGGTGTCACTCCCTTTACAACTGAGGTAAGGACTCTATTTTTAATGTAGTTGGCACAGTTCATTGCTTCTGCCCAAAATCTCTTTCTTATTTTCTTGTCTACCAACATACTACATGCACTATGTCCTAGTGTTCGATTCAACCTCTCAGCTACCCCATTTTGTTTCGGGTTATATGGTACAGTTTTCTGGTGCCGCACTCCCTCATCTCTCAGATATTCCTCAAACTGGTTAGAGGTATATTCCCCCCCTTTATCACTCCTTATCCTCTTAATGGGGGTTTCATGCAACTTCTCACTCCAAGCCTTATATTCTTTGAAGTAAGTTTATGCTTCAGACTTTGTTTTTAAAAAATAGACTCTAGAGTATCTAGACCAGTCATCGGTTATTGTCATCATAAACCTCTTTCCTCCAACCGAAGGTACTTTTGCATGTCCCCAAATATCTATGTGGACCAAATCTAATACTTTCTCACCTCTATATGTGGCGGCTTTTGGAAAGGGAAGTCTATGAGCCTTACCCTGAGCACAGCCACTACAGTCATCCATCATTTCATTATCCCCAAAACAGAATGCCTTCTACTACCCCAAGCTTTTTCATTTCCCTCAACCTATCAAAATGCACATGTCCCAACCGCTTATGCCAAATCATCAACTTAGGAACACCAACATAGTAAGCATTTTTCTTTTCATTACTCAGGTTAATCCTAAACATTCCTTGGCTACCCTTATCTGCCGTAAAGTAAACTTCATCCCCATACTTAACTCTAAAGACTCCCTTTTTAGTGAAGGTATCAAACTCTTTGTCATCTAACACAGACGTAGAGACAAGATTTTTACTCAGCTGAGGAATGTAGAGTACATCTAAGAATGTAAGTATAGAAGTCTTACCCTCCACTAAGACTTTCAAATCTACTGATCCCACTAGATCTATAGTAACCACTCTCCCATCCCAATACTCT
>JBBHKE010001749.1:298765-342010 GCA_037447655.1 Zygnema cylindricum
TGTCACTCTTCTTTGGGTTCTGAAGGTAGGTAAGGTTGAAGTCTCAAACTCCCTCCTTCCTCCTCGTCGTTTTCCTATATTCTTTTTATCCAGCGAGTATTCCATTGATTCGATAGAGTGGGTCTACTCGGAGTCAGAATGAGCCTCCGTCACTTATCAGGTCTCTTTCTTTCTATCCGAGTAAGACTGAGGCTCATCTGGGTGAGATAGCTTAGTTACCTTATGAGCGACCTGTTTTTCTTGTATCCTTTTGCTGCTCCTCCTTCCTCCCTCAAACTCCGAAGTTGGAATGGATGGAAGTCTTGGGTTTCTTCTCACTGTCTCATCGGCTCCCCTGTCCATGGAAGCCGGTTATGGTCCCACTTCTTCTATGTCTTCGAAATCCATAGGAGTATGTGAGGTTTCTAGTGAGTCTCCTATATCTCGGATCCCTTTTGAATCTGCAATCACGGTTTCACTCATGTCCCTTTCGGGAACGACAGAGTTCTCCTCACTGTCAGACTCAAATTTGATTCTTATCTTCTTTGTATATTTAAAGGGGTTAAATGACTTCTCTTCATCCATGACAACTAAGTGTTTGACCAGAATTATATCTTTGGTTGCTAAGTCATAGACTATATATCCCTTAACATCCTCATCATATCCCACAAAGTATCCAGGTTTTTCCGTTAGCATCTAGTTTCCGGTTCTTCTTATCTGTGTTAAGACTGTAAACTTGGCTACTGAATACTTTAAGGTGTGAGATATCTGGATTCCTTCCAACCCATCTCTCATAAGGTGTCACTCCCTTTACATCTGAGGTAAGGACTGTATTCTTAATGTAGTTGGCACAGTTTATTGCTTCTGCCCAAAATCTCTTTCCTATTTTCTTGTTTGCCAACATACTGCATGCACTATTTCCTAGGGTTCGATTCAACCTCTCAGCTACCCCAATTTGTTCCGGGTTATATGGTACAGTTTTCTGGTGCTGCACTCCCTCATATCTTAGATATTCCTCAAACTGGTTAGAGGTATATTCCCCCCCATTATCACTCTTTATCCTCTTAATGAGGGTTTCATGCAACTTCTCACTCCAGGCTTTATATTCTTTAAAGTAAGTTGATGCTTTAGACTTTATTTTTAGAAAGTAGACTCTAGAGTATCTAGACCACTCATCTGTTATTGTCATCATAAACCTCTTTTCTCCAACCGAAGGTACTTTTGCTGGTCCCCAAATATCTGTGTGGACCAAGTCTAACACTTTCTCACCTCTATATGTGGTGGCTTTGGGAAAGGAAAGTCTGTGAACCTTACCTTGAGCAGAACCACTACAATCATCCATCATTTCATTATCCACCAACTGAATGCCTTCTACTACCCCAAGCTTTTTCATTTCCCTCAACCTATCAAAATGCACATGCCCCAACCGCTAATGCCATATCATCAACTTAGGAACACCAACATAATAAGCATTCTTCTTTTCATTACTCAGGTTAAGCCTAAACATTCCTTGGCTACCCTTATTTGCCGTGAAGTAAACTTAATCCCCGTACTTAGCTGTAAAGACTCCCTTTCGAGTGAAGGTATCAATCTCTTTGTCATCTAGCACAGACGTAGAGACAAGATTTTTACTCAGCTGAGGAATGTAGAGTACATTTGAGAATGTAAGTATAGAAGTCTTACCCTCCACTAAGACTTTTAGATCTACTGATCCCACTAGATCTGTAGTAACCACTCTCCCATCGCCTCTACAACTGTGAGACCTCCATAAGACCTCAAAGTAAGCAGCTCACACAAAGCCTCTGGGATAACCCTGACCCCTTTGTCTTTCAGCACGAATAACAGCCACCTTGGCAAACAAAAACTCTGACCACCTTCACTCCTGTAAAGGCAAGACTCCCCCGAGGCGATAGCAAAAAGAATCTCTGAATTTGCTCTCCTGAGTTGTAAGTTATAGAGGGTCAAAGTTGACCTTTTGTACAGAAGCTATCTGGGTGAGAGGATCCTATCTACCAATTTTTTCTAAGTCCTATCTCTCTCTCTCAAACTCTATCTATAGGTGTACGCCACCAATCATATTACAGTGCCGTACACAAAAGTACAGCTGCCGATGTACTTTATGTACGGATATTGTACGACATGGCCTAAATGTCAACACATGTCATATCCGGATTCGGTTCCGTAATCCCCGGAGATGCCGCGATCCAACGTAATTTTGCCACGTGTCATCCGATGTGGCGATGACCACAAACCGCGGAAAATCTCTTCGGCGATCTTGGCTTTCTTTTCGGCCGTCCGATTAAATGCAGATTTTAATCGTAGCCGTCATAAATGCTTCTGCGGTATTTGTTTCATAAAAGAAACAAAATGCGCGGTACTCGTTTCTTATCAATACCAAAATTTGTACTTTTACATAATAGGATCTATGTATCCATAAACATCCGCCGTTAAATGAATTTTCCTACGTGGCAACATTTAAATAAATATCAAACCCACTAGTATGTATCTTTTGTCTAGACTTAACGGATAAGTCTACCGGCAACCGGCGTTCTGACGATCGGCAGGTACCAGGAACAAATCCTGGTTCCGACATACTCCTTTTAGCAAATAAACCTACCTATCCGTAAATCAACTAATCTATTTCCCGTAAACCTTTGGATAGCCTAGGTTGTCATGGCTCTAGCTTCCTCTCCAACTTCACAGTGACTACAACAAGTGTGGGAGTTGGAGAGAGAAGTTAGAGGTAGATTGCCTCGGCTTCTTTCTGTATTCCAATTTAGACCTAGAAAATAATAAAAGAACCATCGATTTCTACACTCCCCTTATTTTCTAGTCAATCTTTAATTTCAGACCACACTTCTCCCTGCAGAAAATTAGCTTAGGGGAAGGCACAGGTTTGGTCATCATATCTGCTACCATCTCGCTATCTAGTCGGTACTCTAAACTGATTATTTTGTTTTATACTTTCTCTCTAACAAAGCTGAGTCTAATGTCCATGTGTTTAGCTTCAAAATGATTTTTAGGATTGGCAGAAATAGCGATTGCTACCCGATTATCACAAAAAATATTATGCACACCTCTATTAACGTGACCAAGCTCACCAAGCAAAGACTTGACCCACATCAATTCTTTTAAAGCAGAGCAAGAGGCTATATACTCAGCCTCCATGATGGACTGAGCAATAACCTTTTGTTGTTTGCTACTCCAACAACAAGCCCCATCACCCACATATAATACATATCCAGAAGTACATCTCCTCATCGGAGCATCACCATAACTGGTATCACTCCAAGTAGTGATGTCAGTATTCCCCCCACCCAAATGCAACCATAAATCCCTAGTTCCTATCAAATATCAAAGGACTCTCTTAGCTGCCTCCCAATCCTTCTTAGTGGGAGCATTTAGACTTCTACTCAGCACTCTTACAGGTACAGCTAAATCCTGTCGGGTACAATTCATAAATTAAATTAGGCTTCCCACTACTTGCCTGTAAGGAATAGTCTCCATGAACTTATGTTCTTCAGGACTTAATTCCTCGTCTAAGACTATGACTCCTTCTTCCTCACTCCCCTCACTTCCCTTCTTTAACTCCGTTGGAGTTGTACAACTGTTAGCTTTATCCATCTGAAATTTTTCCAACATGTTCCCTATTGCTTCCTTTTGAGTCAATCTTATAATCTTTCTTTCTCGGTCTCTTTCTACATGAATTCCCAAAATATGTTTTGCTTAACCCATATCGTTCATTTCAAATCTCCCCTTAAGATCGGTTTTCAGTTTATTAATTTTTTCCATTGATTTACTTAAAACAAGTAAATCATCAACATAAATTGCAATATATATAAAACCTCCCTCATCCGCAAAAACATAGATTGAGTGATCTGAGCTGTTCCAGATATATCCGAGACCGGTAAGAAACTCGTCAAGCTTCTTATTCCATTGTCGAGGCGCCTTTTTCAAACCATAAAGAGATTTAATCAGCCGGCATACCTTACTCTCCTCTCTTTCTTCCACACATCCTTCGGGTTGTCGCATGAAGATCTCCTCTTCCAATTCTCCATGCAAAAAGGTTGTCTTGATGTCCATCTAGTGCACCTCCATGTCTTCCGCTGCTGCTAGACTGAGAAGTATGCCGACGGAGGGAAATTTGACGACCGAGGCAAAGGTTTCCACGTAGTCAATTCCCTCCTTTTGTGTAAATCCCTTTGCCACTAATCAGGCCTTGTAGTGCTCGATTGTGTTATCTTGATTCTGTTTTAATTTGAAAACCCACTTACAACGGATTGGTTTTCGGTTAGGTGGACAATCCATCGGCTCCGAAGTATCGGCTGCCATAATTGAGGCCATCTGTTCATTGATGGTTGTCTTCCATCGGTTTCTTTCTGGACAAGTCATCGCCTCTCCATAAGTCTGAGGTTCATCTTGATGAGATAGTTTTGTTACCTTGTTATTAACCTGTTTTTCTTGCAATCTTTTGCTACTTCTCCTTCCCCCCCAAAATATGTGTTCGGAATAGATGGTTCTCGTGGGTTCTTTCGAACAATCTTGTCTTCTCCCCTATCCCTTGATTCCGAATCAATTTCCACCACGTCTTCCGCTTTGGGTACAGTTGTCACAGAAGATTCCACAGCCGAGTCCTTTTCGGTCTGATTTGTACCTGCAAGAATTTCATCTTCTCTAAAACCTGGATAGTTAGGAAGCTTAAAGTCATCAGAATTTTCTTACTCAAATCTGATTTTTACTGACTTTGTATATTTGACAGGATCCACACTCTTTCCTTCATCCATAACTACTAGATGCTTTACTAAGATTATATCTTCCCTTTTTAGATCATAAACTCTATATCCTTTAACATCCTCATCATATCCTAATAAGTATCCCGGTTTTCCTTTAGGATCTAGCCTCCAATTAGACCGATCTGTATCTAGACTGAATACTTGACTGCCGAAAACCTTTAAGTGAGATATGTCTGGTTTCCGGCCGGTCCATCTCTCATAAGGCGTTTGATCTTTTATACCTGAAGTAGGAACTCTATTGTTGAGGTAATTAGCACAGTTCATTCCTTCTGCCCAAAACCTTTTTCCTATCTTCTTATCTGACAACATACTTCTAGCACTATCACTTAGTGTCCTATTTAATTGTCCAGCTACCCCATTCTATTCCGGGTTTTCTGGAACTGTCTTTTTGTGTTGAACTCCATCTTCCCTCAAAAAATCCTCAAACTGGTTAGAAGTATACTATCCACCATTGTCACTCCTTACTCTATTGATTCGAGTTTCATGGAGTTTTTCGCTCCATGCTTTATATTGTCTAAAAACATCTTGAGCTTCTGACTTGTTTTTTTTTTAAATACACCCTGGATATCGAGACCAATCATTAGTGATAGTCATCATAAATCTCTTCCCCCCCGATGAGGGCACTTTGGCCGGTCCCCAAATATTTGTGTGCACTAAATCTAGAATCTTTTCTCCCCTATAGGTGGTTGTTTTGGGAGAGGGCAATTTTTGTGCTTTACCTTGAGCACATCCACTACAATCACTTAGATTCTCACTCTCACTGGACTGAATTCCTTCCACCACTCCCATCTTTTTCATCTCTCTTAGCTTATCTAGATTCACATGCCCAAGCCTCTTATGCCACATCATTATATCATGAACACCAGCATAATAAAGTTTCTTCTTTTAATTGCTTAAAATCAGCCTAAACATCCGTTGGCTACCTATTTCAGCAATGAAATGAACTTCCTCCTCAAAACTAGCAGTAAAGACTCTTTTCCTAGTGCTAGTATCAAAACCCTTCTCATTTAATACAGACGTAGAGATGAGGTTTTTGTTCAGTTCAAGAATAAACAATACATCGGAGAATGTAACTATGGATGTTTTTCCTTCTACCAACACTTTCAGATCTACCGATCCTACAAGAGTAATAGTGACTATCCTCCAATCCCAGTTCTCTATCTCTACGGTGGGAATCTTTCTTATCTTAGTGAACAGGTGTTTATCCTTACACATGTGCATGGAGGCACCTGAATCTACAATCGAGCCTGCTTCACCTTTCAATCAACCGAAAGCACATTTCTGCTTTCGTGGAATTTCTACCTCGTTTGTCGCTTCCAACTCCTCATCCAATAGGAGCTCATTGTCCTCGTCTTCCGATTCCACCTCATGTACCTGTGTCACAATGGCCTTTTTCTTTCCTCTCGGGGTTCCACTGGTCTGTCCCTCCTTTGAACGAAGCTCAGTTAGCTTAGTGCACTCCGCCATAAAGTGCCCTGTTTTCTTACAGAAATGACATAAACCCTAGGGAGCCCTTGGTCCGAACTCGTCGGTTTGATTTTTCTGCTCCCCCCCTCCGTAATTTCCAAACGGTCTTTGGGAATCCTTGTTCCTCCAGTTGGTCCCAGCTACCAAGGTTTGCCCACTCTTTTCTCCCCTTCGGATCTCAATTGTATTCTCCCGAACGAGAATCATTCCTACCACTGAGTTCAATATCCACCTTGAGACAGGAAAACTTGCAAACTGTTGACTATGTTCTCGAACTCATCGGATAACTTCATCAGTACACAGATAACCTTTTCTTTTTCACAAAAAGCTTTTCCATCACTCTCTAGCTCCGTGAAAAGTGTAGCAAGCTCATTACAAAAATCATACATCTTCCGCCTTTGTATTCATACTCCTTAACTTTCTGATCAGCCAACTGTTGTTGCTGAATCGTACCACTTCGGTACATCTCTATGAGAGCCATCCAAAGATCGAATGCCCTTTTTACCTTCAAATGAGGACATGCAAGTCCTTGAGTAAGATGGCGGAAGATGAAGTGTATTGCCGCCATATTGTTGAAGTCTCAGGTATCAGTATCATCCTCCTCAATCCTCGAAATAGGTGACATGAATGCCGAACCAGTTGCTATTGGTGTGGTCGTCTCCTTCTCCTTTCCTTTGTCCACCACCTCTCCTTCCTTTGTCTCCTCTATTGAAGATGGATCTGCATCTCTAGTGAATCTGCCTCCTGTAAACCCTGGAGGTATCCAAAGACTGGATGGACGCCTCACCCGTCCACTCACTATTCCCAAAAATCGTTTCTCACATAGAGCTCGTGTCATCATACTTTCCCAGTATATGAAGCCATCTCCATTGAATATGGGCACCCTAGATGGTGGGCCCATAACCTGCAACTCTGAGACCTCCATAGGACCTCAGAGTAAGCAGCTCACACGAAACCTCTAAGATAACCGTGACCCCTTTGTCTTTCAGCACGAATAATTGTCACCCTAGCAAACAAAAACTCTGACCACCTTCACCACTAAGAAGGTAAGACTCCCTTGAGTCGATAGCAAAAAGAATCTCTGAATTCGCTCCCTTGAGCAGTAAGTTATTGAGGGTCAAAGTTGCCCTTTTATACAAAAGCTCTCTGGGAGAGAGGGTCCTATCTACCAATTTTTTCTAAGTCCTATCTCTCTCTTAAACTCTATCTACTGGTGTACGGCACCAATCATATTACACTGCCATACACAAAAGTACAACTACCGATGTACTTTATATACGAATATTGTACTACATGGCCTAAATGTCGACACATGTCATATCCGGATTCGGTCCCGTAATCCCCGGAGATGCCGCGATCCAACGTAATCATGCCACGTGTCATCCGATGTGGCGATGACCACAAACCGCCGAGAATCTCTTCCGCTATCTCGGCTTATTTTTCGGCCGTCCGATTAAATGCAGATTTTAATCGTAGCCGTCATAAATGCTTGTGCGGTATTTGTTTCGTAAATGAAACAAAATGCGCTGTACTCGTTTCTTATCCATACCGAAATCTGTACTTTTACATAACTAGATCTATGTATCCGTAAACATCCGTCGTTAAATGAATTTTCTTACGTGGCAACATTTAAATAAATATGAAACCCTCTAGTTTGTATCTTTTGTCTAGACTTAACGTTAAGTCTACCGGCTACAGGCGTTCCGATGGTCGGCAAGTACCAGGATCAAATCCTTGTTCCGACATACTTATTTTAGCAAATATACCTACCTATCCGTAAATCAATTAATATATTTCCCATAAACCTCTGGATAGCCTAGGTTGCCATGGCTCAAGTTTCCTCTCCAACTTCTCAGTGACTGCAACAAGTGTGGGAGTTGAAGAGAGAAGTTCGGGGCAGACTGCCTCGGCTTCTTTCTGTATTCCAATTTAGACCTAGAAAACAATGAAAGAACCATCGATTTCTACAGCCTCCCCACACACCTCTCCTTCTTCCTCCTCCTCCCTCTCACCAAAAATATTATTTTTCCTTTTTATCCTCCTACTCCTCCTCTCTACTCCTCTCCCCGCCTCACTTCCCTCCCCCTCCTCTACCGTCGCCTTTTTTCCCCTTCCTCACCTAGTGCCGCCTCCCCCCACACCTCACCTTCTTCCTCCTCCCCCTCATTAAAAACCCTAATTTTCTTTTTTTTTATCCACCTCCTCCCCATCTCCACTCCTCCCCCCGCCTCACTTTCCTCCCCCTCCTCAACCGTAGCTTTTTTTCCCCTTCCTTCCTCAACATCTACCTCCTCCTCCCTACTCACCTCAACCGATGCCCCCTTTTCCTTCCCTTCCATTTTTTCTCCTTCCCGTCCAATGGCTAACGGGGTTGCCACCTCCTGTTGCCTCGCTAACTCTTCCGCGGTCGCTGTAATAAAAGGAGAATAATGACAACGATAAGCCATCACTGTACGTGGTCTCATATGTTGCTGGTTGCTGCCCTCTATAGCGTAGCGTAAAAGACGCGTGTAAAAAAAACTGAAGAAAACGAGGCTACAAAAAGTGGAGGGAAAACAAAAAATAATAACCTAAAACCCTATTTTAATCAATAGTACATACCAATGTAAAATAATACAATTTCGTGTGAGGGGTACTTACCTTATGTATGGTCGATGTATGCGTTCGACTATTCCAACGGTGGGGCGACAAAACGAAACAATGAGACCGACGTCTCATTTACTATGTGATTTCAATATTAGGCGTCGTCGCCTGTTCGACGTTTCACAAACATTACGTTTAGTGACGCCTAAATATTTAACCGACACGAATTCTGTTTTAAAAACTTCCAACGTCGAGGCGACGACGCATTGTCGTCTCCTTTTCGATTTCTCCAACATTTGCCGACAGTCCAATTTAGTATCCTTTCATTCATACCATTCAGGCGACGACACCATGTCGTCGCTTGTCCATTGATTTGAACTCATTGCAAAAATGTATTGAACGACGTTGCAAAACCACCCATCACAACGACATGAGGTGGGGGGGGGAATAATGGGGCATACACAAACATTCAATTAAGGAAAAATAATCAAATATAAATTATTCAATATATCAAATTAAATTAGAAACAATGGGAGCTAGCGTCACACAAATTAGGCAACTGGGGTTAGCTATATGAAAGTAGGAAAGAAGGGTAAAAACTCTTACTTGTACCATACTGTAACAGCAATAGCGGATCGAACTGCAGGAGAATTGGAATCGGATCCCTCAATAATTATATAACCTGAAGTCCACATATGGGTAATAGATTGGGTTGGTCAACGGTTCAGGGTCGGCACTACTATAATCTGGCAAGTGCATTATTTACGAAGGCTTGAGGATGAGTTGACTTTAGAGGATAAATATTCTGAGTTTTTACAGAGGTATTGGAGGGATAATAATATAGAAGTTCCGTCTTGAGAATTAAAGGTGTTTAACTGAGGTCAGTTAAAAATAAGGAGGGGATGATGTAACACCAATAGCGGATCGAACTTGTTTATAAAGGGGTATTTAGGTATTATGATTATAGAATACTAAATTTGGTAGACGTCCGCGAAAGAATCAAGCTATTTGGAGTTATATTTTAAAAGTTATAGCGATGGGTGTATTTAGGTGACAGCGTGGGGTCTAAATAACAAGTGGGTATCATTGAAACGGGTTAAGGGTCAAATTAGTACCGAAATTACGCGTGTACGTTTCATAAAGTTTTAATGAAAAGTTTAGTATGCACGGTGGTTCGTTTCGTACAAATTTTAGTACGAAACGTCACTTTCACTTAAGGGAATTCGAAGGAAGTTTCGGGTGGGAAATTTGTTACGCACGATCGTGCGAAGTCGCGTTTCGTTTGGAGCGCACTTTTGCACGTAAATGTTACGAAGTGAAACGTAACGTTTGATTGGTTAGTAAAGTGCTAAGTAGTTAGTAAGAGATTTCACATGTTTTTGCATTGGTCAGTCTGAGTCCTTGCTGATCAATGATTGGCCCAGGTAAAAGCTTGTTAAAACAGAGTGTTGACTCTGGCCTGGCTAGTCCAGGGTGATGATGGATAAATACTGAAGTGTAAGAGGAGAGTAGACATCTTTTCCTTTGGAAAAGTTTTTGGAAATTCCAGCTGATCTTTGTCCTGAGCGATTAATACCAAATTGGAGAAAAGGCATTTTTGCATTGAAATCTCTTACTAACTAAATAGTGTTTTAGTAGTTAAGAGATAGAATTATTAAGAGTGAAGAGTAGTGGAAAACACTCTAAAAAGAAGGGTTGAGCCACGAGGGTAAGAGACCAAGCTAATGTTATGTGGAAAGAAGCTTCTTCTAATTTAAAGTTTATCCTTATGTGAGTGTGGTCCAATGTGGATGTGTATTTTCTAATGTGTGGAATGTGTGGTTGGGATTGTTTGTAGTAATGGGATTTTCTGAGAGGTATGAGATCGTGTTACACGTACGAATTGAACATTTATGTTTTAAACAAAAGGTGTCGGAGCTGCTGAATCCGTAGCATAGAACGGCCGTACAAAAATGTTTGATTCTCATTCCGTTCGTCTGCTACGATCTAAGGGTACGGCCCCATATATGTGTAACTTAGCGAACTTACTTTGTGTTTTAGTGCGGATCTGGCGGACCAGGATTTCAAGTGTCTCTATGTCTTTACTCGAAATTGTTACTTAAGTTTGTGACAATTTTATACGTCGACAATACCCATGACGGCTGTCACCGTGTACAATTTGTCTTTGCCGCACCGTAAGGGTCGTAAGACACATCGTTATTTTTGAAAGTCGCATGTCATTGCGTGACATCGTAGACGGACAGCCTTACATCGAGACCCCTGCAAAAATAAAACCGTACAACATGCAAGCGGATAAAAAAACAACCCTGTTATTTTTTTCGTCGTCAAAAAACTTCTAAAAACTTTTCACTCGTGGGAATATGTTTTCCTATTGGTTTTACTTTGCTTAAAACACATAGGCGATGTGGTTTATGATAAGTTTGAAGATGACGTGACAATGTGTCGAAAAAGCGCAAGACGACAAATTTTCGTACATCCTAAGTTCGCGGATGACGCAAATTGTACTCTACAAATTTGCGATTTCTTCGTACGGCTGCAACCATAGATGTCTTATGCGCATAAAACGCACGGAGTAAACTAACGATTTCTACGTACAGTGCGCATTAAACAATTTCAAACTTTTAAAATTCGTAGGTAAAATTCGTACTTTTTTAACAAGTACTAATAAAAATTTAATTATTCAATACCGTAAAAAAACTGATAAATGCAACGAACTAGCGGAGAGCGCCGGAATTTACGGCGTTTCCAACGGCGGCCTCCTTCTAAAGACGGAGTGGAGGACAGATGAAAATACGCACGCGCAAATGAAGCAAAACTGCTCAAGGGAGCCGCCATTGGAGACGCCATAAATTCTGCGGCTTGCCGCCCAGATAAAAATACGCGTGCGAGACGCCATAAATTCCGTGGCTCGCCGCTCAGATAAAAATACGCGCGTGCAATTGAAGCAAAAGTGCAAAACTGAACAAGCGGTGAGCGGCGGAATTTACGGCGTCTCCAACGGCGGCTTCCTTCTGAAGACGGAGTGGAGGACAGATAAAAAATACGCGCGCAGGATAGATAAAAAATACGCGCGCAAATGACGCAAAGTTTTTTTTATTGTCCGTACAATTTTCGTACAGTATGTGACGTACGAAATTTACGAAACAAACAAATACTACGTAGTTTTCGAAAAAAAGTCAGAATCCGTACGAATTGGACATCTATAAATTTTAAAGCTTCATCGCCAGGTACACTTATACTTCCTCTGACATGAGATCCGTGCCAACTTGTCGGCACTTGTCGGCAAGCGACGAAGGAAACGGCGTCGCAGCGATCTTTCGCATTCAAAAACGACAAGAATCGTGCGAACTGCGTCGATTTGGTTTCCGCAATGATGAGTACTGCTTCTAAAATCGCGAGGACGAACTAAAACGAGTGACGATTTTACGACTAGAGTATCTGTAAGAACTAAGAAACAAAAATATATATATATATATTCTATCTGTAAGAAATGAATGGTACACAATGATTTGTCCGTTCAGAAGCGACGTGACATTCACCTTGTCTGGTTTTCCAGCCTTTGATTCAACGGTCCGGATTGGTCCTAATTTAGCAGTCTCGACTGCTCCCAATTTTTAACGGCTGAGATCCTTCTGTGTGACGGTTTGCGGAAGCCTAAATTTCCAAACGGTTGGTAGCTTCCAATCCAACCGTCCAGCTGTCGACGGATCAGATCGTCTCATTGGACAATTCATAATTGTCCAGCTCGACGCAACAGAACTGGAGGCGTCGCCCGCCCAAGAATTAAAATTTGTCGCATGCCCAAACCAAATCTCAGTCATTTTGTCTTTTTGCGGTAGATTTTGTCGCATTATATTCAATCGCTAAGCTTGTCTACGGCCCAATGCCCAAATCGTTATCGCAATTATGCATTAGCGCGAGGTACAAATAAAATTAGATTGCAAGGAAAGATCACAAAGATTAAACAAATAAGAATATACTTTTAAAGTATTCAAGAATTACAAAAATACGCCCGTATTTTTTTTTTTAGATTCTTTTCGACGTCGGAAAATGTAAATGATTCGTCCAGTTGAGTAGGTCCAGAAAAACTTTTGCGACGCGTCAAAAGTTGTTAAAAAAAATATTCTCAAATGCTTTTGTTCTTCCAATTTTTTTTTTGTTATTTTGCTTCAGGCCACGCGGCGAGATGTGAATGGTCAAAATTTTTGTCACGGTCACCTTATGGGGGCCTAATATTGGACCATCGTTCGTTTGTTTTAGTTTTTTTTTTTTTTTTTTTGTGCCCCCCATCTACGGCCACCGCTCCATGGAGCCAAAAAGGGCGAAAAGTGGTCGTTTCTATGGCCTTTTACAATAATAGGGCAGTTTACAGCCGTAGGATTTAGCGGCTTTCGATATGTACGGTCACAAACTGCCAAATCGTTGCAAACGGCCTCGAAATGACCGCTGGAGCAAAACCCTAATGACGTACTTCTGGTTTTTGGCGTTTTCGAGAATTGCGTCATCGCAAATGTCGAATGGCGCCAAAAGATTTTAGATTCCGACATAAGCATTTGTTGACTTGAGCCGATTTTGTCGGATACGTTTTAAGAGACAGTTTTGTCGCGTTGTTTTGAAATCTTCTGAGCAACCTCTGAGCAAATTGGGCTTGCAGTATTTGTCTCCTTCCAAAAAGACAGCCACAAACTTTGGCAAGCGAAGATTGTGAGCCATGGCGGTAGAAGCTTCGAGGATGGATCTAATATCTGATTCTAGACACGTGTGCAGGGAAGATTTTTCGTGGAAAAAGTTTTTTGTTTGTTTATTTAATTTTCGTCCGCGCATTCATTGGGAAAAAAAGATAAAAAAAAAAAAACTATAGTGTGAACCATAGTTCAAAAGTAGGTGACCGTACGCCCATACAATATGCCTATTGTATGCAAAACATACAATATGGCCTTAAGAACCATATTGTATTGGCCGCAAAATGAAATAAAATAGTAACAGGGTTGAGTTGCACATCGATCGATAGAGAATTAAACGTCATGTCTAAATTTGAAAAAAAAATCGGACAAAAAAATCTTTTTCTGTGAGTTTTGAGCGACTTTTTATTTAAACCGTCAGATTTGGACGATCTGACGGTCGTTGATGAAAGTAACGATCTAAGAAGATCACATGGAAAGCCCGTAACACAACTTACGATAGGACTATCGTCAGATTCGGACGATCGGACGGTCTCTGATGAAAGTAGCGATCTAAGAAGATCACATGGAAAGCCCGTAACACAACTGACGCTAAAGGCGGCCTACAAATGGCCTACCAAAAAACGCCTACTTTTGAACTATGGTGTGAACACTGAACAGAGTCTTCTTGGACGCTCCCGATCCACTCGATCCACCGGATTTTGCATTTTTAATTTTTACTTTGTTACTTTCTACATAAAGTCAATCCTTTTTTTTGTAGTTTACGGTATATTGCGAATTTATGAACAGCATTAAATACGCACTATTGAGGCAGTCACACGTGCTATTTTCAAACTGCTGTCCCATCTCTTGTTCTTCTAGCGGCAAAAATCAATGCCGTAAAGTTATTATTTCCGTCGTATCCTGCGTTGACTCTTTGTACGAAACAGTGTACGGTTTCCAGGAACGTAAGAAGTCACGCTGCCACTAGCTGGATTTATTAAATTGTCCGTTTGTGAAATACTTGTCCAAGAATCGTTTGTAGTCCATGATCCAGCCTGTCAGCCTCAGTCTGACAGCTGGTTCAATTAGAATCCACTGTGCACGGGGCCACATGTAGACAAAATACGAAGCGACAAATTTTCTTTTATAGCATTTTGGAATTCCGTACGACCTGTGCTTGCCAGGCTTCGTTTTTCGCTACAGGGGCACGCGGCGAAGTTCAAACGTGCGAAAACAAATTGGAAAAGTTTTATGTAATATACAAATATTATCGTACTTTATAACCAGATTACGAATAAAATTTGCGTATATTGCATGTGAACGCATATAGAGTTTCCAATTTTTTTCACACATTTAAACCGTCACAGATATCTGACATTCTGACGGCGTAAATTGAAAATCGGTTCACCGTCAAATTTTTGTTTTATCTGATCCGTACCACTCTAAAAACTGTTACTGTAGCATAAGTGGTCAACATGTCTCCATTCATTATTGAATGAAGCAAAGTCCATTGTCTACTGTAGCTGTTCAGGGTTTTAATAACTACACCGTGATCGTTATTAATGTTGATATTTGTTTGGCCACTTAAAACCTCTTGTCTCCGTACGCACTTGTCCGATTTTGGATCTGACGGTTGCGATTTAAAGGTAAGATTCTCACCTTCCGATTGCCGGTCTCCATCTGAAAATCGGACAAGTGTGTACGGAGAAAAGATGTTTTATGAGGCGAAAAAATATCAGCAATAATAGCGATGCACGGTGTAGGCGGTCGGATCGAATTTTCAGTCATTATATGCACGTGTGTGTATTCGACTTTTCTGCCAATGGAGCCACAAGAATAAAACAGAAAAATCCGAAATGATTTGGCACAGGAAAAATCATACGATACACTACAGATTTTGTCGTCTTGCAGCTATCCAAATAGATTTCTGTTCCCATTTACTCCTACGGTTTACCATCGTTATAGTGCTTTTCTAGTCTTACCTTTTCATAGAACTATTGCTCGTTTGAAAACGACAAAAAATCTGGCATCCGCTTGTTGTCAAATAATAAAACGACAAAAAAGAGAATTTAAAAAAATGCGCACACGAAGGGTTGGGCTCCATTGGCCAATTTGGGTTGGAAGTTTCGCTTTTTTTTTTGGAAAAACTGCAAAAGCTCAATGATTAGAATAGCCGCGGAAAATCCGGCGGACCTCTCATACTATTAAACGTGTATTTACGGGAGGAAAAGGACAGACTACGCTAAAAAAGATCACCCGCAAATTTTTTGAAAAACTTCTTTAGAAACCTAAATTTTGGATTTTTGTGTAAAGCCCCCAAAACCAGCATTGAGCCGCGTAAGACAGCCGGAAAAAATGAAACACATATTTTTGCGCTTTCCCAGATGGCCAAAAGTAATTGACCACTACAGGTAATTACCGTATCTTTTCATATTTAAGAAAAAACGAAACCCCAAACGGGCAAATTGTCCCTGGAGCCTAACCCGAATGATCACAAAACCCTAACAACTGTGGATCACATACGACAAATAGGTCACAATCGGAGTATCGGACGGCTGTCAGAGGAGGAAAAAAAACAAATGGTGAATCGTCGTCTTGAAACCGACAAAAACAAGAAACCGACAATCAGTAAAACAAAAACATGTACGGTCGGTGTTGAATGTACGGAGTTTAGAGTCTCCCTTAACCGATGATCAAATACTAAAACATTATTTATTTATTTTCGTTGGGCGTCCCTCTGTTTCTAACAAGATAGCGACGGTCAACGAAAGGTCTTCCTTGTCAGTTACAGTCAACCTCAGCCTAGTAGCCACGTGTCCTAATTTTACCGTCTTTCACACACGTGTGTCTACATTAAATGCTCCTCTTGACTGTAAGCCGTTTTTTAATGTCACGATACTTTCCGTTACATGTATTTTCACTGACAGATTCGGTACAGCTACACCGTGTATCGCTATTAGGGTTTAATAAGTTTTTCGCCACTTAAAGCATCTTTTATCCGTACACACTTGTCCGATTTTAAAAGGGAGACCGCCAATCGAAAGCTGAGAATCTTACCTTTCAATCGCAGCCGTCAGATCTAATAACCGACATTCGTGTACGGATAAAAGATGTTTAAAGAGACGAAAAAAACACTAACACTAAGGGTATTTTCGCATGTGCTAAAGTTAGTTGTTTTCTGTCGTTTTCCTCCATAACTCAGAAAAAAACGAAAAAATCAACAACCGTACCAAAAAATAAAAATTACCACCGTACAAGTTGCGTTACCCTGAAACGTTATACGTACCGTAGTTTGTCGTCTAGCGCGATACAATTTGTCGTTTAACGCATGTCGACCCACTTTCGCGTCCTTTCAACACATGTTCAAACTTTACATCAAATCACCTGGCGAGGTGACTTGAAATAAAGTCCAATAAGGTGAGCGAATAGGCAGACACTGTTGCACGTTTCGCACGTGTCTGACGTTTTTTACAATTTTTGTGCGCGGAGTACCATAAAAAAAACACACTGCACGTTTACACTTTACAACCTGTGCGTAATGTTTTGCGTGCGCTGTTTCCGTACATGGGCCGTCTCTCTCAAAAGCACGTGCCTTCACACATACGGAGAATGAAAAATATTGGCCACCTATCGGCAGGCGGGAAGACGCAAAACGAAACGACAAATTCTGTGCGACAGTGAAAGGTATTTTAGGGTTTCGACACGTCGACAATGTGGCGTACGGACATTATGAATTCACAAAAATTGTACATACGTGCGGAGAAACGCCTCACATTGAAGCCGAGTGGAAGTTTCGCCTCATTTTATGTACCACTTCATCTATCACAATTCTTCGTACACGTCTACGTAAGTTACTTTTTTAAGTGACAAGTTATTTGCGTTTACATCCGAATGCTCTGAAATATGTACGGAGAATCTTCGCTAAAAAACAAAGTAGGAAGACTAAGTTTCGGTTACATGCAAAAATACCCTAATAGCGATTCACGGTGTACTGTGCATATGCTAAACTTGGGCGAAATCCGTTAAACCCGGTCTATGCAACTTTTATGGTGGCCTTATAGACTCTCACTCTTACATCCATACCATAATCCTCCATCGCTCTCTACCGACGGTATTCACCATGGCTGACACCGTCCATTCATGGCTTCTCCCTCTGCCGTCGCCCAACAAATCTCGCCTTCCTTCCTCCGCTTTTGTTTCATCACAATGCAAGGTCAGACACGTGCGCAGCCGGAATGGAGCATCCGCTGACACGTGGCACCATTCACAGCGGATGCTGACGAGAAGCGAGGATGGACCTTCAGAAACGCCCCCCAGACGTCGTGACGTGGCATCTGTGAGTGATAAGAAGGAAAAACTGACTGCTGACGTAGCAAGTAACAGCTGGATTTTAAACGCCCGGCGGTCAGCCAATCAGATTGCAGAATCAAGAGGACTGAGAGTGCCAGTATGGCCACAAGGGACAAAATCCATTTCCAGAAAAAAGAAAATGAAGGATAAGAAGAAGGAAAAGTACAAAGTGAGGAAGGACAAGGCGGAAGCATTAGACAAGGACAAAAACGACGAAGAGGAAGAAGATGAAGAAGATGACAAGGAAGGACGTGGTACCGATTTTTTCGAAACTCGCCCTTTACCAATTTCGATGACACGTGGCAATGGAAGCAGAAACAGCACAAAGGACAAAAATCGTCCATATGAAAGAATCTCCCTTGGAAATTCTTCGGAAGATGGGAGCATGTCGGTTAATATTGACTCCGAAAATCTTTGGGAGGAAAACCCTAGAGAAACCCTGATTGAAAATTCTGTGGATCCAATGGTAAAGGAAATGGGGGACAAGCTGGCGGCTGCTTCAGGGTTTAGGAATAGACTGGAGGGGCTTAGAGACCAACTTAGGGCTCAGTGGAGAGGAAACCCGGAGGACTTTCCATGGGGCTCCGAGAATTCAGAGGATGAATTACCAGAGTTTGTTGGGCGAGGAGGGGGGACTGGGAGAGAGGGATTAGGGGATAGAGTGGTAAGCTTTGACGATGGGAGGATAGTGTTGAGGCTTGAGGAGGGTGTGGATGAGATGGATGAGGAAGGAGAGGAGGAGGACACAGTTTTTTCTTTTGAGAGAGGTGTGGATGGAAGTACAATTGGGAGGACAGACGGGGAGGGATGGGGAGAGCCGGAAGAAGACAGGCAAGAAGGGAGGGAAAGAGAGTGGGGTGCAAAGAGTTTGGAGTGGAGAGATGAAGTGAGAGCGGAAGGGAGGGAGAGGGAGAGGGAGACGGGGATGAGAAGAAAATATAGCAGGGGAATCCAGAGTAGCAACTATTCTGTGAATCGGAAACTGGTAGAAGCCGAAAACTTAGAAACAGTATTAGAAATTATAGCTTGTGAAATGGAAGCTCAAACTTTCGCGAATGTGAGAATGTCCCCTGTGAATGTGGCCACTGCCCTTCACCGCCTGGCGTTTCACATGGAGAGAGAGAAGGTTCCTCTAAACACTCGACTCCGTATCGTGAGGCGATCGCCAGTCGAGAGACTCGTGTGGACAGCCATGGGAATTTTGGATCAGAGCAAAGCACAGGGACTCGCGAATATGGCTTGGGCTTTAGGGAAATTGGGCGGGTCAGCGAGATATAGGGAAGAAATGGACTTATTGGCAAAGGCATTGGTGGAGAAGTCGGATTCGCTGAGTCCTCAACATATTGCGAATGCAACAGGAGCCATGGCTGTCTCACAGCATTCTTCTCTTGAGCTTTTTAAAGTGTTAGGGGAGAGAGCCGGAGGAATAGTCGAAACTTTTCAGCCGAAAGAATTGAGTCAGTTAATGTGGGCCAGTGCAGTATTAGCTTCTCCTTCTAATTCACTTTTAGATGCTATCGATTATCAAAATCGAACTTCGGATAGTGCATATTTCACAAATTGGAGCACTCGTGAGTTAGTAAATGTTGCATGGGCTTATGCGGTTTTAGGTGAACTTCATAGACCAGCATTTAAAAAGCTCTGGTTACAGATTTCCGAGTCCTCTGCGAGAATCTTAATGGAGTCAGAAACGGAATCAGAGCAGCCATTTTCAGAGCGACACCTGTCACAATTGTACCAGGTGGGTCTGACTCTCGAGTTAGAGTTTCCTAGGCTCGGGCTTACCCTTGAGAGTGATCTGATGAAGCTCTGTTATGACACCTGGCGAAAGGAAGTCAAGCGCTCAAAGGATTCGTCAGATTTGGAGAAAATGATTGCTTATCATTTGGCAACCACAGGACACACGTGGGAAGCAGAATACTCAGTGGCTGAATATTCTATCGATTTCGCATTACCGGGGAAGAAAGTGGCATTGGAAGTGGATGGGCCAAGCCATTATACTCGCAATGGAGGTAAGCTTGAGAGTAGTAAACTTGAGTGTGGTAAACTAGAGTGTGGACGGATCTGGCGGTCCGAGCTTCTGATCTCAGAATTGGAAAAAAGATCCAGAGAGGAAATGCGTATGAGAACAAAAGGAAAATGATAGGCAAAGGATGTTGTGAAGTCTTTTTTATTATCTGGTAGTAAAAGTAGACTCTGTTTGTATCCTTGAGGACTCCTTTGGTCCCTCCTTGTTCAGTGTTGTCTAGGGAATTTGTTTTTATGAGCGTTGTCATCGATCTTATGGTTTTTTTGGTTATGGTATGCTCATCTGTTTCTCCGTGTTTCATGTTGGAAAATCTTCACCTGACCAGTGTATGTAAAATGTACAAAGCCGTTGAATTGGTGTAAGGTTTCATTTTATCATTGTAAAAAATTGGTGGTTTTTGACCTATACAGAGTCTGTAAATATTCAAGGCTAGTGTTAGCAAGTCTATTGTCAGCTCTGAATCTGCTGGGGAATCCTTCTTAAAACTTCCTTAGAGGGTGATATAACCTTGATGGCTAAAGTGGGAAAGATGCCCCACGTTTAACCTTGAAGGCAAGCATTTGGATATTGTGGAGTGAATTATATGACCTTACAAACGAAATGCTCTGGATGGAAACAGCAACTTGTTTTTTTCAACGATGCTTATGTGAGCAAATAGTACTTGGAGGGATTACCCATTTTGGTGTATTTGGTGGCTAGAGATGCTTTGACATCCTTCATATGGTCATGTTTCTGAAGTGTTTCACCGTTGATGACATATTGCATCAATAAAGTACATACTGCAAGTTGGAGGGTTGATCACGTTATGGGATGTTGAAATTGCATTGTAAATGTTATATAAAACCTCCTATCTTGATCTGTTCAATTGGAATATTTCATATGTTCAAGTAGTCTCAACATTTTGAGTCCGGAACACTTTATTTGACAACTCTTAACCCTTTGTTTTTCTTAGTAAATCCAGCAAACCTTCTTCGTCAGTATTGACTCTATGCAATAATTAGGAAACAAATGTCTCTCCAAATTCAGCGTGTTCCTTCTCTTGAACCTTACGGGTGGTTCCTTTTTTTGGATTATTAGGGAGTCCACTAGGTTCAACAATGCTGAAAAAGCGCCACCTAGAAGCAGCTGGTTGGACTGTGGTGTCCATACCCTACTATGAGGTGAGAACCGTGGAGATTTTCACTTTTCAAGTTTTTTTTGTTGGTGTTGTCTTGTTAGTTCTGTTTGCCTGACACTCATTATAACACTTGACTTTCTCATCATAACAGTTGACTTTTCCATCATCACAGTTGACTTTCTTATTGTAACTGTTTACTTTCTCATCATAGCCGTTTACTTTTTCATCATAACAGTTGACTTTCTCATCATAACAGTTGACTTTCTCATCATAACCGCTGACTCTCTCATCATAAAAGTTGTCAAAAATAGGTTGTCATAGGTCCCAATGAAAGGTTTGGGGGCTTTACGCACCCTCGTACCAATCAGGTATAGGGACCAATGAACTTAATTTTTTTGTTTGATAGTATGTCGATGTTGCTAGTATTGCTTGAAACGAGCCATTTGCACAAGTTAATTCTAATATGAAGAATGCATCTTTATGAAGTGGAGTGACGGTGTGTTGGAAGCTCCTTTGTTTTTTACTCTTTTTTTATGGTTGTATTCATTGGACGGTTCGCAGTGGGCGGAGCTTTATGGAGAAGTGGAGCAAAGAACTTATTTGCAACAACTTTTGGCGCCTCTTAGTAGCCAGTTGCAAGAAATCGAGGAGGACGGTATTGAAGGAAGGACAAGCTTGTAAATGACCATATGTTATTTATAAGTTATGATTACTTAATTCATGGTATTGAGTTATGGTTGCATAGCAAAACCATTTACAATATCCAACGTGTGCTTTTATGCAATGGTGTTTTTTTGTGTTTGTTTGAGTGTTATCTTAGGTTTCATCTCCCACCGAGATTTTCACTCTCCTCTTCAATAGAAATCAATTGACATATAATTTGTTGGCTAGCGTTGTATGGTGTTGTATATCTTATTGAATTTTATAAAAATATCACAATATGGTACGAAACTTGCATCATATCCAGGCCAACTAAAATGTATATTTTGATACAATATCCTGCACGATATCTGTTTGATACAATGATTTGATCGGGAAGGTAATATTTTAAGAGCTACAGTACGTGCCGAAACCTATACCTGCTTGTTTTACACCTAGAAATCTGCCGATAAAAAGTAAAAAAAAAAAAAAAAACATGTTCTAAAACTGCCAATCTGAAAAGATTGGGAAAAAGTGTCAATCGTTGAGCACGTTTACGATTCCAATAAGGCTGAGACCCTTGGATCATGGATGCCCATGTCCAGTATGCAATGGACGAGATGTATGGCTCACTGCTTTTTTCTTTCCGGTTATATTTTTTCTTTTCACCTGTACAAAGTAAAACTCAATATTAACAAATGAAACAAATTCCGAACGCAACAGTGTCAAACTCGGCTATATTACCAAATAAAAACAAAAAAAATAACTATTTAGACCCAAAATTGTACTCCAGTGTTATGCCCGTCCACAATAATTTCCTCTGGAGTTTGTACCCTTAACTCGAGATGTTTAAAGGTCGTCAACACTCCATTTTTGACATATCATGAGCCGACAGGAAACATCACTTTCGGTCGATTTTTAGGGCAAGACCGAAACGGATTCAGATGCTCTAGAATTTGGATTGACATTTTGTCTTTTTTTATAGCGTGAATTTGGTCAATCGTGCCAAAAAGATGCGAATTTTAACAAGCCGTATAATTGTAATGAATGGCCCACTTTAGGATTTCAATAACTTGTTCGGAAGTTTAGAAAGGTACCTTCAGAATGACCTGTAGATTGCATGATGTAGAGCTTTTTGTAGACACCCACATAGTTTTAAAGAAGTGTGTTTTTAGTGGCTTACATTAGACCTACAATTTTTCACTATTAGGATTTGTAATGATGACATAACGAACTTAAGTACTTGGACTTTTAACTAAAACTTCGTCTCGCAAGATAATTTTTCATTGTCAGCAGCCTCTATTGCAGTGAGTGTTTCGATTGGTCTTCGTGAACGTACCTTGAAGCAGGTTGAGGGACATTCTTTACTTTTGACATCTTTGGATTGGGAACAATGATGTCTACAGTACGAGTTGCTAAAATCTAAGCACCAATGAGCCACCATTCTTCTTATGCTTCCATGTTACTAACATGAGAATGTTTTTGTCGGGCCTCATTAGTTACGCATTCTTTCTTCATCCTCTAGCATGTCCAGGGGTCCCGCCGCAACGACTTGAACTGCAAAGACTCAAACGACCACTAAAGAAGAGCCTATCCTTGTAACCCCCCATCCTATATGGGATCTTGATTATGTCGACGATTCATCACCACGATAGCAAATTAGGAAAGGATAGAAGTGTGCAAGCCACGGCCCAACGTTGGCGATAAAAAGACATGAGAACAAACGGTGGATAGCTTTCCTAAAAATTATATAAGATTTTCCGATGTTGGGGTTCCGGTCAGCTTTGGTTTGGGTGTTAATATCTTTTAGGTGTAAGAATGTAATGTGTTGGTTCATATCCCTTTTAGCGCACCGTGTGTCGCTATTAGTGTTATTGTGTTTTTAGGGCCAAGTTCCATCAGACGAAAAACTGGGGTAGTTTACAGAAATCCGCGGCTATCCGTACTAGAACGTACCGCTTATTTTGTTTTTATACGAAAACATACATTACAGAGAATCTTGCCAATACTCTCCGAAGATCTGGGAGGTAATACTGACCGTGAGATGTTCATCCGCGAAGCGTTCTCTTCATTTTTCTCTGTAGCTGCCAATGTACCTGTAAGAGGTGGGTTGGCAGATACAAAAAATAATTAATAGTGACACGCTGGACGAAAAAGCTACGTGTCACGATGTAAAACCAACGAAATTTGACGAAATTTGTACATGGTATGTACTTTTCAAAATGCAACTGAAAATTAAAAAAGTAATCTCCAAAGTCACGTGCCTTCGGACACGGTGACCGTAAAAATTTTGCCGAAAAGAAATACGGTTTTTTCTTGAAAGTCAGCAGAGTGAAGGAGATCTTTGAGGTACATTGACGCGGTACACTTACATAATACGCAAGTACACGTACATAATACGCAAGTACGGATTTCCATACGAAAATGGTCGGTTCTCAAATCTTTGACGATTTTAGAGATTTGATCGTCAACTTACATGGAACCAGTCAAATCAAAACACGTATGCAAAAACTTGTATACAGAAGATACGCGATGTTTTTGCTGTCCGTACTATTACATAGACCTCTTCATGTAACCATACCCCAAATAAGTAAGGGAATTGCTAATCGCAGAGATGATTTTTGCTGCGCGCAGGTAGTTGTCAGAAATTGTACATTTGAAGTACAGTTTCGCACAAGCTACGTACTTTTAAGTTCAGATTTGACGGTCAACCTGTCGAACAAAATTGACTGGCGAAATATTGTAGCGGCGGCTAAAAAAGTGTCGCGCTTGCGAACGTCGACCGTCATAAAAAAAACAATTCACACGGCCGGCACAGGTTTACTGTAACAAAACTGCGGCAGCCATATATAAATAAAATGGCTGCGCGCAGGTAGTTTCACACTTCACGTGAGCTCCACTGTGAAAGCACACACCGACATTTTGACTTAGCCGCAAAAGTGAAATCTAATCGCGAACCGTTACACTGAAGTTGGACACAAATTAAAGGACGACGTAGAAGTGTACAACATGTATAAACTCGCACGAAACGAAATAAACTTCGTACAAAATAAAAAAGCGTACCCTTATTTTCATCGATATTTATACGCGGGTACGCTTTTTTATTTTGTACGAAGTTTATTTCGTTTCGTGCGAGTTTATGCATGTTGTACGTCGTCCTTCAATTTGTGTCCAAGTTCAGTGTAACGGTTCGCGATTAGATTCCATTTTTGCGGCTAAGTCAAAATGTCGGTGTGTGCTCTCACAGTGGAGCTCACGTGAAGTGAGAAACTATCTGCGCGCAGCCATTTTATTTATATGTGGCTGCTGCAGTTTTGTTACAGTAAACCTGCGCCGGCCGTGTGAATTGTTTTTTTTATGACGGTCAACGTTCGCAAGCGCGACACTTTTTTAGCCGCCGTTACAATATTTCGCCAGTCAAATTTGTTCGACCGGTTGACCGTCAAATCTGAACTCAAAGGTACGTAGCTTGTACGAAACTGTAATTCAATTGTACAATTTATGACAACTACACCGTGAATCGTTATTACCCTTATGTACGCTATATCGGCACCCCAAAATTTTGACATTGATACCTTAAATATAATAAATTACACTATTTAAGGACGTGGACCATAACCTGCCACGTCTCGTGTCACTAAATTAGAATGAATGACGCTAATTTTTTCTTTACACTAATAACTTCTATACGCTAATAACGCTTCAAGGTGTACCTGCGCGCAGCAAAAGTCGTCTCTGTGATTAGCAATTCCCATAAGTAATTATATGAATTAAAGAAATTATACTTTTTTGTCGGTTACATTTTGCGGCGTCTACCTTTAAGTCACGGAACGAAAATCACGTCGTATCAGACAATTTGTTTTTTTCGCTAAAAAACATATTATATTAAAAAATAAAATATTAAATTTAAAAAATACTATATATCGCGATATATATCGCGATGGTTTATGTTGGTCTCGGTACGATATATCGAGGAGTCTGCTCGATCGATATTCGATATATCGAATATTGAAATTATCGCGATATGAATTTACCCGATACCCAACACTACACCGTGAATCGTAATTAGAGTAAATTACTCTAATTCGGTCGCTCGAAATTTCGACTTTATCACATGAAATAGGGTAAATGATTCTAATTTTTTCATTATTCTATTTAAGGTAAAGTTTAATTAGCGTTTTTAATTCTAATATAGGTTCGTTTTAAATAGTGTGGAGTACGGACGACCTCCGACCGTGCAAAATTGTACTTTATTAAGTAAAAAAGTACAAATAATTATTTAATACAGGCCGTTATCATGTGACTGCGTTTAACAAACCACGTAGTGCAAACGTCATAGTGACGATAAACTATACGTTTTGCCAAATTCTATGAGAATACCTTATTTACAGTAGAGGATATTAGCGTGCCAAATTAGAGTACTTAAATAAATTAGAGAAAACTTCATAGTTGAAACAACTATATCACATAAATTAGCGTTCATTACTCTAATTTGTTTTTTTAGTTTTTGTACTCTAATTTTTTCATTACTCTAATTACGATTCGCGGTGTACCTTTCAGGCATAGTTGTTCAAAACGCATTTTACGCACAATTCAAACGCGCGAATAATACGTAGAAATCGGAGAGGTCGATTTGAAAAAATCGTAAAAATCGTTAATGAATGTCTTTCCGTACAATTCCGTACATGTAAAAAAATTGAATTGAACATGTACCGCAGTTTGTACGTTCCCCGTTAAATGATCGGTAAATTTTTTTGATGATTTAAAAATTATCACACTACATATGTGTATCGGAACATCTACATCAATTGGTTACGGACAACGCTCTCCGAAGACATAGTGACAGTCTGTCGTGCTAGGTTCAAATCCTGAAGAATGCCGCCATTTTGTCAGAATAATATGGCAGCCATGGCCTACTCTCTCTACCTCTCCGAGAGCATGCGACTGGAA
Organism: Zygnema cylindricum; assembly: GCA_037447655.1. Taxonomy (NCBI): domain Eukaryota; kingdom Viridiplantae; phylum Streptophyta; class Zygnematophyceae; order Zygnematales; family Zygnemataceae; genus Zygnema; species Zygnema cylindricum. The sequence goes on from JBBHKE010001749.1 coordinate 325,337, forward strand.
AAAAAACAAAGTACAGGCCATATGCAGATGAATTTTTTCATCATTCAACATTGCACGACTTAACATGTAAAAAAAAAAAAAAAAAAATCTCATTAAACCAAAAAAGAAATACATATATATCCTTCATCTATCTTTACTCTAAATATTCTTCCCCTACATCGAAGTCCATCATGTCTTCATCTGAATCCTCTTCCCTAACCTCCCCTTCCTCTTCTTCCCATGCTATCGACATGAAACTTCTTCGTCAAAGGCTTCAACGGCACGCCGTAGCGTCAGTACTGGCGTCTTCTTTCAAGATTCGCTTTCAAGTTTTCATGGCGGCTTTTTTTCAAAAATTTGAAGAAGACGTTCGTACACATTTTAAACTTACCGCGCGCAAATAGTGTGACGCTGCAACGTCTCTTTTCAAAATTGTCCGTACATAAACGATAAAATTCCGCACATTATCCGTGAAATTTATGTTCAGTTTACCGGACAGAAAGTAATAATACATGCAACGTATCTTTTCGTCAAATTCCGTACAGATACCGTAAAAAACCACACAGTTACCGTAAAATGCCGTACAGTTCCCGTAAATTGTCCGTTCAGTTTACCAAGCAAAAAGTACATCGCGTTTTTTGCGATTTTTTCAAAAGTCGCGAATAATACGTAAAAATCGTAAAAAATGAAAAAATCGCTGAATTTGAACAACTATGCTCTCGGACAACGTTCAATTTGACAACTGTGCACGTAGAAAATTTTTGAGTGACGAAAAAGACATTAACGGTAACCTTGACGGCTTTAACCGTCACTTTTTGGGCATAACCAAACAATTAGAATGTATGATTTTTTCCAAAATTTTCAAATTCTTAAATAGCGTACACCACGGTAATTATTTTTATACGCTAAAAAAACTTACACGCTAATAACGATTGGCGGTGTACTGTTCTAGTCTGAAAGTTGAAAGATGAAATTAACCGCGTACTATGCTGCCTGGATGTTCTGTACTTCCGAGTTCTGACAGAGAGGGTTCAGGGTCTGGAGATTGAGTATGACGTAATGGACTCTCCGCTCATTACTGTGTTCGCTTCAGTACACTCCACTGTACTTCACTCTATTGTACTGTCTCATTTCTAGTTTCAGATAGATTAGTTTAAACGTCGACAAGGAGGAGAAAATCTACGTCTACTGTAAGTTTTAGGGCAAAAGATAGAGAGCGATTGCGGGAAAGTGAACAAGCAAGGGAAGAGAGAGCAGCCATGGATGACAGCTTGTATGATGAGTTTGGCAACTACATTGGTCCGGATATGGAATCCGATGAAGAAGAAGAGGAAGAAGATGAGAGAGACGTCCGGCATGGCCATGGCATCCGTGAGGATTCAATGGCGGTAAGGCATCATGGAGAAGATGGCGACGAGGACATGGAGGGAGGAGAGGCAGAGGATATAGACGAAGGGGGACAAATAGTCCTAGCCGAAGATAAGAAATATTATCCCACAGCCGCAGAAGTTTATGGAGAAGAAGTGGAAACCCTTGTTATGGATGAAGATGCTCAGCCATTGGAGGAGCCAATTGTGAAGCCTGTACGGATGAAGAATTTCGAAGTAGCCGACAAAGGCACTCTTGTGACATCTGTCGCACCAGAGTTTATTGTTGGACTTATGGCCAATCCAGCTCTTGTACGGAATGTGGCTCTTGTAGGCCATCTTCATCATGGAAAAACTCTTTTTATGGACATGTTGGTAGAGCAAACCCATCCAACTGTACGAACATTTGATCCGAGTAGTGAAAGACATATGCGGTTCACAGACACGAGGATTGATGAACAAGAAAGAGGAATGAGTATTAAAGGTGTGCCTATGTCTTTGGTTCTTGAAAATAGTGCTGGAAAAGCTCATCTTTGTAATATAATGGACGCTCCGGGGCATGTAAACTTTTCGGATGAGATGACTGCTGCGCTGCGACTGGCTGATGGGGCAGTGCTCGTGGTTGACGCTGTGGAGGGCGTTATGGTGAGCGGGATTAACCCTTCAACTTTTTTAACATTTTATGCGTATTGGGGCCATAAAGAATGGGTGACAAGCTTTGTGGTCTACTCCTTACAGGGGAATTATATGAGCCCTGTATCTGGCATGACTGGTGCAGTAGTCGTAGTATTTGTACAAAAAAAATTGTACATCTAAAAACGTTTTTCTGTAGGTTATGGTGATTACTGGCCAGTATCGCCAATAATAGCGTATGTATAGTTACCACTTTACTCTCAAAGACACCTCACACTTAATTTTTTATTTTTTTGTGAGCTTTTGATGCTATTTATTGCAAGACTAGTTCTTGAATTAAACTGTTCCTTTTTTTATCTAGCCACCTTACTCTTGAATGGATCATGCCACACAAGCTTTGTAGTTTATCAGTTTATCGATGTTATGCACCTCAACCAGAAAAACGTCTTTTAGTCAAACTAGTTTTTATTCCATATTATGGTGGTAAAGACACACTTCTCCGTTGCGATTTTGTTATTAAGTGGATTCAAAATAGCACTTTGCAACGGAGGAACTTTACAGCTACAACCGTAAATTCGGTACGATAACCATGTTAAACACAAACGAATTTCTTTGGTGTTGAGATTCCTAGATTGTTTTCATGTCGGAAATTGTTTGAACAATTTAATTCGGAGAAGTGAAATCATTAGCGAATGAAATTCAGAAGAATTAAAAGCTGGAAACTAGCACTGAAATTGGTTAGATACAATTCACTGGAATTGGCGAAATGCATTACACAATATTGGTTAAAGACGATGTGCATCACTTCATTTTAATTTTAGTTGCGTAAATTACAAGCTTGCTATCAATTTCGAGGCACACTACGCCTTTCATCACTATTACAGGTTAATAACACTAAAATGACGTGGGTTTCTTAACCTAAAACTGTAAACTACACCGTGAATCGCTTATAGTGTAAAGAAATTATTAGTGTAAAGAAACAATTAGTGTTGTTAATTCTATTTTGGGTTAAGGGCTTAACGCCAACAAAAAATTAACTCTAATTCATGCATAACTCTAATTTGGGTACATTTTTCCCATAGTAAAGCTGATATAGCCTACGTGCACATAGTCGCTAGAACATGTTAGAACAGTGTGATTTTCCTCTGTCTTTATCACTGGGAATCAAATCTGAGTGCGCTTTTTCGTGTCGACGCACTCACTTTTGCGTGTCGACGCCTTTATTCAACACTCTTTCTGTACGATTGTACGAGATACCGATAAATTTTAGTACGGACTGACACATTTCTTACATTACACTATTTAAAAACCGACCAAATTAGAGTCATTGACTCTAATTAAACCGTACCTATATTAACGTAAAGAAAACAATTAGTAATATTAATTCTATTTTACGTTCAAGGGTCAAAATTTAGGGGCGCGAATATTGTATTTTTAACACTAAAAGCGAATCATGGTGTACATTGCACATCTATTAGTATTAGACATTTTTCGGGCACTGAAACGTCTTTAAACTGTTGAATTTTTTATTTAGAAGAACTATTGAAAGGTAACGGTCCCACCTTTTGATTGTGATGTCACGATTGAAGACCAGACAGCTCTGTGATGAAAAAAAGTTCAATTGCCCGAAAAATGCTATACAACAATTGCAATGGGCAGTGCAGTGTTAATAACTCTAGTTAACGAGTGGGAAGCAAGCTGCCAGTTGATCCAACTATAAACCCTGAACTAACATTTGTGAGACAAATTTTACACTAATACTAATAACTCTTTTCCTCTAGTAGCGACAACTAAGCGTAGTTCATATCTTCATTTTCAATTGTCTGTCGTCTAAGAACCCCATGGCTCGTTAATTTTTAACGAGCATCAATGTCAAGGCGTGATGATCAGTTGATTCACAGGCAACAAAGCATCTTTTAACTGGCAAGTGTGTCAAAGGCAATTAACTTTATTATGAAAAATTCGTAAGTGACGACAAATGAATAATCCTTGTCTGTGTGGAGCTGCGATGATGTAGTGCATTATGTGATTATCAGTTGTGGTTACCTTGCGTCCTGTTTTTCAGGAATTAAAGCAGTTGCTTTAACATTCAGGTTAGTTTGAAGGAAGATTCTTTCAAGGATGACGCTAGAAGCATTTTGATGCATGCCATTCATGGTTTATTTGTTTACGGTACATAGTAAGGGCCATGCGCAGTTGTCAAGTCCATTTTATGATTTCAAAGCACATTTGCGGTAGTAGGGGATGCTGGGCACTGTCAGCTGCATCTGGGGATGTTGCATTAAGATATTTGAAATCATGTAGATCGTAGTGGTAATCGAGAAGACAAGATTTTGGGCGTACAAGACGTTAAATTGTATGCGACGTTGCTCCTAACTTATTCTTGATTTTGCAATGAGAGCACACGTTTGCTTTATTTTGTGCCAGAGTTTCTGGTCGTGATGTATATTGAGGACAATATTACGATATTTGATACAGGCGCAAAAACAGGCTACGATATTCGATACAGACCCTACGATTTTTTTTTTGTAGTGTATTGTATGGTACGAAAAAGATGTCCTGCGAAATCAAAAAGTGTTGGTGATTATCTGTTGGTTCACTCAAATTTTTTTATCGCTCTTAATTTAAAAACGGTTCGTTTCTGTTGGATGAAGATTCATTCAATGGTGGACGCCTAAACATCCAAAGCATACGAGAGTCAAGGAGCTCCTGCTCTTAACCCTAACACTGCCCTGAAAACCGGTAATTAAGAATTTTAGAGTTTTAGAGATAAGTAATTTCGGTTTTGCATCATTTGTCTGATTTGCGTTGCTTTTTAATTTCATTATGTGAAATCTGTAATGTATAGTGGAAACTGTGCTATACATACGGAAGCGTAGTGTAACGCGTTACAAATAGTGTGTCGTAACACCAAACAGTGTTCCAACTTTGTCGCTACACTACTGACCTGTATTGTATGGAAAAATTGAGCAAAAAACGATAAGCTACGCATCACTAGTTTTTGCAGTAAGATAATGGATAATGCTGAAAGTGGTTCTTGTTTAACCAATGGTAAGTATGATTTTTTTTTATTTACATGGAGTTGTGTTTTAGAAGAATCCCTAATGTCACTTGCAACTAGATCTGGTATGAAGTCAAACCTATTGGGAAATGGTTTATCTTTTTGTTAGTATGATACCGCAGCTCGATTCCAATAGGAAGGTTTGCATGTGTTCTAAAGCGATTGTATCTGGTCAAGTTGACTCCTAGCTGGATGCTTGTACTTAAAAAATAAAAAGTTTGACGACCTTTGCGTTGAATGCAGGTTAACACGGAACGAGCGATAAAGCATGCCCTCCAGGAACGGCTACCTATTGTTCTTGTTATTAACAAGGTGAGTTCCCGTGTGGGCTTCCAGGATTCAGGATAGGAGTCAAAAACGAGATTATTTCATTGGGATAATCTTCAGATTGTTTTTGTTTTTTCTGCTATTTTTTTGTTCAAGTTAAAGTTGGGAGATTCTAGGAGGATGAGTTCTACTCTCTTGTGGGCGTGGAACAGGTGGATCGACTGATTTCTGAACTGAAGCTACCGCCATCAGATGCATATCACAAGCTTCGGCACACACTGGAGGAAGTGAATGCCCTTGTACAGGCTCTTGCGCCAGCTGGCGATATTCCATTGCTTGATCCTGTTCAGGGGAACGTCTGTTTTGCCAGTGCAGTCTCTGGCTGGTCATTTACCTTACACTCATTTGCCAAGCTCTATGTGGACCTTCACGGAGTCCCATTTAATCATGAACGTCTCGCCCAACGCCTGTGGGGAGATATTTACTACCATCCAGATACACGGACGTTTAAACGCAAGCCCCCACCAGGAGGGGGAGAACGTTCGTTTGTGCAGTTTGTCCTGGAGCCTTTGTACAAGCTTTGCTCTCAGATTATAGGAGAACATAGGCGGAGTGTGGAGACAACTCTTGCTGAACTAGGTGTAACCTTGAAGCCTTCGGCATATAAGCTTAATGTTAAGCCTCTCCTGAAGCTGGCGTGTAGTGCTGTTTTTGGCTCGGCAACTGGTTTTGTGGACATGCTTGTAAAGCACATACCTTCAGCGAAAGTTGGGGCTTCTGTGAAGGTGGAACACACATACAGTGGTCCACAGGATTCACCTCTCGTTCAAGCCATGGCTTCTTGCGATGCGGAAGGACCTGTTATGGTCCATGTGACAAAGCTATACCCAAAACCGGACTGCAGTGTGTTCGACGCTCTAGGTCGAGTTTTCAGCGGGACGTTAAGGACAGGGCAGACTGTTCGAGTTTTGGGAGAGGGCTACTCACCCGACGACGAAGAGGATATGGCAGTGAAAGAGGTGACTAAGTTGTGGCTTTATCAGGCACGTTATCGACTGCCCATAAGTGAAGCTCCAGCTGGCAGCTGGGTTTTGATTGAGGGTGTCGATGCATCAATTACAAAAACTGCAACTCTTTGCACAGAATTTCCAGACCTTGATGACCCCCCCTATATCTTTCGACCTCTCAGGTTCAATACTGTCTCAGTTGTGAAGACAGCCACGGAGCCGCTCAACCCTAGCGAACTTCCCAAGATGGTAGAAGGTTTGAGGAAAATTAATAAGAGTTACCCTTTGGCTGTGACGAGGGTAGAGGAGTCAGGCGAGCACACCATTTTTGGCACAGGAGAACTGTTTCTGGACTCAGCCATGAAGGATTTGCGTGAGTTGTATTCTGAAGTTGAAGTGAAGGTGAGATTTATCTTTTCTGTTGTCAATTTAGGGCCTTTTATTTTTGGGAAGTCTTTTTTCGGGCTTCTTTCTCTTTTGTTCTCTAACTTGGACACCGGTATTGGCCAACCGTTGTGTAACAGGTGGCCGACCCATCAGTGTCTTTCTGTGAGACTGTGGTGGAAACGTCATCACTGAAGTGTTTTGCAGAGACTCCAAACAAAAAGAACAAGCTCACCATGGTACAGATAATTTTTTCATAAGCCAGACTGCTCAATATTTTCAATTAAAACTTTCAGTATTTTATATGCGTTGTTGTGGCTGAGTTCGATCTTTGCCCCATTTTGATAGAGAATTTATCAGTGGTAAAATTCATTCTGCGACGGTGTTAGGAGTCTTCATCGGACACAAATAATTTGGTAGGGGAAATGTTTATGGGCAGATAGCAGAGCCGTTAGATCGCGGATTGGCGGAGGATATTGAGAATGGCATCGTAAAAGCAGATTGGCCGAGACGCAAGCTCGGTGATTTTTTTCAAAGCAAATATGAGTGGGATCTTCTCGCGGCACGCTCGATCTGGGCATTTGGACCCGATAAACAGGCAGGGCTTTTTGGCACTCTACATCTCTTGCTCCTGTATCTCTATCTTCCTTTCCTCTTGCTTTCTCCCCTCTCTTCTCTCCTCCCCATCTTCCTTCTCCTGTTTCTCTCCTCTTTCTCTTTCTTCAGCGTCAAACGTCTTTTGACATCACCGTGGATTTAACACGAAGCTAATCCCTAATTTAGGGTGTCTGGGCACAAACAGGGCCCTAATGTCCTTTTGGATGATACATTGCCAAGTGAAGTCGACAAGGGGTTGTTAGGAGCAGTAAGAGACTCCATTGTCCAGGGGTGAGTATAATGCCATAAATAATGCGTACGTAGAAAGCTATATTTTGTTGTAATTAGAGCATTTTTTTTTGTTTTGGATATCAGCATTCATACCTACTGATTTTACAGTACATCATGATCATTGCAAATGTACCTTGCATGGCCGTCCCTCAACTAGCAACTTTTTTTGGGTGGAAAAACCGGCTATTATTTCTTTGTATTTCAATCAAATTGTTGTGTATGGGAAAAGTCAAGCGATTGTAAAAAAAACAAAAACGTGAGGGTGACGCCTTATGAGGCGCGGCTGAAATTTTAGACAGGACATCAGACCCTTGAAACAAAGTCCCTCATCCTTGTCTTTACATCATCACCAGTTTTGGATTTTCTACCTCTACTCTTTAATCATTAAACTCATGAAGTTTTTTTAGGTGATGTCTTCACCCTCAGCAGTTTTAGTTAAAAAAAATTGGGTTGGAGGACTGTTTATGGAGCAGATTCCAATGGGGTACCCGGGAAGGCCCTTTGGCCGATGAACCTATCCGAAATGTGAAATTTAAAATTCTAGACGCTACAGTTGCTCCAGAACCATTGCATCGTGGAGGCGGTCAAATCATTCCCACAGCTCGTCGCGTCGCATATTCCGCCTTTCTCATGGCCTCGCCTCGTCTCATGGAGCCTGTTTACTACGTGGAGGTAAATACTGGATGATTGGTTTGGTTCATTTGTGAGAATTTTGTCTCTTAAGATTCTCTTCCAGTTACCCACGCCCGTGAGAACTTGGACGTGTTGATACAGCAAATGGATCCATAAGTCATTTACCACAAACATGGAGTTTGATTTTCTTTGTTATTCTTCTTTCCTCTTTATGAATGTGACATAGAGTATTTGTTGATTTATATCCCTAGCCTTGACTTTCTTGCTAATTGTGAAACACTTTTGCAGATTCAAACTCCTGCTGACTGCATGTCGGCGATTTATACCGTACTTTCGCGAAGAAGAGGTCACGTCACTGCAGATGTGCCAAAGCCGGGCACACCAGCGTACATAGTGAAGGTGAGGATGATGGGTTGTAGTTGTTTAGGAACTGTAGCGTTTTGCGGGGTGGTACAATGATGGATGATGCAGTCATCGGTGTTCGCTCCTCTTTGCCAGTTTATCAGGATTGCCGGGTCAAAGATGTCTTCAGGAGTTTAAGGTATCAGGTTTTATTTGGGGCTACAAAAAATGAAATGACACCGAGATTCTTCAAAGCCAAAGCCCTGCCATGTCCCACATTTATTGGACATATATGTAGGTGTTGTGTTTGGATGATGAGATGCTTTACTGTTACGGTACTGTACTGCCCATTGACCATGAGCATTCATATTCGAAGGTGTCATTGCGCCTGTTGAAGAACGTCTCTGATGGTGGTGAAAATTTTGCTGTTCCCCAGTTTTTTTTCGAAGTTCCAGATACTTCAGCACTTTTCTTTGAATAGATGTAAAATTCAGTGTGCTATTTATTGTGATAATAAGACATTCGTGTGTAGTATTCGGAAACAAAGCCATAAACTTTCATAATATACTCCTTTTTTTCTGGGCTCTTCGTGCACACACAAGTCATTTTTCACAATAACGTTGTAAATTTGTATAGAACACAACTTTATTTCTTTTATCAGAAACATACATTTTGCCCCTCACTAAAATTGATGGTACTTCGCAGCAATGATGTGTGCAATTGTAGAGAGATCTCCTCAAGATGTACTTAATTATGAATGTTTGGATTTTTTCCTCTAGAAGAAGGGTCGAAGATTTTTTTGGTGGGTATCGTTGAATGATTTCTGGTTTTTACCATTTTTTTGTCCTGCGAGGTTATTAGCTTTTGCCTTTTCGCATTGATGTCTCCCCTCTTCACCAATTTTTTACCGAAGACTGGGTGACTTATGATGTTTTTTTCATACTGTTGTTCTCATAAACCCTTTTTTGCATATATGAATTATGCTGACATATTTAGAGTGTTCTACAATGCACATAGATGTTTTGAGGTGATGTTTCAAAATAAACAGCAAGTATTGCATTTCCAAATTAGCTGCCTAAATTTTGTCTCCTACTTGATTGCAGGCCTTCTTACCTGTAATTGAATCCTTTGGTTTTGAGACCGATCTCCGATACCATACACAGGGCCAGGCCTTTTGTCTCTCAGTGTTTGACCATTGGGCCATAGTGCCTGGGGACCCTCTGGACAAGTCAGTTGTCCTCAGACCATTGGAGCCGGCTCCAGTTCAATACTTAGCGCGCGAGTTTATGGTGAAGACAAGACGGAGAAAGGTGAGATTTTTTAGGGTTTCCATTAAGGTTTTATATTTTACCTGCTGGATAGCTGACAATTGGCGATAGCGCTATTATTGTTTATTAACCGTTCCAGAATGTGGATATTCCATATGTACGGTTTAGTTCAGAAGGTTCGCACTCGGCCCGATACAGTCCGGCTTCATTTTGGTCGTAACCTAACCAAACAGATTTTTAAAACCCAGTTCGGAAATTCTGAACCAAACAAACCTCTGGATTTTGCCGACCCGAGTAGCTCAACCGTCAAACCGTTTATAATCTTATAAATCTAAAAAAATACGCTGAAAAATGCCAAGAAATCCTGTAAGTCACTTTGTCAAATTTAATGCGCACTGTTTCCTACATAAATTATACATTAGTATGCTTTTTTGCTGTACTTTTGTTCACATGTACCTTTAGTGCTTCCGTACTTTTTTAGGTACAGTATTCTCGTACATTCGTGTATCAGTTCAACCGGGTTTGGCTTGTTTGAGCCGAACTAAATGGTGTTTCTATATCACCGGAATCGAACAAAACTATTAAAAACTGAAAGCAAAATTAGGGAACCCAACTGTGGAAAAACGGTTTAGTTCAGTTCAGTTGGGTTCACTCAAAGCCGGGCCGAATGCTACAGAATGTATTGAAAGTACCTTGTTGGTTTTGTATGTCTGTCTGCCCATGCATTTCGTCCTGATTTGCTAGTTCACTGCTTTGCCCTTTTTGCCCGTTCATTTTCAGGAACTCGAATTATGTACATTCTAGTTGTTTGTGGTGCATTTTTTTTGTTCAAGTACTTTTTTCCTTGTTTTTCAAAGTTTACTGTCGATAAACTTCGATACTTTTATTGATCCCATGATCGTTATCTGAAATACCCGACTATTGTTGATCGGAAATTCACCCTCGATCTGAATCCCTTTTTTCCTTGGGGCATAGAATGCTGCACTAGTTTTTCGTATGCACATGTCTTCCGTACGGTTCTTTGGGATTCCGCATGATTCTTTTAGTGTCTTAGAGGGCTTGTTTTTATTTTTCTGTTCATTCACAAATGAACGGTGATTTTCAGTTCTCTCCAACCCATGGAAATGCTGGGCTCTTATGTGTTTTAAGTGAAATTCGGTCATTCAAAGTTGCATCTTTGGAAGCTAATGCTCGGCTCTTCATTGACAATGCAAGTAATTGTACATTGTGGCAATTCACATTCATCGCTTATTTTTTTTCTTCATTCACTTATAATTTTTCGTTTCTGTTGTGTCACTGTTCAGGGAATGAGTGAGGACGTCAGCATCAACAAATTTTTCGACGATCCCATGCTTCTAGAGTTAGCTCGTCAGGACACAGATTTGCAACAAATTTTGTAGCCGCAATTTTTTTTCCTTCCACTTATGTCATGAATAAGAACAATGTTGTTTTGTGGAGATGTGCAAATGTGTGGAATATGAAGCATTTTGTACTTCAACGCATAATTCTCCATCCCACTCCCGACTTAAAACAAGGATTGAATTTAGGAATTTAGGAAGGTGCGATCAAATTGCTTAACAACTCCCAAGGCTGAAACCAGGTTTCGGATCTCATGAAAATTTAAGAACAGCTCAAGGTTTACTTGTTTTTTTTTCTTCTTCTTTTTTGGTTAATCCCCGTTTTGCTGACTTTTAAGTAGTTCGTCTGAACCACAGTCACAACATTCGTCAGAAAAATATCGGGTACAAGGAGTATCTGACAAAAATATTCATCAAAACCTCCATTCGTTCCAGTAATTGGCAGTAGGACGATCTGTTTTTAGGTTACGGGAGGTGAAGATTAATTTGTAAATGACAAAAGAAATCACGAAAACATGTGGGATGCCTATTCCATGAAGTACTAGTGCATCACTTTAACTGGTGCATTTCGATCCGACAACAATTTTTCTTACTTAAAACTTTCAAAACAGTGGACACTAAAACAGGGAAACAAAACAGTATGAGTTTTTGATTAATGTTAAAGTTATTGTGCAGTTCAAATTAGGTTAAATATAGGTTAACGCTAAGTATTAAGATCATCTAAGGGCACTTTCCCATGTGCTAAAGTTACAGTTATTTTCTGTCGTTTTCCTTTATAACTTGGAAAAAAAGGAAAAAATTTGCAGCCGTACCAAAAAATTCAAATAACCACCGTACAAGTTGTGTTCCATTAAAACTTTAGCTGTACCGCAGTTTGTCGTATATCGCGATGCAGATTATCGTTTAGCGAGTTTCGACCCACTTTCGCGTCCTTCCAGATCATCTTCAAACTTTAATAAAATCACCTCGCGAGGTGATTTTAAATAAAGTTCCACGACGTGGGCGAATATGCATATGATTTCGCACTTGAGTTAATGTTCTGCTATAGCTCAGTTAGCGATCAGGCGATGTTCCGTTGAAGTAAGGTAATGTTAAGTTAAAGTCCAGTTCAGAGTTGGGTTAAACTTAAGAGTCCCTTTTAAGTGAAGATACAATTCAGTTAGTGGTTCATTAAAGGTCTGGTTAAAGTAGAGTTAAAGTTCAGTTAAAGCGCTGTTACAGCGAAGTTACATTAAGTTAAAGCTTAGTTATTGCTGAGTTGCTGTCCAGTTAAAAATGAAGTCCTTTTATGCTGAGTGATACTCCCGTGACGTTCAGTTTAAGTTCATTGAAAGCTAATTTAAATCTAGGTCAAATTTCAGTTAACGTCAAGTTAAATCAATGTTCTGTTATAGTTTGCTTTAAGGTCAATTACACTCCCGTTAAGGTATAAGTTTAAAGTTCCATTTAAAGTTCAATTAAATTTTCTTTAGGGCTCAGGGGCAGGTTACTTTAACAGGACTTCAACTCAACTTTAACTTGACATTAACTGGAAATTTCTTTCTTCTGGAAACTTAACTATATGGAAATAAAAAAAAAAATAGCAGGATAAATTAAAAAGCACGATGGTAACCCATCTGAGTCAAGGGGTACAAAAGGGGTGGCATGGCCAAAACTGAAAAACTACAATAAAAAAACAAATAGAGCGATGGGAACACAACAAAAAAAGAGAAAAGAAAAGAAACAATCAACAAAGAAAACATAAACACCCAAACTCAAAATGAAAAGCACATCAACGCACAAAACCATGGTTGCAACCCCCACCCCAAATAAATTAAATATCTACAAAAAGCAACCCCGTAAGTCCCCCCAGCCTGGTGGAGCACGTTGAGGGAGTTCCGGAGCACGTCGACGATCCATAACCCCAACAGCCGATCGGAGGATAATAGAAGCCTGCACTCGCTGTAAAGCCACCGATAAACGTTGACGATAAAAAGAAGTAAGGACTGAAGGAGGAGGGCTCCCAGGTCCTCGACGCTCGAAAGCACGTTGAGCACAAGTACGGAGAAACTCGTCCAGTGCAACACCCAAACAACCAAAGATCTCGACCGCCATCGGAATAAAGTCATCCATAGGGTCCCGATGGGCATAATCACGCTCCTTCGCTTTAGCGGCATCACGAGCTGCCACCCCAACATGTCGAGCCGCCTGACCAACAACTGTAGCTGAAGTAGGGTTCGCCATAACAATATCACCAAAGATGCGACGGACACCATCAAGCAAAACAACATCAATCCGACGCGAGGGAATAATATGAGAAACCTCTCGACGCACAGAAAAGCCCCCTTCTGAAGCGATAGTCGCCACAGTGTCGCGAATAGTGTTGTGCGCCTGGATCAAATCTCCCCCATGGGAGCAACGTAGCAGATGGACACCATCGGCCCCCAATATACGACCACATGCACAAACAAGAGAGCCAAGTAAAGGAGAATGGGGGAGGCCAAGGCGAAATCGGAGAGCGGTGGTGAATTGAGCAGGTGAAAATCGGAGAGTGGACAAAATAGGTGTGGCGAAAAGCCAAGACCCAGAACCAGGTCCACCACAAGAGAGAAGACGGGCACGCGAAGAATCGGAGGGAAGCGCCTTGAGAAGGTCAGATTTAATGGCGGCGACAACCCGATCAGAAATCGATTAAAAGGAAATATAACAAAATTATAACGACACTAATTGAATTCTAGCGGCGCTTTAGCTGAACACAACGAGACATTAACGAATCCTTAAGTGCAATTTTAACTTAAACTAACGACATTTTAGCTGAAATCTCACGGAGTACCGGCAATTTAATGGGACATTAATTGGCGTTTAACTCGAATCTAACTGAAAGTCAACTTCACTTCAACTTAAATTGAACTTTAACTGACCTTAACTAAGCTTTCACCTAACTTTAACTCAGATTTAACAGGATTTAAACTGAACTCTAAACAACACTAACTGTCATAAACTTAGCTTTAACATCGCCTCAACGGAACAATAACTCGACTTTAACTTACAGTTTACTCGAACTATAATTGCACTTTAAGGAATATTAACTTCACTTTAAGGAAAATTAAACTTAAGTTTTACTGGACTTTAACTAAAACTTAACTGAGATTTAACTTAACTTTGACGGAACTGTTAAAGCACATTCACCGTAATTTAACGGGAGTTTAACGGGATTTAACGGAGCAGCTAACTTTGCTTTTACTGTGATTTAACTTCACTTTAACTCAACTTTCAATGGCACTACACCCCTAACGAAACTTAACTTTAACGGGACTTTGGCAAACTGTAACGGAGCGTGGACCACACTGTAACGACACTTTAACAAAACATTAAATGAATTTCAACTTAATGTTAACTGAACTCTAAATAACTTTAGCGGAACTTTAACTTAACTTTAATCAACTCAACTAACTTAACTGTAACTGAAGTTCACCTTAACTAAACTTTGACTGGACGGTAACTACGCTTTACCTGTATTTTAGTTTTACTTTACTTTACTTGACTTTAACTTACTTTTAATGGAAGTTTAACTGACCTGTAACCGAACTAAAACGGGAATTTGAATGAAATTTAACTTAACGTGAACTGAGCTTTCTTGACTTAACTTGAGACTATAACAGAACTTTAACTGCAGCCTAACATTTATCTAACGGAACTCTAACTTAACTTCAACTTGACTATAACCGAACTTTTACTGAAGTTAAACTTCACTTTGACTGACGTTAACTTGACTTTAACTGGGGCTTTAACTTAACTTTAAGTGAACTTTAACGACACTTTACTGAACCCTGGCGAAACTTTAACTGAATTATAACATTACTTTAACGAGACTTTAACAGGATTATAACTAAACAGTAACAATACTTCATCGGAACATTAAATAAACTTTAACTAAACTTGAACTCTGTGGCAAGTTACTTTAAAGGGACAGGGACTTTAACTTCAAAACTCCATATTTACTGAATTTAACTAAACTTTAAGTTGACTACACGGCACTTCAACTGAGATATAACAGTAATTTAAATCTCAACGGGGCTTTAACTGAGTTTGAACGAGACATTAACGGAACCCTAAATGCAATTTTAACTTAAATCTAACGACATTTTAGCTGAAACTTTACGAAACTTAACGGCTAGTTAGCGGAAATTTAACAAGAATTTAATCGGCCTTTAACTTAAATTTAACTGAAGTTGAACTTCACATAAACGTAAACTTGACTTAAATTTGACTTTAACTGACATTAACTCAGCTTTAACTTAGCTTTAACTTAGCTTTAACGGCACTTTTACTGAACCCTGTATAATAGTAACTACACTTTAACTCAACATTAGTACAACCTTAACAGAACAATAACTCGACTTTAAATTAAATTTTACTGAAACTCTAACTGCACTCTAAGGTAGTTTTAACTAAATTTAACGGAGCTTAAACCTGAATTTAACTGCGCTTTAGCTAAAACTTAACTGAGATTTAACTAAACTTTGACGGAACTTGAACGGGTCTTTAACTTAACTTTAAGAGAAATTGAGCTAAACTTTAACTTCAATTTTACGTAAGTTTAACTTTACTTAAACTTAAATTTAAGTGAACTTTAACTTTATTTTAGCTGAGGTTGAACATAAACTTGACAAAACTGTAACTGAAAGTTAACTTAATCTGATCGAGAACTAACACCAACTAGAATTTAACGGGACTATCACTCAACGTTAACTACACTTTGCTTGTTGTTAACTATACCTTATCTGGAACGTGACATAGCAATAACTAAGCTTTAACTTTATGTAACTTAACTGTAACGGCGCGATAACCAGACTTTAACTTTAACTTTAACGGGACCGCTAATAAAATACTACACCGCCAATCACTATTAGAGTAAATAGCGCTAATTCGGTGGCCTTTTAAAAAAAAAAAAAACTTGAAATACAATCCATAATTCTATATTTTCCTTCACGCCTTTTAGGGTTCTTTTTTAAATTAGCGTTAATAACGGAAGTACACTGCGATGTTTATAGTGTGTTGTACGGACAGGGTTTGTCAGTACCAAAATGTACTTTTTGAAATAAACATACATAAAAATTCATATAATGTAATTGCGCGCGCATGTGAATGTGCATTGGGAAAAGAGAAGCAAACTCGAATATTCGTATTTTGGCGTACGAATTGTCAGATTTTGTACGCGTACATATATTGATGTAGATATCGATACGGCGGGCATTTATTATTAAAAAAAATCCAAATTAGAGTTAGGGTGACGTTCCATCAGGCGAAAAGTGGCGTAGTTTACGGAAATCCGCGACTCTCCGTACCAAATCGTACCGCCTATTTTGTTTTTATACGAAAATAACATAACATAAAATCTTGCCAATACTCTCCGAAGGTCTTGGAGATAATACTAGCCGTCGGATGTTCATCTGCGAGGAGTTCGCTTCATTTTTCTCTGTAATTGTCAACCCACCTCGAGGAGGT
>JBBHKE010001750.1:0-53846 GCA_037447655.1 Zygnema cylindricum
GCCGATACTGCCGGAAAACGCGATTCGGCGCCAAACGATACCGCGCGTCAATACTCCCAAAACTGCGTGCATAAGCACGAAACAAAACATGTCGCACGAAATGAAACATATCGCCTGAAATATTCCCAAAAATCGCGCCGCGTCGATACTCCCAAAATCGTGTATCTTGAAAATAAACAAAACAAAACGTGCGCACGGAATTACTATGTATTTAATCGTACGTGAACACAAATCGTGTTCACATCATAAACACATGAACCTACGAAATCTCGCACGTGCGAACACAAATTATGCACGCGTGCCAAAATCGTGCGTGCATGCATAAAACCGCGCATGCATGCAAGAAACCGCGCGCGCGTGCCTTAAACTGCGCATGCATACAAAATATTGCGCATGCCTGTAAAATACCGCGCGTGCGTAAAAAAAAATGCGTGTGCGTGGGGAATACCGCGCATGCGTGCATTATATCGTGCGCACGCGCCGAATATCGCGCGTGCCGGCATGAAATAGTGCGCACGAGCAATCGACACGATGCGGCATGACAGTTGTCGTGCATGAGAGGCAAGCAAGCGAACATACATCACAACCGGCAAAGTCATGCTCACAAACATATATACAAACGGATATAAATATGAAAAGACAAAAAATAAATTCACCATGAGAAGGTATAAAGGTGAAAATGACCCAAAGAGAAAAGGGGAAGAATAATCCCCAAGAGTGAAGTGGAACCAAAAATTCCCCCCCCCAGCACCTTATCCTATGGAGGAGCTGGTCAACTCAGCTGAGGGCATGGAACAAATACGGAGGTAGCAATGGTCAGCCGGGTTGAAAGATAATGGAGAAGAGAGGCACTCCATGTGGAACCCTTGATCACCATCTGTACATGCATAAACACTCTGAAAACTCAACATCCCATTAGTATCGCTATCAACCACTTGAAGAATGTGTGGAGAGACCTTGGTGTCGACGGTATCCAAGAGATGACACGCGTCGAAGAGAATACCGGGCTCATTAAAACTATCTCTTAATGGTGGGGTGTCTGGAAGGATTTTTTCTGGGAAAAGAGAGTCGCCATTGTTTTCCCTAAGGTCGATACTGGAAAATGCAGGGAGAGCGGAAGCCAAATGTGCCATAGTGGGCAACGGCTTGCGAGTAGAGACAATAGAGAGGCAGATTTTGCGTCCCGAAAAATTAGAGGGATGGTAGGAGAAGGTCTGATAATGCATATCTACTCCCCCACCGAGTTGGAAGATAATATCCTGTCCCACTAAGCATTCATAGTCGTTGGATTTGGTGACCAATGCTTGGACAAAAACTTCCACAAACTCACTCTCGGTTCCGTTGTGAAACCGAAAGACAAGCGGGTCCTTGGTAATTCCAAGCACTGGCTCCGTGGTACCGGCTGAAGTAAGAAGCCGAGTAGACGTGGCTTGGAGCTTGTCTGCTATCAGACCGAGCTTGAGCGCAAATCCCGATCCAAGGATCACGGGTTTGGCTTCGGTGTCCATGAGAGGGAGAGAAGGAGAAACACCATTAACGGAGAACGACTTTCGAGAATTGTCCAAAAAATCGATGTGAGGGTCAAGGTCACGGCGCTCATCCGCGGTTACCGGCTGAATAATTGAAAGACTACGGTTCAACTGCAACGCCCTCAAAGCGGCGGTTGCAACGAACTCATCAACAAGGGGAGAGGCTTTGGAAACTTCATAAGGAAAGGGAGAGGCCGTGTGGGCTTCAACAATCATGGCAGACAAGATGCTTAGTCGCTCTTTGACACGGTGTGCATCATAAATGGTACTATCTAAAATGGTGAGAGCTTCAGCCACCATGGAGGAAGTTGTGTCTGGTAGAGGAAAGAGAGATTTTTTCTCGAAAGAAATTGGAATACGAGAATTTTGTAATTTACCATCCCGATTATGATCAGGGGATCCCTTATCAAAAGTAGCTGCACGTTTTGGAAAGTGGAATACCAGAGGATTCAACCAACCAACGATGGCGTGTGGACGATTGTCTTTGCCATCCTCGTGAACTGGGGTCTTATTTTGGCCATGAAGGCGGCAAATTGTTCCTTCATCATAACGGCCATCATGACTTATAACTCCGCCTATTCCCTCTCTCTGCGAGAGATCTTAGGCGGAGTCGCCTCTTTCTCTTTCTCGGTAGGAGGATTGACCGCCTTGGCAGAACGTGCAGGAATTCGACCGTTTAAAATCTGATTCTGATAGGAAAAATTAGGGTCCTTAACAAAGCAACGGTGGACATAATGTCCCTTTTGGTTGCAATGGGTGCATGTGGCCGACTTATCCGGGCACATGCGGGCATCGTGCCCCGTGTTTCCACATCGGAAACACAATCGGTCTCCATAATTAAAAGGCAGATTTCCCATGGCCGGAGTCTTTGGAGGCCTATTAGAAGGCCACGGGTTCCTCGGAGGTAGTGGAGATTGGTCAAATTGGTTTCCTTGATATTCTGGATTTTCATGAGCATCCCACCACGACGATTGCATCTCATACCTAAGCGCATATTCAGCAGCTTGCTCTAAGGTAAATTTCAATCCGTATGTTTGACTGAGATGAATCTGAATGAATAATTTCTATTGAGGAGGAAATTGTTCCACAAATTTTAGGACAACTTCTGCATCGGACAAAAAGTCCGGTAAAGCTTCTCGATGGGTTTCCTTTCGAGCTCATAAAGCAGGGGCAGTCTCACCCGGCCTACGTTTGAAGTTCATCAACTCCTTAACCTGATCTAGATTTTGCATCCGGTATTCTTCCTGGAGAAGATCGAACATGACTGATAGCGGGTCACGTAAAAGAATTAATCCTCTCGGTCTAGGTGGAACTGCCGCACAGGCACCCACAGCATACTGCTGAGGAATCTCGGGAATGGTTGGATATAGCTCATCCCCATTAACGTCCGATACTGTTGGAATAGCTGCCTGGTAGGGAATTTCTACCTGGCTGGAAATGGCTGGAAGTCTTGCAAAGGGTAGAGAGTGCTCTATCATTTGATAGATACTCTCATACTTTCATGTGTATAAAGTGAGAGCCGAACCCGTAGGTATCGGCCGAGGAGAGAGAAAGTGACCATAAGGTCAAAGCGGTCTTGATAACGAAATGCCAAGTCACGCATTTCGGTATCATAAAGCATACAAAACTGGGAAAGAGACATGGTTTCTTTCATTCCTAATAAACAAAATTGCATCTTCCCCATGCCCCTCTCTGAAGAGAAAGCCATGTGATCAAAGGTAGAATGCGCTGGTGGTTCCAAATTTAGATTAACCGGATATTGAAATGTGAGAGGATAGGAAAATATTTCCTTTGAAAAGTATCCTTCGGTTCTATCCTGGTATGACCTAGAGGAAACCGATGATAATGAGGAGACTGTGGTCAAAACAGACCGAACTGACAGAGATTCAGGGACCGCAACGGAAAATGGTGCCTCCGTAGACTTGGAGAAATTAGAAAGATCTCACTGCAGTGGACGGAAAGCTGTCGCGCTGCGGGTAGATCCGGATTGATAACTTAAGTTATCCCTATCCGTGGGCATAAACGAAGAGAGAACCCTCGATTACGACTATGAAAGAACAGAACGGCCTAATCGAGGTGCGTCAAATGGAAGGCCAAACCACACAAGACAAGTCAACAGAGGAAGTCTCTATCAAGACCCGATGGCTAGATCTAGCAATAAGCCGAAATACCAAAACCTCTACCTTGCAAACAATTAGGCAAGGCCGAAGGGCCAGATCAATAAAAACAAACGGAGAACTATCCAGGCACCTTTCGGTGCAGATCTACAGCGGCACAGACAGAAAATTGTCTAAACAATGCCACCCGCGGCAAGATCTATGAATGAAAATCCAATCCAAATAGTCACGGGGAAACTCAAGGCCACTCACGGCCAGATAACATGCAAGGAAAGCAAGGAAAATGCAAATGCTCAAAAAGAAAGGTTCTTAATAGAACCAATCCACACCGATCCCCTACACGAGTGTCCACACTATATCGTGACGCTCCTGCACCCGCAAGGCATCGGGATACTTACAAACACCTTTAATACTCTGGGGAGTACTAAAAGTGAACCGTACTTGGTTGAAGCAAGTCGGATTTTGCAGAGTCCTCAGGAACGTGATCCGCCTTGGTTTCGAATAACCGTACCCAGTACCACCACTAAACATCCAGGCAATTAGTATCCTGCTAGGGTATGTATATCAGCGCTATGCAACGCTATACCGAACTATAAAGCAATGATAATTATATGTTATAATTCGTGCAATTCTAATATATATTAATATATATATTTTTACTTTGCTAAGTTTTATGAATGATTAAATTTGGCTAAGGATAAAGAAAGAGAATATCAAATCCACCACAAACCAGACATGAACTAGCCAGCAAAGGAAGTTGCACCAAAGGAAAGAAAGATAAGAAATATTGAGAAAAGTTCAAAATAAAACTCAAAGCACAGTAAAATTGGGCAAAAAGATTTCCCAAACCCTAATACCACGCTGCTAAAATAAAAAATCTGCGACCAAGGAATGGTAATATGCTGACCTAGGGTTAAGAATTCCAAAAAATAAACCCTAAATCCGCCCAAACCCTAAATCTGCAGCCCAAACCCTAAATCTGCGGCCAAACCCTAATCCCGCAGATTAACCCTAAAATTCTGACACAAAATCAGACCTAAATCTGCAGACTAGAAATAGAGGGACAACAAGATAGAAAGAAAGGATTCCAAGAAAGAAAAAGAACAAAACAAAATGTTTTTTTTTTTTTTTATAAAATATAATTATAAAATTAATTATTTTTATAATATAATTTGCCAAGGCAAAATTGAAAGCGAAAGAAAAAATAGATTTAAAGTAGAATGAAACTTGTATAAAGAAAAAACAAGGAGAAAAATTCAAATCAAAAATAGGTGGAAGAAAATATAGAAATGAAAAGATGGATTTTAAATTGAAAATAATGTATTTTTATATCTTTTTTTCTTTAAGATTTTTGTTCTCACACAAAACTGAGAAGCAAAACTGAAAATGAAAGATAAAGTGGAAGGACAATGGAAAGACAAAAACAAGGATAAAAACCGAATATGAAAGGTAATATTTTCTTTTAATTTATTTTAAAGAAATAAACTTTTTTTTAAAAATGTGCTTTTGAAAAGTTAGAGCATTTGGAAATGTGCTTTTGGAAATGTGCTTTTGGACAAGAATACTAAGCCACGAGGTAGACACTAGGCTCTCAGATCTTTATCGTATTCTTTACAAGAGTTATCTCGAAGAGGTAGCAAAGCAAATAAATAATTCCAACCAAAACAAGGAAAAACCCTAAAATTCGGTCAAAATCCACTTCCCCACTCCCAACCGAAATGCAAGCAAAACAAACACAAACACTCCAAACCGTTCCGCAGCCCGTAGAAGGCACAGCCGGATATGGATGCCTCTCCACACGAACTTCACTCGAATACTTCCCGAAAATAACAGAAGTTGGAGGGAAACCTTCCGGACTTGGCTTTGAGCCGTGTGGATTAAAGAGCGTGGGCAGAAATACAACAAGGAATAGTCTTAGTCTATCTAGCCTCTACACCTAGCAGGCAATAAGAGAGAAAAACGTGAGCAATCGGTGAGAGAGAGCAAGAGAGAAGCTCAACCGCCAAGAGAAAATTCTTGTTCAAAAGCTAAATTCTCTAAGTCTAAGAATTAGGCTAAGTAAGAGCTAGGCTAGGCCTAAGCAAAATTAGCCTACATCTAGCCTAATTTACATGTATGAAACTACTTAAGATGTTGGCCAATAGGCGGCCAACATCGTCTGTTGTACGCCTGACAAAATCCACCGTCCGAGTGGAAAACCCTCCCTAACTACATGTGCGCGAAACTACATGGGTTCGCGACTTAAACAAATACAAGGTATCGAAGCGTCGCCGATACTGCCGGAAAACGCGATTCGGCGCCAAACGATACCGCGCGTCGATACTCCCAAAATTGCGTGCATACGAACGAAACGAAACATGTCGCACGAAATGAAACATATCGCCTGAAATTTTCCCAAAAATCGCGCTGCGTCGATACTCCCAAAATCGTGTACCTTGAAAATAAACAAAACAAAACGTGCGCACGGAATTAGTATGTATTAAATCGTACGTGAACGCAAATCGTGTTCACATCATAAACACATGAGCATACGAAAACTCGCACATGCGAAAACAAATTATGCACGCGTGCCAAAATCGTGCGTGCATGCATAAAACCGCGCGTGCATGCATGAAACCGCGCGCGCGTGCCTTAAACTGCACATGCATACAAAATATTGCTCGTGCGTGAAAAATACCGCGCGTGCGTGCAGAATACCGCGCGTGCGTAATGAAAAATGCGCGTGCGTGGGAAATTCCGCGCTTGCGTGCATTATATCGTGCGCACGCGCCGAATATCGCGAGTGCCGGCATGATATCGTGCGCGCAAGCAATTGACACGATGCGGCATGACATGACGTCACAATACCGCTTAACATTAGACATCTACAATGTCACAAAAAAATTGGAGTTTAGAATAGCCCATGTGTTTGTAGGCATCACCAATTATCAAAAGCTTCGTAGTCCTCTTCAACCGTCACAAATTCTATATATTACGATTTACAATTAATGAATCTATGTTTACGTAATGTTAGTTCGTAGTTAGTGTGGTTAAGTTTTGGTTGCGCGGCACTTCGCGGATATGGTTATGTTTCATATAGTTTGATGTAGTATTTCGTGCGTGTACTTTTCACACGTACACGATTAGATTTGATTTGATTTATTTTGTTTCGTTTAAGTTGTAGTACGGTACTTCGAGAAATTTCGTTTCGTGGGACCTATGTTTAGTAGCTTCGTTTTGCGAAAGTTAAGTTTACCGTATAGGACTTTGTCCGTTTTGTTTCTAGTATTTTCAATTTGCGTTGTACCATATTTGCGTCTAAGTACATTTAGACACTTCTACAAATAGTGTTCTAGATTGGTTCCGTGGCTAAGTTAAAAAGCAATCGTGTGAGTTAGATAGTATACGATTCGGAATTAAGTTAAGAGTTAATTAAGTAAGAATGAGTTAAGAGAAGTGTAATGTTTAAGGAGTGAGTTAATATGAGTTTATTTTAATGAATTTTCAATTTGCCTCTATCTTAGACTATGAATATTTTAATGTGTTTGTAATGTTTGATTTCATTTTAATATCGCTTCCGCATTGAGACATTTAAGTTTTTGTGAGCGCATTCCGGTTGACTCTTATTCCTATCACTATCCACGTCTACGACCGTCCTATTTTGAATTTTCGATTTCATTTTCGCACATTGGAACGTTATGCAAAGTAATACAGAGAATCTTCAATAAAATTCGAAGTATCACTTCAAATTATTGGTTAATTGGCACATTCCCGTAAATGCATAAAAACTTACGATAACGTACGTCACTAATTTTTGAATTCGTAAATTACACCTTTAATAACTTAGTGTAAAGACATTATTAAACAAAAAAATAGTGTTATTCACTCTATTTTGGGTCTATGGGACTAAACCTAACAAATCATTAACGTTAATTTATACATATCACACTAATTTGGATGCACATTCCCATATTGTAGTTTTATTTATCTGTGATTAAATAATCAATGTTTGAACATGTGCGAAAAAGTTTGCATGATTTCCCCCCGACTTTATTACTTTGAGTGCGCTTTCAAGTGTCAAAGCAAACTCACTTTCCCCCTCTTCACGTCGTTATGTAACAATTTTTCTGTACACTTTTATGTAAAAATGAGTATTTTTAGAACTAAACATATTTTGTACACCACACTACTTTATTAATTCTGTTTTAGGTTCGAGGGTCAAAATTCAAGATCGCCGACGTAGATCTATTAACATTATAAGTTATTCATGGCATAGCATGGAACAACAAAGACAACAGTTTCATGACCAATACAGAAATTTGCTCCAACGCCTTCTTACACTGTTGTTTTGACCTTAATTTAAGGTCTCCCACGTTGTTATAAATCACTTCAATTTCAAAAATAGAACGTATTATACTTCTTTTGGCCCATTACCTCAAAATGTAGAGCGAGTTATCTCATCAACTCGTTGATTCGCTCAAACCCGTGACAATTCAATAAAAAATCCTCCACGCAGATCGGGAATATAATCGAGTCTGCTTTTGTTTTTATAACGTAAACTTTAAAGTTTGACGTGTTGGTTTTTTGAAAGCTTTTGTACTCAGTAGATAAAGGTGTGAGGGGAGCTCTAGGACTTAGAATAATTTTTTTGTTTAAGTCTGCTGTAATACTTACTTTTATTAGTGTTACGGTAGTATGAGGACAATTGAGTGTATTACACTTCTACAAGGACACGCGACGGCATATGAGGACTGTGCAGGTATTTCGGAATGGCGTTGAGGCTCACATACACGTGTCAAATATCGAACGAGCGGAATCGCTGAGTCGGACGGATGAAGTCTGAACTGGAAATCCAATAAAAGTACTATAAAAAATTCAATATGGAACGTTGATTCGATTCTTGTCAACAAACGCGATTTGCGCAGGACCACAAGTGACAAAGCACATCGTGCACACTCAATTGCTTCGTACCACACGACCATAACACATTATAAAATAGTGTTTCACTGTTCTATTAGCTGCAAGTAGCAATTAGGATTTGGACGTACCTCAAGTACCTTAGAGTTTTAATAGGGTGCAGTACTTAGTGACAGATGTTGCTCTAGGATTGGTGTAGGACCCATTTGGTTACTTTGTGAGTATAACTTGTATGACTTAGATTATTTTGATTATCACAGCTAAGTTTATCAAACCAAAGGCATGCTGTTTCTCTGCACAATTGACCTGTTAGTGTGATCACTCTAGTTAATATTTTGATGTGAAACTTTGAGAAAATATTCTATGATCTAGAAACTATATGTGCGTGCAGTTTCAATTTATTGTGTTATTTGAGTATAAATATGTGAAAAGTCTACCTTGTTAGTTTGAAACGTTGTCAACTGTTTTTGGGAAACTCTGGAGCGTACATCTTCTAAATTCCTTGGCTGATTTCGCTATTATTTAAGAGTTTTTAGTGTCTATGGTATACTGCATATTGATGCAGTTTGAGGTGATTTTGTTTATTGTGGAGTAATCTATGTTGGATGAAACACAACTGATTTTGGGAGTAGTTTGTGGTGCTTCCGAGAGTAATCCATGGCTGAAATAGGCTAGGGACAACATGACCTACTCTATCCAAAACCACAATTTAAAGGTAATTTATAGAGACTAAAGTACCACTTGCACGATGCCTCTTGGGTCCACGAAGACACTTGTGGAAGCACCATCCAATAACTTTCAAAGAATGCACACCTTCCAAACCTTCACCTCCACATGCTTTTCCAATTTTGTGGTTAGAAAAGTCGTTTCATGTCAAATTGATGAAGGTGTTCCATTTCAGACGGCATGAGGACACTGTATAGCTTGCATAATACTAGATATAGTTCCCGAAAATCCCGCAACGACTTGTACTCTACGACCGATATTCTCCAGGATTTCCCCCGACACTGAATCGCGTCGTTTCGCGTCAACCGTACTTATTTATTTTTCCCCGGTTTTCTGCCAACGACTCAATTTCAAATTCAGGTCGGTGCAGATAATCTTACCGTTCTATATATATTTTCCGCGATTTCTGCCGACGGTGGATTCGGTCATTTCACGTCGACCGTACGACTTACATTGTGCCAAATTCCCGCGACCACAAATTGGACCGTACTTGCGGTCTTACCGTACCTACTTTCATTTCCCGAAATCCCGGCCGACGACAAATTTGAATCATTTCGCGCCAGGGAGCATCTCGACCGACGATGCGAATATATGCAAGTTTGGATTACGACATCTGAACCATTGACGCGAGTGACAGACAAATCGACTGTTAAGTCTGACGACGCGGCGCGATTGGACCATTTTAAGTCGTGAACCATTTGGAGGCTCACGCATTCACATGTTGATAAGAATGGTTTTAATCCACAGGATATAGATTCTGTAACGTAGGGCATATTATTTCGGCCTCCTATTGGCTAAATCCAAATTAGACGCAAATACCTACATAGAACGTTATGCTCTTATTGGTTGTTTTCGCTAGGGGTAGGCCTTGGTATTTAGTTAATTTTAGATTATTTCTTGCACACAATTTTCAAGTGCAGGAATTATATTTTTCAGTAATGAAGATTTTTTGCAGCCATCTTTTTCTTTGTAAAATTGTTCGAACAGCTTAGAGGCGATTTTCTGCCTTAGCGTGAAGCGTCTAGTTTATATTACATTATCAATCTCTTGTAAAGCCTTACATATTAATCTAGACGGCTTTGGCCAAGACCTACACGGTTTCCTTTCAACTCTTTTCGTCCGTTTGAGTTGATTTCGATCGGGTTTACACAACACAAGCTTCTTTTCGCGCTTGCAAGTGAATCTTGATTAGTCTAGAGAATGCATATTGGGAATATTATTGTGTTTTCTTTATTGCTTGTAACTTTGTATTTATTTCTATTTGGCTTATGTGCATCTTTTGAGTTGATAAGTCGTTGACATTTCTTTTTCTTCCACCTTGCTTGTTGTTGTATTTATCAATTTTCACTTTTATATTTCATTTTAATCACAATTTCTTGTTATCATTTGGGTTAATTGGTGCACAAATGATGATATTGCATGCATCTTCACGTTGTTTGACACATGCACGACACCTTAGTTCAGGACAGTGGGTTCTGAGGGGGAATTTTTTCAGACTTCCAGTTGATAAGCACATAAATTGGGACATCATCCCAATTCTCGATACCCACTCATTTTTCCTAATGTGAGGGAGAAAGGAAGGCGGAGATGTTATCATTTCGCCTTCCCATGCATTCATTTCCATTTCTTGTCCAATTGTCTTCCATAATTTGCATGCATGTATACAGAGGGATTGGAAGCAGAAATGGGAATTATCGTCATTATGGGAAACATCCGCAGTTGCGGGTTATTTGTGGGCATTTGATGCAAACAATCTATGGCGGTGGGCTCTTATCTTATGTTTCCCAGGCACGCTTAACATCCTACACCTCCTCCTAGCCTTACTTCTGAGCTGTTCCCCTCTTTGGTTGAGGCTGCCAGGACTCAGGCCAAAGAGAGGAAGAAGTCATCACCTACTTCTTGCAAGAAAGAGTTGGCCCACAAGGTAACATTTTCTAGTCACTTCCATGAAGTTGGGTTCCATACCCGGTCCAAGGTTCCCAGAGCTCAACTCCCGATAAATCCTGAGATTTAATTAGATCCTCATCGGCTTGTATGAAAGGAACTCCTTGCCCTTCACAATCTCCATGAGTTGAAGGTAAAGAAGGAGTTAGGTCAAAGGGTAGCTCACACAGATCGAGCTAGGGTCGTTCGACCAGAGGGAGGATAAGTTGAAATTTTGAGCAGCTCTTTAAAAAGCAATTTTTTTCAATTTGTATTGAAACAATCCTGGAGGGGACTAGCTTCACGCCCTCAGACCACTCACTCCCAAGATGCGTCTACCAGTAGACTGTACAAAAGCCGAGCCACTTCTCGGGCCTGGGCTGGAGAAGGCACCAACATAAAAAGCAGTTTGGAGTACTTGAATGGGAAGAGATTTGATCACTGGGATAGTAAAGGGAGGTTCACACAGATGGTTAAGGAGGAAACGGTCTCTCCTCCAACGGTAGGGGCCTCTAAGAAGCCTCCTCAAGCGTCACAAACTGTTAGACCTTAAGAACGGTTATGGCGGACCAGATCTACCAATTATGAGGTTCCGAGTACTGGACCAGTTGACTTTTCGGAAGGGTTGTGCCAGACTAGGCCCAACGACCCAGAGATTTAGCAAGAGTCAAGAACTAGTAAAGATTTTGATATCTTAGGGACACGCTACAGCGGGGGCCGGACCCGTCAATGTAGATTGGGAGGCATTAGAGGTGGAAAGGCGAAAGTTATGGGAACACGAATTGCATCTCATTCAGGAAGCTAGGCGTAGGTCAAATGGGATAATTTGCAGGCCGACCCCTACTTCCCCAAGGAAAGGACCATATCTCGAAGAGCCTATATCTGAATCTGCGTTCGATATTCCTCCCTCGAAAACTGGCCGAGATAATCCTCTTCAGGGGGAAAAGGGGGGGATCACAGGTTCTTATGGGAAGGGTTTAAGAACAGATCTACTTCCTAAATTTGTTGGTGCTCCTAACGAAAAAAGCCACTTTTGTGTCGGTGAAGGTTTTCACCAGTGTGAAAGCATTGGTGGAATTACGACCGGACAAAAGTGTTCATATTCCCTTAAGAACATCAACTCTTACCTCGCCACCTCCCAGACAATCCCCTGAACTTCCCTCATCTCTCTCCTCCACATCCTTTCTCTTAGTCCCCGGGACCTCCAGCTGACCCCCAGAACGTTCTCAAAATACCTTCAAAGTCAGTTGTTGGATTATTTGTTACATCCGCCCTCCCTGAAACAACCATTTATGCTTATTCTCCACCTCACAGGCGGTCTCCTTCCTCAAGTTCTGAGGCCCCACCTTTTGGTCGACCTGGACGCACAGCCCAAGGGAATACACCGTATCCCAAGCAACAACTTTCAGTTTTGTCCTCGTCCTCTCGGGAGCCTCCACCAAACCGATGGAATCTGTAATTTCCAACCGGCAGGACCAGTCATCATACGATGATACCCTCCACACCCGCGGGATCAGGAATAATACCCGGGGAGAACACATTCGCTCCAACAATATTTTTAGCGGCGAGCACTTCTTTAGTGGGAGGGGGATCAAACTCTCTTAGGGCCGCAACTTTTACCAGGGAACGAGGCGATTCTGACCCCAAAGACGAGGATCAAGGGACCATCTCACGTGCTCGGTTTGTCAACCCCACCAGGCCATCCTCTCCATAGTTCACTAATCTTGCAGAGGAGGAGAAAGAGATGGGGGATAACAAGATATTCACAAGGGATAACTCTCATATTGATTTCTCTGATTTTTAACTGTTGTGGAAATTCTTCACTCAGTCTGAAGTCAATAAGTACAGTGGAGGAGCCATTCTAGATGACTTCGAAACCAGTGTATTCCCCATGATAGTCAACAATCTTTCTGGAGGAGCATTGGCAGATTACAAAGAGATGCAACATGCCTTGATGGCTCCTAATATCAAAGTCTCATATCTGGCTTTGGATGCTGTTGTGTTACAAGCAGAGGCCGATCTGGCTTTTGCTACAACTGCCCTTATCACTGCCACCTTCACTGACGATATGAAATTGCAAGGACAAGGGCTTGCCCACGTGAATTTGTTGCAAGCAACCCGGGCCGCTTAGACTGCCACCCGAATGGTTGCCAACCCTACACCATGTTCCACCCTTTTGGAATGTGTTTGCTTTTGAAGTGATGGCTTAGGTTAGCTACAATCGCTATAGCTGCTTGGTTGTCACACCACACTATTTGAGGTCCAGATTGCATAAAGTGAAGTTCTTGAAGGAGAGACTTTACCCACAGTATCTCCTTGACAATTGAGCTGGCTGCCATGTATTCAGCCTCCATTTTAGATTGAGCTGTGACTTTCTGAAGCTAGCTACTCCACCAGCATGTTCCGCTTCCAATCTTTACAATGAATCCGGTTGTGGATCGGCGGCTTGGCATGTCTCCGTGGCTCGTATCGCTCCGAGTCTGAATCTTGACCTCTTCTCCACCGAGAGAAAGTCTTAGATTTGGTGTCCTAGCAAGATACCAAAGGACCCTCTTTGCTGCCTCCCAATCTGATCTCCTCAGATTTTGTAAACTTCGTTTTAGAGCACCAACTGCTGTCGCAATGTCCGACCGTGTGCAGTTCATGAAGTATATTAGGGTGCCGACAATCTGACGAAATGGAATGGCAGCCATGCCTCCCCTGATTCCAAGGTGTCATAAAAAATGACTCCTCTCTCAGTCTCCATGCCTTCCACCTTTTGCATGAATTCCATGGGAGTGGCACTTCCCTTTGCCTCTGCCATGCCAAACTTCTCAAGCATATTCCCAATCGCTTCCCGCTTTGTTAAATAGATTATTCTCCTATCTCTATCTCTTTCTACCTGAATTCCGAGAATGTACTTTTCCTCCCCTAAATCTTTCATCTCAAATCTCAAATTCAAGGTTTACTTTATTTTGTTAATCTCATTTAGTGACTTACTCAATAGCAGAAAATCATCTACATACACATCAATGTAATTAATCCCATCTTCCCCTTCCATAAAATAGAATAAGTAATCTGAACTAATCCTCACAAAATCGAGATCAGTTAGAAACTCATCTAGTTTTAGATTCCATTGGCGTGGAGCCTGCTTCACACCATACAAAGATTTTAACAATTTACAAACCAGATTTTCTTTTCCGGTCTCTGCATACATTTCACGTTGCTTCATATAGATCACTCCTCTAAATCTCCATATTAAGAAGCTATCTTAACATCCATTTGATGTAATTTCATATCCTCAATGGTTGCTAAGGAAAATATAATTCTAACAGTTGGAAACTGGACAGCCGGAGATAAAGTCTCATGATATTCAATTCTCTCCTTCAAACTTTAGCCCTTTGCAACAAGCATAGCGTTGTATCTTTCAATATAATTATCCGGATCAACTTAACTATGAAGACCCACTTACAACAGATGGCCTTTCGATCTAGCGAAAGCTCCACAAGTTCCCAAGTTTCAGCCTCCATTATCGATCGCATTTCATCATTCACAGCGGAGATCCATTGATCCTTTTTTGGGGGATGAAAAATCTTCTTTTATGGTGACCGGCTCCATTGTGGTAGCAGAAAATAGAGTATGTTACACCGGTTCACCTCGCAACCTGCTACTTTGCCTTCTTCCCCTTGGAAAATCTGAGGCTGGAACTGTTGGGTCCGTACGTTGCCATCGAGGAGGAGGAGGAGTAGGAGGAAGTTGAGCTTGCTTTACAGGACGAAGAACCGGAATAACCGGATTAGGAATAGAGGGAGAACATGTAAAGAGGAAAGAGGAACATTTTCAAAAATTACATATTCTTGATTTTTGGCATTTTTCTCAAAATCTGTCATGCCAAAAACATCAACCGATTGACTTTCTTCATTAACCTGAATATTCGTAGTAATTTGAAGAGTTTTCCTATCTTGGTTGTAAACTCTATAGCCTACTGACTCATCATAATAACCCATAAAAATTCTCGGACAGATTTTGGATGAAGCATAGAAATAGGAAGATTATCCAAAATAAAACATTTACTACCAAAAACCCGGAAGTGACTTACATTGGGTTTATTTCCGGTCCACATTTCATAAGGTGTCTTCCCTTTTACCGCATTAGTTTTTATTCTATTCCTAATATAAGATGCACAAGAGAAAGCCTTACCCCAAAACTTGAAATCTATCCCTTTATCCAACATCATAGATTTTGCACTCTCCGTTAAAATCCGGTTAAGTCTTTTGGATACTCCGTTTTTCTCTGGAGTATAAGGAACTCTAAAATGACGAGATGTGTCGTGTTCCCTTAAATAATCCGAAAATGCATTCGAAATATACTCTCCCCCGTTGTCAGACCGAAGAGAGAGATCGGCTTCCCGTGAAGCTTTTCCGCCCATGTCCGGAAATGCTTGAAGTGAGTGAACACTTAAATCTTCTCCTTCATAAAGTAAACTTTGCTATACCGCAAGAAGTCACCCGTAAAGGTAACTAGAAACCGGCTGCCACTTAGGGAAGGGAATTTTGACGGTCCCCACACATCCGAATAATTTGCAGCAAATCCGTGGCCCGGTTATCCGCGGTCTAAGGTAGGGGTAGCTTGTGAAGCTTCCCTTAAGCACAACCATCACATACATGAGACTCTTTTGGTCCTAACTTTACACAATATATCATATTTTGTTTCACCATTTTATCAAGTTTCCCATGATGAACATGGCTGAGCCTCTTATGCCACAAAACATTTTCCGAAAAGACACTGAAGTATGCAAAGTCAATTTCATTAGCCAATTCCGTCTGGTACAACAGGTTTGGGCCTCGGCTACTCTCCCATCTTTGCTTACTACCTTTTTCCTATTCCTTTGCAAAATTTAAAATCTATTCATTTCAGCCACCTAAGTGGAAAACATTTTTTTCTTTAATTTGGAAATATAGAGAACATCATGTAAGGTTCTTTTTACAATCTCACCATTGACGTCACATGCTTACTCCACACTTCTCTTTGCCGTAGCCTCCAGACCGGTGTCATCCGTATAATAAATTCAACGAGTCGTACTCGGAGTAAGGGTTTTGAAGTAAGCCCGGTTGCCGCACATGTGGCAAGCGCAACCGGAGTCCATAATCCATCCATTCTCTTGAGGCCCCTCCATGCGATCTTTCGCAAGGGCAAAGAACTCATTGTCCTCCGATTGCAGAAAACTGACCACATCCTCTTTTCCCCCCAACGGTTCATCTTGTGGTGTCTTGTCGAATGCAAGGAATATCGCATTTTTCGCCAAAAGTTTTGACGCATGCCCATTTGAAGGTGATTCATCCGATCGCACCTTCCATCCTGCACGATAAACTCATGTTTCACATGCTTTTATAAATGCCGAGAACAGACGAAAAACATGACCTTGACCGAAGCATTAGACACACCTATCGTATTGCCTATAATTAGGATTAAGGGTGAAGTTTTTATTTCCAAAAAATCCAGCTGGCCTATATGTCTAAGCATTGTAAGCTACCGCTGATTTTCCACCTTTCAATGCTATGTGAGTTGCCTCTTCCTATAGAATGTAAGCGTTAGCTATAGCAATATTCCATCTAGCCTTCTCTAACCTTTTCAATTGTTTCGCGGCTCCTTTATATTAGGTAGGAAGCCTTCTCATTAGAATCATAGCTTGATGATAGGGAAGAAAATTCTCCCTAAAAAATACATTTTCCTACAACAAAAGCTTTAAGCCATTTCAATAGGTATTCATATCACCCTTGGTATACTTATATTATCTCATATTCTCAAATTTTCTCAGCAATTATAACCTTATTCTGCTCACTAGCTAGGACATAGGACCCCCGCAAAGCCTTCCATATGTCAGATGCTTTAGGGATATTGATATATGTCATGTTCGGATCTTCCGTCAAGAGTAATTTAAGAACATGGAATGCATCCTCAGTTTTATTTTCAAAATCCGAATCTGTATCCGGAAGAGCACCGGAAATCACATAATACAATCTCACTTGCTTAAGGTAAGACTTAGTCAAATCCGCCCAATATAAATATTTTTGGCCAATAAATAGAGGGATCCGTGAGGGTGGGCCTGTAACCTGTTGGTTTGAGGCAACGAGTGACCCAAAAGAAGAAGAACAGGCACCAGCAGTTGCCATAATCTTCAGATTACAAGAGAGGAAAACTCTCACGGAAAACCACAAAAAAGACCAACTTCACAATGAAGCCCCAAGCAAACCAAACAAACACTAGCTCTGAAAATTTGCCAAAATATAAAAAATACATCAAAAAAACCAGAGGCAAAATTTTAGAAGGTTCTGCCAACATATCACAATGATCTTGCAATTCAAAAAGACACAAAAACTGCTTCGTATTTTTCCATACAATGAAATTCTAACTCTGAAATATTCTAAGTCCTACATATACAAAGTGAACCTACAGCTGATCTATACCGTACCACAATTACCGTGGTCTGCGGTACAATAAACATTAATCAAACTAAACCGCGCCGTCTACTGTACAAGTATTAACATCAATCTTTAACCCTAGCCGCTGCCAAAGTACGCAGTCAAAGTTCGACTGCTGAAATGACGACTCGGTCATTATTTCTATTCCAAAAATGACAGCAAACTCCGTCCGCCGTCCCTGCATCCGTTCATCATCGCAAATGAGCCTCCACAGGTAAATCAGGTTCTTCAAGTGAATCTGTACTTTGTCATCCAACTCAAAAAGTCTTGACTTCCCCACGGACCGCCACGTATACATAGAGTGTACCGAATTTGTGAACTCCCTTTGGAGTAACATACCACACTAACTCTCGTATACGTCAACTCAGTTTGTACACAAAAACGACTAAATCCGGAATCTCTTTCTCACACACGAGATATAGAGAGGACTAAAGGTTTCTAACATCAGCAATAGATGGGCGACAACTATTAATGATGAGATGGCTTCCATTATGGAAGCAAACACATGGGAGTTGGTGGATTGTCCTCCGGAAAAAAAACCGATAGGATGCAAGTGGGTATTTAAGTGGAAACTCAATCCGGTTAACACTATTGAGTGATTCAAGGCCAGATTAGTGCCAAAGGGGTTCACACACAAAGAGGGAGATTATGAGGAGACCTTCGCTTCGGTTGTTAGATTTGCCTCCGTCCGGATGTTACTTAGTCTAGCGGCAGCGGAAGACATGGAAGTGCACTAGAAGGACATCAAAACCGCTTTCTTACACGGAGAATTAGAAGAAGAGATCTTCATGTGGTAGCCGGAAGGATTTGTGGAGAAAGGAGAAGAAAGTATGGTGTGCAGATTGATAAAGTCCCTTTACGGACAAAAGCAAGCTCCACGCCAATGGAACAAGAAGGCGGACAAGTTTTTGACAAGTTTGGGATATATTCTAATCAATTCGGATCATTCCATCTATCTATTTGAGGATGAGGAAGGTATAATTTTCATTGCTATCTATGTTGATGATTTGCATGTTTTGAGATAATCAATAAAGAAAATTAATAGATTGAAAAGGGATCTAAAGAGTAGATTTAAAATGAAGGACTTGGGAGAGGCAAAGTAAATTTTGGGAATTCACATGGAAAGGGATAGAAAGAAGAAAACAATTAGACTAACTCAAAAGGAAGCAATAGGGAATATCTTTGAAAAGTTTCAAATGTATAAAGCAACTAGTTGCACGACTCCAACGGACTTAAAGAAGGGAAATGAGGAGAGCTCACAAAAGGGAGTCTTGATCTTGGATGATGAGTTATGACCCGAGGAAAGCAAGTTCATGCAAACGATTACGTACAGACACGTTGTTGGTAGTTTATATATTTTATGATTTGTACTCGTTCGGTTATAGTAGCAGATGTAGGGATATTGAATAGAAGTTTGAATGATCTTTTGAAGAAAGATTGGGAAGCGGCCAAAAGGGTCATGCGATACTTGATGGGAACGAGATATCTGTGGTTGCATTTGGGAAAGGATAATGCTGACATCACCACTCAGAGTGATGCCACTTATAGGGATGGTTCGATGAGGAGGTTTACTTTTGGGTATGTGTTGTATGTTGGGAATGGGGCTTGCTGTTAGAGCAGTAAGCAACAAAAAGTGATTGCTTAGTGCACCGTGGAGTTTGAGTATATGGCCTTTTGTTCACTTGTGAAAGCACTAATGTGGGTGAAATCTGAAATTCTGTGGTCTCCATTGACCCACAGAATGAGCAGCCTATGTAAAGCCTCTAGGATAATATTTGCCCCTTCTACTTTCCCGCTGAATAAGCGCCGCCCAGGCACACAAATATTCTGACCACTCTCACCCTTGTGAGGACAAGACTCCCCTGAGTCAAACGCAAAAAGAATCACTGAATTTGCTCACCCGAGCAGTAAGTTATGGCTGGTCAAAGATGACCTTTATAGTTACAAGCTCTCTTAGAGAGAGAGGTACCTAAATATTACTAAGTCTCG
Organism: Zygnema cylindricum; assembly: GCA_037447655.1. NCBI lineage: Eukaryota > Viridiplantae > Streptophyta > Zygnematophyceae > Zygnematales > Zygnemataceae > Zygnema > Zygnema cylindricum. Next base: position 19,642 of record JBBHKE010001750.1, read on the forward strand.
GTCTGCCTACTCACGACTACCTACTATTAAACCCTAGTCCAATAGGAACACTATAAAGTACAAGAAGGTACAATGGGCGATGTACTTATTGTACAACTATTGTACGACAAGGTCTACAAGGTGACACCTGTCATATCGGAAGCCATGGTTCCTCCTCCCATCTTCTCCGGTATCAAATAATGTGGCGCCACGTGGCACCGCGTGACGCTATATCCGTATGCCGCCGAAAAGCTTACTTCGCGTGGCGGCTTTAATGCCGGCCGTCCGATCAAAACATATTTTACACGGTTCAGATTCGCGTACATGCAGAAATTGCTCATTTTGGTTAGTCTGCTGTTAATTAGCTATTTTGTTAATGTTTATATATTTATGAAACCCGTCACGTGTATCGTTTCGTAACGCCTTAATGGTTAAGGCGTTAGGCTATAGAGGGTCTAGAGGTCACAGGTTCAAATCTAGACCTAGGCATCATTTTATCCAAAATACCCTTATCTGCAAAAACTGCCACTTTCTAAATATGGCGGCAGCCATGGCGCGCCTTTGATCCTCACTCTCTTTCTTTAAAACAAAACTAAAATAGGGAAGTGAACTATTAATTACCTCTTTTCAACACTCCCCTTAATTCCTAGTCACTTTTCAATTTTAATCCACAGTTTTCTCTGCAATAAATCAATTTAGGGGAAGGCACTGCTTTTGTCATCATGTCTGCAATCATTTCTCTATCAGTTTTATGAACCAGTTTAATAATTTTATTTTCTACCTTCTCTCTGACAAAGCTTAGTCTAATATCCATATGCTTAGCTTTGAAGTGATGTTTCGGATTAGCTGCAATAGAGATAGCAGCTTGATTATCACAAAAAACATTTTGAGTTCCAGACTTCATGAACCCAAGTTCTTCAAGAAGGGATTTAACCCACATTAATTCTTTGGTGGCAGCACAGGAAGCCATGTATTCAGCCTCCATAGTGGACTGAGCAACTACTTTTTGTTGCTTGCTACTCCAACAACATGCACCGGATCCAATTTGCAACACATATCCAGTCGTACACCTCCTTAAAGGCACATCTCCATAACTGGCATCACTCCAAGTGGTGATGTCAGTGTGCTCCCCTCCCAAATGCAACCATAATTCCCTTGTCCCCACCAGATACCTCATCACCCTTTTGGCAGCCTCCCAATCTCTCTTTCTTGGTTCATTTAGATTTCTACTAAGGACACCTACAGCTGCAGCTATATCCGGACGGGTACAGTTCATAAAATAAATTAAACTGCCTACAATCTGCCGATAAGGGATATTTTCCATAAATTTTCTTTCTATCTCGTCCATCTCATCATTAATGATGAATATTCCTCCCTCTTCACTCCCCTCACTCACTTTCTTCAAATCCATGGGAGTAGTACATCCGTTTGCTTTCTCCATTTGAAATTTTTCTAGCATATTACCGATTGCTTCTTTTTGAGTGAGTCTTATAATTCTATTCCCTCTATCTCTCTCCATCTGAATTCCCAAAATGTACTTTGCTTCGCCAAGATCTTTCATATCAAAACTGCTTCTAAGATCCCGTTTTAGTTTGTTAATTTTATCTAAGGACTTGCTTAAGACCAACAAATCATCCACATAAATAGCAATAAATATCACTCCATTCTCATCCTCAAATAAATATATAGAGTGATCTGAACTAATTGTGATATACCCCAAACCGGTCAGAAATTTGTCGAGCTTTATATTCCACTGTCGCGGGGCTTGCTTAAGCCCATAGAGTGATTTTATCAGTTTGCAAACTTTGTTTTCTTCCCCACTTTCCACGAATCCTTCCGGTTGCCTCATGTAAATTTCTTCTTCCAACTCTCCGTGCAAAAAGGCAGTTTTAATATCCATCTGGTGGATTTCCATATCCTCCGCTGCGGCTATACTTAAAAGGATTCTAACAGAAGGAAATCTGACTACAGGTGCAAAGGTTTCTTCGTAGTCTATCCCCTCTTTCTGTGTATAACCTTTTGCAACTAACCTAGCTTTGTACCTCTCAATGGTATTATCCGGGTTTAATTTAAGTTTAAACACCCACTTACATCCGATCGGTTTTCGGTCCGGTGGACAATCTACCAACTCCCATGTATTGGCTTCCATGATAGAGGCCATTTCTTCATTTATAGCTGTGATCCACCGGCTACTTTCTGGAGTGTTTATGGCCTCTAAGTATGTTTGAGGTTCATCTGGGTGAGACATCTTTGTGAGTTGGTTATTTACTTGTCTTTCTTGAAGTCGTTTACTACTTCTTCTTCCCCCTTCAAAATCGGACGCTGGTATGGAAGGCATTCTTGGGTTTCGTTTTGGGAAATTTTCAGCTTCCCTATCTTCCAATTCCGGTGTCTCATCAAGTTCCTCATCGGTTTCCACTTCGTATTGTGGCGTTGCCTCGGATGTTGTCCTTTCCTCCTTCTCCTTTGGTAGATCTGCAGATTTTTCTTTTTCTCCCTCTTCCTTCTCTTCATTTTCAAAGTCAAAGTCAGAAAACTGATCCGTTTCAAATCTGATTTTGACTTCCTTATTATATTTGAATGGATCAATGGACTTCTCTTCATTCATCACCACTATGTGTTTTACCAAAATTATATCTCTCTTTTTCAAGTCATACACTCGGTATCCTTTTGTGCTCTCATCATATCCTACAAGATATCCTGGTTTCCCTCTTCCCTCTAACTTCCATTTAGTCTTATCGGAATCCAAACTGTAGACTTGACTTCCGAACACTCTCAAACTAGACAAATCAGGCTTTCTTCCTGTCCACCTCTCATACGGAGTTTCCTCCTTATTTGCTGAAGTTAGGACTCTATTTTTGATGAAATTAGCATAGTTCATAGACTCAGCCCAAAACTGCAGCCCTATCCTCTTATCACTTAACATACTTCTGGACATATCTCCTAAAGTTCTATTCACTCTTTCTGCTACCCCCATTTTGTTCCGGATTATAGGGAACAGTTTTCTCATGATGAATTCCTTCTTCTTTAAGATATTCTTCAAAATCCCTTGAGGTGTATTCTTTCCCATTATCACTTCTTATCTCTTTTATTGAGGTTTCATGTAGCTTTTCACTCCATACTTTATACTCTTTGAAACATCTTAATACCTTTGACTTATGTCTGAGAAAGTATACCTTCGTGTATCTAGACCAATCATCTGTGATAGTTAACATCCATCTTTTCCCCCCATGTGAGGCATACCTAGCAGGTCCCCAAACATCAGTGTGAACTAGATCTAATACTTTCTCTCTCCTAAATGTGGTTGCCTTTGGAAATGGAAGTCTATGAATCTTCCCTTGGGCACATCCACTACAATCATCAAAGGTCTCATCATCTTCAAAAGTAATACCCTCCACTATTCCATTTTTCTTCATTTTCTTTAATCTATCTAGATGCACATGCCCCAACCTTTTATGCCAAAGCATCATCTCACTTGCACACGAGTAGAGAACACTCTTTTCATTGCAAAGTACAATTCTGAACATTCCTTGACTGCCCTTCTCAGCTATGAAATAAACCTCATTATCAAAGCTTGCTGTGAAGATTCCTTTCCTAGTTCCTGTTTCAAACTCCTTTTCATCTAGGACAGCTGTTGAGACTAGGTTCTTGCTAAGTTGTGGAATGTAAAGAACGTCTGAGAGTGTTACAATTGAGGCCTTTCCATCAACTAGAACCTTCAAGTCAACAGTTCCAACAAGACTTGTGGTTTCTACTCTACCATCTCCGTACTCTATCTCAACTGTTGGGATCTTTCTCAGTTTAGTGAACCACCGCTTATCTTTGCACATATGCATTGAAGCCCCTGAGTCTATGATCCACCCATCCTCGGGTGGATCCCTCTTACCTCCGAAAGCACACTTTTGTCTCCGTGGAATGTCGACATGCGATTCAGTGTTTTTCGGATTAAGGAGAAGCTCCTCAAGCTCCTCTTCAGGTTCAGTTTTTCCTTCCACTTCCTCATCAAGAACTTGAGTCAGGAAAGCCTTTTTCTTTCCTCCGTCCTTTGAAGTTCCTTGACCATCTTTCAGTCGAAGATCTGCAAGTCTGACACAATCTGCCATAAAGTGTCCCGGTTTCTTGCAGAAGTGACATAATCCTCCTCGAGAAGTTCCTCTCCCCTGTCTATCAAATCTGCCACCTCCTTGTCCTCTTCCACCAAAGTTTCGATAAGGATCTTTCCCTCTCTCCTCATCACGCTTCCGCCAATCAGCTCCTGCAGACAATGCTTGAACACTTGGACTCCCTCTCCTAAGCTCTATGGTGCTTTCTTTCACTAAAATCATTCCCACAGTGTCATCCCAATTCCAATTGCTATCTCCTATGTCCAGCAATCGGTTAATGATATTCTCATACTCTTCAGGTAGTTTCATCATTAATGTGTTCACTCTTTGTCTCTCAGACCATGAGTTACCTGCACTCTCTAACTCTCCAAACAATGCTCCTAAATCATTGCAATAATTATCCATACTTCCTCCCTTATAAGTATAAGCTGCAATCTTATTTTCTGCCAACTGTTGCTGCTGCAATGATCCACTCTTATATTTGTTAACTAGTGATATCCAAATCTGAGATGAAGATTTGACATGCATAAGGGGAATGGCAATGCCCTTTGCTACACTTTTAAGAATTAAGAGCTTAGCAACCTTGTCTTTGTAGTTCCACTTTTCATACTCTGATCTTTCGGTCTGAACCCTTGTCGTTGTTGCTGGTGGTGCTGCTGCCGGTATCGCCTTCGGCAATGGTGTTACTTGAGTTGCAACTCTTTCCTTTTCTCCTTCCATGACAATCTCTTCTCCTTCCTCATCTTCATCCTCGGTGATGGTGGCAGCTGTTCTACCAACTGTAGAGGCGGAGGTGCCAGAAAAACGTGTCCCTCCAAACCCAGGTGGAGGTGGGCATCGAATTTGTCCAGACACTATGCCCCATAAATGCTTCTCAAATAGTTCTCCCTCCATCATCATTTCCCAATAAAGAAAGTCTGATCCATCAAATATGGGCACCCTAGAGGGTGGGCCCATAACCTGAAATTCTGTGGTCTCCATTGACCCACAGAATGAGCAGCCTATGTAAAGCCTCTAGGATAATATTTGCCCCTTCTACTTTCCCGCTGAATAAGCGCCGCCCAGGCACACAAATATTCTGACCACTCTCACCCTTGTGAGGACAAGACTCCCCTGAGTCAAACGCAAAAAGAATCACTGAATTTGCTCACCCGAGCAGTAAGTTATGGCTGGTCAAAGATGACCTTTATAGTTACAAGCTCTCTTAGAGAGAGAGGTACCTAAATATTACTAAGTCTCGGTCTGCCTACTCACGACTACCTACTATTAAACCCTAGTCCAATAGGAACACTATAAAGTACAAGAAGGTACAATGGGCGATGTACTTATTGTACAACTATTGTACGACAAGGTCTACAAGGTGACACCTGTCATATCGGAAGCCATGGTTCCTCCTCCCATCTTCTCCGGTATCAAATAATGTGGCGCCACGTGGCACCGCGTGACGCTATATCCGTATGCCGCCGAAAAGCTTACTTCGCGTGGCGGCTTTAATGCCGGCCGTCCGATCAAAACATATTTTACACGGTTCAGATTCGCGTACATGCAGAAATTGCTCATTTTGGTTAGTCTGCTGTTAATTAGCTATTTTGTTAATGTTTATATATTTATGAAACCCGTCACGTGTATCGTTTCGTAACGCCTTAATGGTTAAGGCGTTAGGCTATAGAGGGTCTAGAGGTCACAGGTTCAAATCTAGACCTAGGCATCATTTTATCCAAAATACCCTTATCTGCAAAAACTGCCACTTTCTAAATATGGCGGCAGCCATGGCGCGCCTTTGATCCTCACTCTCTTTCTTTAAAACAAAACTAAAATAGGGAAGTGAACTATTAATTACCTCTTTTCAACAAAATCTTATTGGGATATATCAAGAATAGAGTGCAAAAGATATCTTGTGATAATCAAGCTGCGATTGCAATTGCAGCAAACCCTAAGCATCACTTTAAAGCAAAGCATATAGACATTCGTTTGAGCTTTGTTAGAGAGAAAGTTGAGGATAAAATAATTAGTTTGGAATATAGACCAGATGGAGAACTGGTAGCAGATATGATAACTAAGCCGGTTTCTTCTCCCAATTTGATATTTTGTAGGGAGAAGTGCGGACTGAAGCAAAAGATTGACTAAAAATAAGGGGAGTGTTGAAAAAGGGTATTTTACATTCTATCTCTTGTAGTCTATGAGCTTACTATAGTCCTCATACTTGTCGTAATCACTGAGGACTGGCACGCACCCATGGCTGTCTAAGGTAGAGAAGGAGACACGCACAGGGAGCAAGAGAAATAGCCCTTGCAAAAGATATGTGACAAGGATAGGCTTTGATCCTATGACCTCTCAGATACATGACGTATGACGTACGGCGTAGCTGTCAGCCTTATGCGTTAGGTGTTGATGAATCGATATACGTATTATGTCCGATTCATATTTATCATGTGACGCAACATAATACTTCATTTAACATATTACGGACAAAGTGTACATAAAACGTGTAGGACTGCATGAAAAAATGTACCGCACGAAATGACATCAAATTTCAACGTACGAAATTGAATGTCGTTTGCGATCGACGGCTTCCAAAGGAGACAGAATTCTGGAGCTTACTTTTAACGGTTTGCGGAGCAGGTGTCGGTGGGTGTCACGTGGCGTGAGATGATTGGACAAAGAATATTGCGGGGGAGCAACTACGGCTCAAAAACTGACACGCGTTAGTTCAGCAGCCATGTCGTACTGTGGTCGTACAAGAAGTACAGCGGTACCTATTGTTGTTTTTAGAAAGCTTTAGTCCTCTCTATGCCTCAGTTGTGAGGGAGAGAGAGTTGTTCAGGACTTAAGTTATTTCTGGTTGAGTTCGGTTCAATACTTACCAAAATTAGTGTGACAGTGAAGTTGGGAGTTCACGGTTCATTCACACTTGGGACACGCGTCGTCACTTGAGAGAATGCATGAGGATGTCCTCCGTGGACGTACGGAAATTCAGCAGGACCACGGGACTTCGTGAAGTCAGTTCTACGGTGCCAAATCCTTTAATCGGACGGCTGACAGCCGCTGCCATCAAATAATGACGAGGCATGACTAGATCACTATCACTTTACGTTGTGTGAACTTTGGTGTAAATATTTGGTAGAATAGAATTTTGTCCGTAGTGAATTAGTTGTTTAGTGTTGAGAATGTGGTTCATGACATACCTTCAGTACACAGGTATACTCACAATATTTGTTGTGTTAGAATGTTAGATGTACGGCTGGAATGCCTCCGTAGAGCTTAGTGTAGTTTCAGTGTATAGAAGTAGGACTTAGTGAATTTGATTCATTAGGAACAAATGATATGAAAACTGTTCACTCAGTTTTATGTAATTTCATTTCTGCATATCTCACAGATCTGTAAGCGGAATTAATATACATTTTGTTTGTTTGTTTATTTTTATGTTACCTACACTGTAGTAAATTTTCAGGACCATTGGAGCTTTTTTCTAAAAGTTATAGTCTGTCAAAGTTGCTGTTCAGCCATTGGTATTTGTGGAAGCTTCCTCTCTTGATTTGTTCTACGATGACTACTTCTGCATCTTCTTCATCTTCAGTGCCATCAGTTGTCTCAGAACAACACCTATACCTTCTTGTACCTTACAGTCTTTTGATTGGTTGTGTACACTAGTAGTATGTTTAGAGAAGGAGCTTAAGACTTAGAAAAATTTAGGTTTACGTCTCTCTCTCAGAGTGCATCTGTATTTATAGACCATCTTTGGTCAGCCATAACATAATGCTCAGGGGAGCAATTTCAGTTATTCTTTTTGCTGCGGACTCAAGGGAGTCCAAGCTACAGAGAGGTCTAGTCGGTCAGAGTTTTTGCTTCCCATGGTGTGACTTGTTTATCGCCAAACTCAAAAGTGCAAATATTTTCCCAGAGGCTTTATATAAGCAGGACATTCTGTGTACCAATGGAGGTCACAAGATTAAAAAACTAACTTGGGGGGTAAGGATTCCAACAAACCTTATGGAAACTTTGGTGGAGGAGGAAGAGGAAATTAATCGGACGGATCTGGATCGAGGCCTCCGAAGGGGCTCTATCACTTTTGTAAGAAGTCGGGACATTACATGGCGGAGTGTACTCAACTGACAGAGCTGAGATTGCAGGAGGAGTAGATTGGAAAACCAACCGCAAGAAAAAAGAAGGCATTTATGGCAACACAAGTCATGGGAAAGGATTTTGATGAGAACGATGGAGAACTTCTCTTCAACAAAGAGCTGGAGGTGAAAGGTGAGCCGAAGATTCCAAAGAGGTAAAAGTGTGCTTTTGGTGGAAAAAAAGAAGCTGCTGAAGAAGGATGGATTATTGATTCAGAAGCCTCTATGCATATGTGTCGAGAATAACCACTGTTTTGCAAATGAGAAGAATCCCTATTGTAGAGATAGTGTATAGGGATGGGAGAATAGTCACCACTAATTTAGTGGGATCTGTGGATATGAGAGTCTTAGTTGTTTTTAGTCAAGCTGCGATTGCAATTGCAACAAACCCTAAGCATCACTGTAAAGCGAAGTATATGGACATTCGTTTGAGCTTTGTGAGAGAGAAGGTTGAGAATAAATTAAATAGTTTGGAGTATAGACCGGATGGAGAAATGATAGCATATATGATGACTAAGCCGGTTCCTTCTCCCAAATTGATATTTTGTAGGGGGAAGTGTGGACTGAAAGAAAAGATAGACTAGAAAATAATAGGATTGTTGAAAAAAGGGTATTTTATAATTTATCTCTTTAGTCAGTCTATGGTAGTTCTACAGTTCTCATACTTGTCGTAGTCACAAAGAACTTGCAGGCAGCTATGGGTGCCTTAGCTAGATGAGATAACAGGCAAGAGACACGAGCCTCTGCAAAAGATAGGCTTTCAGTGACAAGATGTGATCTTGTGACCTCGAGAATGACAGCCGTCGGAACATTCGTCCGCCTTATCCGGTAGGTCTTAGTGAATCGTTAAGTATATGGGATGTGATAAATTTTTAAAGAGTGACCCAGCGACACATTTCATTTAACAACTTACGAAAAGAAATGAACATGAAACGTACAGGACCGCATGAAATTAACGAAACAACATTTAATTTCAACGGATGAAATCAAATGTTGTTCGCGATCGACGGCTCGCAGAGGAGCCGAAATTCCGGAGTGGAATTTTGGTGGTTTGCAATCCAATGTCGGCGGATGACACTTGGCGAGATATTCTTGGAGAGCGCATATTACGGGGGGAGCAAGTACGGCTCAGGAACTGACACCCGTTAGCGGAACGGCCATGTCGTACTATGGCCGTACAAGAAGTACTGTCAAGCTCGTGTGCTTTTCAGGCATACCTTTATATCACCAAGGATTTTTGAGCCTTTTGTACCCAGTACGGTCTTCAGAGTACGGAGGAATGAGTTTACCAAGCCAAACGGGATCCTTGTATTTCCAAAACTGAGCGGAACGCACTTTATTTTGCGCCTAACGGAGGCCAAACGGCAAAGTTCTACCGTCTCAAAGATGGCAATTCCGTTACATGGGACCAGTTTCCAACAGCCCTCGTGGGGGGTACATTGTGGATTGCCACGTAACTTCCCAGATTTGCATCTAGATTATGTTGTTAGCCGTCAATAGGAATTTAATTCCGGCTCAGCTGACTATCGGTCCATTAATTACCTTAGGTCAAAGTCTGTCGCTTTCATAGCATTTTCAGGACTTTGTCTTATCATAATGGAACAAATAATTACTTCAGGCCGCGGATCTAGCCGCAATCCGAGGCAAAACCTTTTTGCCTCGAGTGTAGTACGTATTATGTTGTCTTATGTCTGTTCAGTTACACTTGCTTGCCTCTCATTGGTTAATAGCGTAGCTTTGACTTTTGGACTTGGAATTCGACAACATTTTGATGTATAAGGCGCTTGGGGACGAAGGAGACAGGTTGCTTTTCCGTAATGTCTCTTGTGAAAACCCTCAAAAATACTAAACAAACCTTCTTTTGGAGAATCTTTGTCTTTTTTTTGACTCTATTGCCATCTTGGTTTTGAATCTGTCTTTTGTGGAAATCATAGTCCGGGCGGGTAGTTGGCACTATCTTCCTTTCGGGTGATTTTTGACTCTTTGCTCTTTTGAACCGACAAGAGTCTCGTCGGTTGCGAGTTGCGGACACTGAAGGATGCAGAAGTACCATACCGTTTTGACGATACTATCAAGGGAGGGGTTGCCTCTTTCTAATTGTCATCGTTAATTGTTGGGGTGTGTTAAACTTGTTTCATTATATTTCACATTTTCTATCTTTTATTCTCTTTATTGGGGCAAGGTGATAATGTTAAACCTGGAAAGCCAATCATAATTATTTATATATATATTTACGTGGTAGTGCATTTGTGTCTTCGTATGGAGTTTTATCTTGCTTTGGAGTGACCAGTCCGGAGTAAACTGGAATCCCCTAGATCGAGACAGCGAGTTTTGAGGGAACAAGTGCTATAATCTTCCCGTAGAGAAAGCACAGTACTGAAAAGCCACCTATCGACTGAGATTAGAGGGGATAGGAGCTTGACCTTGGAAGCTATCTTTTGGAAGATAGTTCTAATTATATACATTACTCTTTCTCTCGTTACCTTTTTCATCATGGGAGGTGGAGAGACTCCGGATAACGGATCCCGAGAGCAAGGTAAGCAGGAGTGGTTTCAGATGTCAGAGGAGTTCGTACCCATGGAGTCCGTATTGGATTCTCTAACCAAGGAACCAGTTGGTGCTTCTTCTCCTCCTATTCCTCCAAGCCTAACTCCTGAACATTACCTTTCCTTAGCGGAGGCCGCTAAGACAATGAAAGAAGCCCGGGGTCAAACCCAGGAAAGGAACTAAGTGTCACCCCGGGCCTGGCTCAAGAGGCAAGCTCAAAGGGAGCCTCATCTGGGTCCTCTTCCGGAGGTCGGGCTTCACACCTGATCCAAGATCCCCCGGGCTGAGATTCGGATTGACCTCGCGGAGATGACGGATTTGAGTCACCCAGGTCGTAAGGAAATCCACTCCGTTCACGACCTCCACGAGTTGAGGGTGAAGAACGAGTTGGTACAGAGGGTGGATCAGACAGATGGAGTCAGGGGTGGTTAGACCTGTGGAAGGGGCAGTGGAGGTTTGAGCGTTCTTGGTCAACCACAGTAAATTAAAGGACGGTCCCCAAGCTCCCTGCTCAGCCCTCCCCATCTTCTCTCAGGATGCCACAGCAGAGACTTCCCCCAGGCGCCTCCTAGCAGCCTCATCGAGAGAAGGGGTAGTGGAAGAAGACGAGATCCTTTGAGAGGAAAGCGGTTTGACCACCGAGACAGCAAGGGGAGATTTGCACATCTTCCCATGGAGGAGACATCCCTAACCCCCGTGTCAGTCTCAACCAAGAGTTCTTCTCCTACGGCACCTTGTGACCGCCGTGCCTGAGGGCTCTGGGGATCCGAACCAACTGATCCAGAGGTTCCGCGTACGGGACCAGAAGATTTGTTCGAGGGATGGTGGCGGACCAAACACAATGATACCGAAATTCGAGGGATGGAGATGGCGAATCTCAACAAAGTTGTTGAAAAGGCGAAATAACTAGTGGAGGTTTTAAGATCTCATGGACAGGTTACGGCGGGGGCCGGACCTGCCACCGTAGATTGGGAGGCCTTAGAGGTAGAAAGGAAAAAGGTATGGGAACAAGAATTAATACTGATTATGGAAGCTCAGCGTAGGACAAGTGGGATTCTCAGCGGGTAGACTCCTACATCGGAGACAGGGCCACATTCCGAAGCGCCAGCTCCGAGAACTTCTCCTCTCGCAAGCACTCGGCCCGAAGTTCCTTCCTCGGAAGCCAGCCGAGAGCCTCCTCTTCATCGGGAAGGGGGGGGAAACATCAATCTTAACAAAAAGGGTTTGGGTGCAGATAAACCCATTGATCTGTTGTTGCCCCACGAGAAGAGCCAACCTTAATCTCGGTGTAGGTGTCTTCAGCCGTAAAGGCTTTGGTTAAGTTACGGCCGGACGAGAGGATTCACATCCTCTTGAGGCCTATAACACCCCCTTCGCCGTCTCCCCGAGCATCTCCAAATCTTCCACCTTCTCCTCCTCCTCATTCCTCCCACTCCCTGGGTTATACTATAGTACCTCGGGGCTGCCGTTCTCCATCTGTTTCTCCCGTTGCCGCAGTTTGAGGGTCTCCGGAGCCGCTTGTATTGCCTTACTAATACGACATCGCCTACTCACCTCCTCATCGGCGCTCCCCATCCTCGAGCTCAGGAACCTTGCCTCCCAAGGCCTCTCGAAGGCGACAAAGGAGGCAGACACCTTTCAAGAGACATGAACCTTCTCCTCAGAGCCTTCAGTCTTCCCCTTCTCTGCCACCAACCCTTCCCCAAGGACCTTGACCTTGCCTCCATATCCCTTCAGTGGAGCACGTCCTCCGGGAATAACAATATTCTCCTGGGTATAGAGGAGTAGTGGGGAATCCCTTTCCTCCAACCATATTTTCATGCTTTGGTCCTTCCTCTGTGGGAGGGGGATCCACACCTATCAGAGCAGCCCCTTCTACCAGAGGAGGACAAGGTCTTGGGCCCAAGGTAGATGATACCCGAGTCATCTACCCGGCTCAATTTGTCAGCCCCACCGGACCTTCCTCTTCTCATTTCACAAATTATGCAAAGAAAGACAAAGAAATGGGGGACATCCGGATCTTTACAGGAGATGGCTCGGGGATAGTGTTTTCGGATTTCAAGTTGTTGTGGATATATTTCATCTAATCCGAAATCAATAAATACAGGGGAGGAGCCATTCCGGATGACTTCGAGTCAACCCTCTTCCCCATAATGGTCAACTACCTTTTTAGACGGGCGTTGGCAAATTACAAGGAGCGTCAACCTCTTTTGATGGCTCCTAGTATCAGGATCTCGGATCCTGTCCTAAATGCGAGAGTTTTACAAGCGTAGGCTGATTTTTTGTCCACCGATCCAAAATCCCCTATAGTAGATAGGTATTACAAAGCCTTATCAATGGCTCTTATACTAAACCGAACCGGAAACATCAAGCTCAACGGGTACGGGGGATACCACGCGCTCCCCAATCTCATCACCACCTCTGCTTTGCAAAAAATGCCCGAAGAACTCCGGCCCGAAATCTGCCCAAGCAATATCTGCTTAAGCACCATAAGCATCTGCAGCCAGCCAGTCCATGGGATTATTAAGGCCATGAAATGTTCTGTACGACTAGCGGGTGAAGATTGAGCTTCCCTTTCTAGTGGTGGAAGGAACTCAATTCGAAATTCTATTGGGAATGACCACTTGGACCTGGTTAAATATGAGTTTGAGCGTGTGGAAAAAGCAATGTACAGTTCGGGACGCCATAAATTCCAAAGGAACCAAAGTGGTGGTTCCTTTGTATTTATGGAACCGGGGGAAGACCAATGTCACGGTAGCTGGTTGCTACCCGGTGTAAACTACATCATCGCCGACGGAACTGTTTGGCTGTTCCACAGATATTGCCTAAGAAATCTAGCAATTCCCCATTTCTAAGCGGTGGGTAGAGGAATACAAGAATAGATTATTACAGGTGGCAAACCTCTGGCAGGGAGTGGATAAGATTTTCTCGGCCTTGACATTGAAATAAACCTTTTCGACACAATTATCAGATGCTTCCAAAAACGAGGCCAGTAACGAGGAGTTCAATCAACAAGTGGTGTCATTGGCAGTCCCCGATTCCAGAGTGCGTATTTTATCTCTATTTTCGGGAATTAGTTCCGATTTGGAAGCAGTTTTGAGAGCAGGGTATATGGTAGAGTCGTACGCAGCAGTGGAAATATCACCAGACGCGCGGGATGTCAGCGAGCCCCAGCTCCACCAGCTTCATCACCTATATCCTCAGCAGCTTTCAGTGACGGCCTTTTCCAAAGCTCACCGGAGTCTCCCCCAAAATGTGGAAAACATCATGGCGCCCCATCTAGCCAGTTTGGGAAGAGTGGAATTGGTGTTAGCAGGCTGGCCTTGTCAGCAATACTCCCTAGCGGTAGAAGGAAAAGGGCATCAAGAGCGCAGAAGTAAAACATTTTACCGGATGATCTAATTGATCACGTGGCTTCAACAGCTCCAAGACACACCGGTGGGGTACGTACTGGAAAATGTCCACCTGGGAGATGACAAAAGAAAACAAGTTGCTGAGAGCTGGAATCACGTAACCTGGATTCTAGGAGCTCCATTGGTTTTCGATGCCGCACAGGTGGGATCTCGGGCAGACAGAGTAAGGGCATATTGTACCAATATGATCCTACTTCTAATCCTCCGGCAACTGTTGGAGAAGCAAATGCCAGATCCACAGAATTCTGTGCAGCAAATTCTTGGGAAGGCAGGAGGGCCACCCTGTGACGCGACTCGACCGCTCCCTTTTCTTTCCGTGCAACAAATCAGGACTACCACGGAAAGCATTCCCGACTTTGGTTTCTTTCCCTCACCATCACACTTATCGGAAATGAGCTGCGGGAATGATTTTCGACAGTAAGGCGAGAATCTGGACAACACCAACGATTGCGAAACGGGAAGAAGCGATGGGGTTTCACAAAGGCACCAGGGCAGCACCAGGTATTTCAGATATTCAGTGGTGCGGCGGGCAAAGTATGGATTTGAATTCGATTACATGGGTGCTCAAGCATGCACTCGCCTTTTCCAGTCTCAAGTTCTTGGAATCACGAGCTAATTACCTTGAAGCTCCTCAGTTGTTATCAATGCATGCAACTTTGCAGCTTGAGGGGGGGAGAGAAAGGAGAAGAAGAAAAATTCACATTTCACCACCGCAAGTTTTCCCAGTGGGGGGGGGGGGGGGGGGGGGGGGGCTCAGATGGTTACAGCTTAGCGAAAGTTGTCAGCAGTCGCGTCCAAGCCGGAGGGGTCGAGGCAGATCAACCAGTAGGATTGGAATTCGACATTAACCTTTGGGGTAGACCGCCAAAGGCTTGGGCTGCCGTAGAGCATAGGAAAATGGATTGGACCCTTGGGGAGAAGTTAGATCCTCAGCGGAAGGCGCGGCTCTTCGAGTTATTGGCCAAAAACAAACAGGTGTTCTCATGGTCAAAAACAAATGCGGATATCTACAAAGGAACCCATTTCCGAATCGATTTGATCAACGAGACGGCAACTCTTTGGCAGAAGCAGTATCCTCTCAACTTTAAGGAGAAGGAATTCATCACGGCTAAATTCCAAACTTTGGTGGAAGCCGGATTGGTTCAGGAAAGTACAAGACTTCATGGGTTTGCTTCCCCTACAGTTCTCCCGCCAAAGAATGACTCGTATGAGAAAACTGTAGATTTCCCGATGTGTGAAAACTATCGCATGCTAAACACGACCACCATCTCTGACCGGTATCCGATGCCGACCCCAGAAGAGATATTCGACTCTCTTGCTGGTGCCACCATATACTCCACCTTAGACATGAAGAATGGTTTCCACCAAATTGCCATGGAACCAAAGCACAGGGAGAGAACCGCATTTTGGGCCGATTCCAAACTGTATGAATGGATTTACAAGCCATTCGAACTCAAAAATGCACCGGCCAAATTCCAACAGGCAATGGACGAATGCTCCAAGGAATCGATTGTGCCCGGTGCTATATTGATGATGTTATTATATTCTGGAAGACTTTTGAGGAACACCTGGAGCATTTCCAGATCGTTCTCCGGGCATTCTAAGCAGCGGGCTTGAAATGTCACCTGGGCAATGGTATTTTCGGGGTACAGAAAATCAATTACCTCAGACATGAGGTTACTCCCGTGACTGTGGGTCCCCACGTGGTCAAGGTGGCAACCCTTGACGTTGTTCCCCCACCGCGAGACATCTATGCCTTTCGCAACTTACGAAATTATTTGAATCTGTGGTAACGTTAGCGGAAGCGGTGGTGACGGTTTAACAAAAAGAGAGAAGGGAAAAATGTGAACTTAGTGGCTAAGAGAGTCTAAAGGTTTCGGGGAGTGTTGGTTTTTGGAAACCTTTAGTCCTCTCTGTATCACATTGCTATGCTACCATGCTGCGTTGGTTACTTGGAAGCCATAGCAGCTTGTGCGATAAAGATATTGTGCTGCCATGCTGTGTTGGTCACATCGCAGTCATAGCAGCTTGCGTACTATGTACTAAGTTTATTGACACGTACGGAATTGGACTTCAAGTGACGCAAAGACACATAGACGAAACTACGGTTTTCTTAAAAGGAAATGGACGGCGGATCGCAAAGCGATCCGACGTTAGATAATCGACACGGTTGGAAATGTATGTCGCACATATAAACAGAAATGCGACGGGCGAAATTTTATGAATCGGACGCCGCCGGAGCTACGAAAGTCGCACCGTCAGTTTGGTCATTTTGATGAGGGACGCGAAATCGCGTCCATCACATGATATTTATTTTGGACGGTCCAGATTCGCTTGACGGAATTCATAAGACTTGTAAATATTTAACAATGCTTTGTCCTGTGTATTAATTATTATTGTAGATCTCAGGTACACTCACATTAATAGAGGTAGTTGATTGATTACGTACGGCTGGTATACCTTCGTACAGTTAGTAAGCTGTAGTGTATATTTGTAGGACTTAGTCATTTTGAGACTTAGGAATTGTTGGACTAAAATCTGTTTTAGGTCATTTTTTGGTATTTTCATTTGAGAATTGCTCTCAGTTTTATTGGCAGAATTATCTGAAATATTGCATGTGTGTTCCTCCATGTGTAAGCAATACTGTTGAAATTTCGCAGACCTTTACTTTGTTTGATTTGCTAAGGGCTTCATTGTAAAGTTGGTCAGACTTATCAAAGTTCTGGTAGGCTCTTATTCTGCAACTTTAACTGGGTGATGTGATAATTCTGTTTGGTATTGTTATATGAAAATTGGTGGGAATACTAAGTGGCCTTGGAACTATTGGTTTATGATGTTTTAGATTGTTTTGGTAATTTTGTAGAATTCTGAGTGGACTTAAAGTAGGCTGTTTATGAGGTAGTCTGTGGTGCTTCTGAGGGTAAATTCATGGCTGAAATTGGCTTTGAACAATAGGTTATGGGCCCACGCCGATGGCTACCCATTTTGGATGAATCAACCTTGTCCATATTTGACTGTTCTAAATATTACTATTGGAGGAGCATTGTGGAGAGCTACTTCAGGTGGAGGAAGCTAATGGATGTGGTGGATGGGAAATGTGCTGAATCATCGGTTGGATGGGAGGAGAAGAACGACGAGTGTCTGCTGATTATCAAGCTATCCTTGAACGAGGAACTTGTAGTGACTTACCTTAGTCTGGAAAGTGCAGCTAAATTATGGAAGAGCTTAGAACGTGTATATCACAAGACTTATGTTTATCACTAGATAAGTAATGTCACCAAAATAGTTGAGTATGAGTATGATTGAGGTAGTATGGTGAATTATTGTATTGGGATACAAATATTGTTTGTAGAAAATGATATTGCAGGAGGAAACTTCACAAATACTCAAAAGGCTTTCCCGTTAATGAAAGGATTACCGAAGGAATATAGGCGGGCTTTACATAGGTTAAGACAAGTTGATAGACGGGATTGGAACCTACCTTTAGCAATCAGATGTGTCTTAGAGGAAGAGGATAATAACGAGGATTTAAAAAATAGGGGGAATTCTCAAGATATTAATTCACAGTTCCAGAGAAATAAGAAAAGTTGTAAGGGAGAAATCTGGTTTTACTGTAATGATGTAGGGATAACTTTTAGGGTATGTCCGCTATATAAAAGTGCATTTGTCGCAAGAACTTTCAGGAATGGATGGGATGATAATTGATTTCGACCCCCTAAACGAAGTGCTACACTTCTCACTGAAGAATTTGTATACTTGCCGATTGATACTCTTAAAAGTATGGAACATGAGGAAGGACAAGGAGAAATTGTTGTCATCGGAAATGGAATGGAGAAAGAGGTGACAGGAATAGATTCAGTTTTTGTCACTTTTTCAAACTACAGATTCGTGAGTGATGAAAATGTGCAAGAGGAAGAGGTTATTGAAGTAAGAATACAAGGAGGAAGTGAAGGGGATTTGGAAGTTGAAACTAAAAATAATATGCAGCCGGAGATTAATACACTTAGAGAAGGAGAGAGGAAATGTGTTCAAGAAAGTGGAGTAAGTGAAGAAGTTTATAATACGGAAGAAAAAGTAGAGAGGAAGAGTGTTCAAAAAATTGGAGTACGTGAAGAAGTTTATAATGCGAAAGAAGAAAATAAAATTGCGAAAATGGGAAAAACATCAAAATTCGGTAAGAAAACAAAGAAAGGAAGTAGAATTTAACGGATGAATAGTAGAAAGAAACGTATTCCGAAAATGGTCAAAAGAAGACGGCGTGAAAAGTAACTTTAAGGAAGTGACAACCATTAGCATTCAATAATATTCGTGGAATTTTGAATTTTTGATCATTCTAAAATTGATTGAAAAATAGAGTTTTATACTGAAGACCAAGAAAGAGGCAACGGAAGCAATGGTGTGTCTAGGAAGGACAAATTTTGGAAAAGATGTCTGCAAGGAGCTGGAGCAGTGGAGGCGTAGAGCACAACTTGCTGCGCTGCTATGTTGCTATGTGACGTCGATATGCTGTTATGCTGCTATGAGGTGTTGCTTTGAGGTGTTGCTATGCTGCTATGCTGCTATACTGCTAAGCTGCTATGCTGCTATGTTGCTAGTCTACTTTGCTGCTATATTGTTATTCTGGTATGCTGCAATGCCGCTATGCTCCTATGATGCCTTTATCTCATATCGCAATAATAACAACTACCATGCTTTAATTTATTGCGGATGCACGAAACTAAATTTTCGGGGGAGTATTGTATTTGAAAAGTTAGTTTTGCAGTTTCCCTGCTTTGACCTCGCTATCATAGCAACTACTCTGCTCTTATTTTTTTTCGGATGTACGAAACTAAATTTTTGGGGGAGTGTTGGTTTGAAAAGTCAGTTTCGTGAGGGCATGTCGTTTCGTGTGTACAAAATGTTTCGTGGGTATAGTACGAGATTCTAGTGCTATCTTGATTACCTGTGGATGTTTAAATGGATATGCGAATTGGGGAGTAATGGTACTAGTTGCTTGCGATGTACGGAATTATTTGAATTAGTGGTAACGTTAGCCGAAGCAGTGGTGACAATTGAAAAAAAAAGGAGAAGGGAGAAATGTGAACTTAGTGGCTGAGAGAGTCTAAAGATTTCGGGGAGTGTTGGTTTTTGGAAACCTTTAGTCCTTTTGTATCACATTGCTATGCTGCCATGCTGCGTTGGTTACATGGCAACCATAACAGCGTGTGCGATAAAGATATTGTGCAGCCATGCTGCGCTGGTCACATCGCAGTCATAGCAGCTTGCGTACTATGTACTAAGTTTATTGACATGTACGGAATTGGACTTTAAGTGACGCAAAGACACATAGACGAAACTACGGTTTTCTTAAAAGGAAATGGACGGCGGATTGTGAAGCGATCCGACGTTAGATAATCGACACGGTTGGAAATGTATGTTGCAGATACAAATAGAAATGCTACGGGCGAGATTTTATGAATCGGAAGCCGTCGGAGCAACGAAAGTCGGCGCCGTCAGTTTGGTCATTTTGATGAGGGACGCGAAATCGCGTCCATCACATGATATTTATTTTGGACGGTCCAAATTCGCTTGACGAAATTCATAAGACTTGTAAATATTTAACAATGTTTTGTCCTGTGTATTAATTATTAATGTAGATTTCACGTACACTCACATTAATAGAAGTAGTTGATTGATTACGTATGGCTGGTATGCCTCCATACAGTTAGTAAGCTGTAGTGTATATTTGTAGGACTTAGTCATTTTGAGATTTAGGAACTGTTGCACTAAAATCTGTTTTAGGTCATTTTTTGGTAATTTCATCTGAGAATTGCTCTCAGTTTTATTGGCACGATTATCTGAAATTTTGCATGTGTGTTCTTCCTTGAGTTGGAAATATTGTGGCAAATGTGCAGACCTATTGTGTGTCTGATTTTCTTGGGGCGTCATTGAGAAGTTGGTCAGATTTATCAAAGCTTGACAGGCTGTTTTTCTGCAATTGTGACTGACTGTTGTGATTATTCGGTTTGGTATTGTCATATTATTAATCGGTGGGAATAATTGGAGGCCTAAGAACAATATTTTTGAGTAGTTTAAGCTTGGTTTGGTTATTCTGTAGAAATCTGAGTGGAATCAAAAGAGGCTGTTTTGAGGTAGTCTGTGGTGCTTCCGAGGGTACATTCATGGCTGAAATTGGCTATGAACAACAAAAAATGCACAAAAATCTCGATCAAAATATAGAGCAAGATAAACTCTGACAACTCCCAAAGTTTAAGCTCAATTGATCCCACAATACTCAAGATAGAATACTCATAAGTTTCCCAAAAATCGTGTGTAGTTTTACTACTTGGAAGTTTGGATGCATAAAATGCTTTAAGTCCTAAGTCTTATGCTCATAGTGAGTATTGAAACTCTGAGACCTCCATAAGTCCTCAGAGTGGACAGCTTCCAAGAAGCCTCTAGGATAACTTTGACCCCTTTGTGTTTCAGAGAAAATAACTGCCTCCCTGGCAGACAAAAACTCTGACCACCTGCACCCCTATGAAGGCAAGACTCCCTTGAGTTAATAGCAAAAATAATCTATGCATTTGCTCCCCTGAGCAGTAAGTTATAGAGGGTCAAAGTTGACATTTTGTACAGAAGCTCTCTGGGAGAGAGGGTCCTATCTCCTAATTTTTCTAAGTCCTATCTCTCTCACATACTCTATCTACTGATGTACGGAACCAATTAGGTTACAGTTCCGTACGCAAAAGTACAGCTACCGGTGTACTTTATGTACGGACATTGTACGACATGGCCTAAATGTCGACACATGTCATATCCGGATTCGGTGCCATAATCTCCGGAGATTCCACGATCCAATGTAACATCGCCACGTGTCATCTGAGAGGCGATGCGCACAAACCGCCGAATTCTTCTCCCGCGATCTCGGCGCTAATTCCGACCGTCCGATTAAACTCGCATTTGATCGTAGCCGTAATAAATACATGTGCGGTATTTGTTTCGCTTACGAAATCAATGCGCGGTATAGATTTCTTATCTGTACGACAATTCATACTTTTACACTACAACATCTATTTATTCCGTTATCAATTATAATCAAATGATTTAACCTACGAATTAATGTTTAATTAATTATCGTACTATAAGATACGGAATACTACTGTTACACTTAACGGCTAAGGCTACCGGCTATCTAATGTTTGACGGCCGGCATGTACCAGGATCGAATTCTGTGGCCGGCTCATATATTTTAGAAAATAATCCTTTAAACTAATATAAATTTCCTGTAAACCTCAGGATAGCCTAGGTAGCCATGGCTCCAGCTTCCTCTCCAATTTCTCAGTGACTGCGACAAGTTTGAGAGCTGGAGAGAGAAGTTAGAGATAGACTGCCTCGGCTCTTTATTTCTATTCAAACCTAGAAAACACTTAAAACCATTAGTTTCTACATCTACTCTGTGTTGTATCGTGGACATAAGTGTACCTGAGAGATACGTCCAAAAACAAACTACCACTAAGATCTAAGTGTTCGTAATCTCGCCAACCTACTCTAACACCGTACAAACACCATTACTCAGAATCTATACTTAGTGATTGTATAAATACTTGTCGGCTAAGTCACTAGTGATCTTCAAATGAATCTCAACCATTGACTTGATTCATATCAATCGCAGCTGCGTTGTCCTGTACCAAATCATATTCAAATCATCCGCGGCTGCGTTGTCCCGTACGGATCATATCCAAGATAGCCGCAGCTGCGTTGTTTTGTACAGGTTATATCGAAAATAACCGCAACTGCTTTGTCCTTACTCTGTTGCAGCTGCGTTGCCTTGTTCGTATCGCAGCTGCGTTGTCTTGATTGCGACGCAGCTGCTTTGTCCTTACTGCGTCGCAGCTGCATTGTCTCGTTCAATGTGTGACACGCATATATGGGTGTTGGTGCCATTCCAAAATACCTCTACTACACTCAAGTGAGAACGCGAGTCTATGTGAAACTTACGCTACAGATTACTGTCTTTTTATTGACACTCTAATTTACTAAGACTTAAAGCTTTCCAAAATCAACACTCCACTAACGCTTGAGACTCAATATATCAGTGCAGCTGCGATGTGAGAGCATCGTAGCTGTAATGTTGAACTAGGGCTACATAGCAACATAACAGCGCACTAGCGCACCATGGGAGCATAGCTATGTAGCAACTTAGCTAGTGAACTAGTCCCATTGTATCTCGATGTTTGACTAGCGAAGCATTGTAGTATAGCAACGAGCAACTCATCTAGTCACCTAGTCTAATTGCGTCTTTACAATACTTTAGTTTAGGAGTAAGAAGAGCTTTAGTGAGCATATCAGTGATCATATTTGCAACTGGCAAACAACATAATTTAATCACCCGGAAAAACACTTTTTCTCTTACAAAGTTTAATCTTTCATCCATGTGCTTAATCTTGAAGTGGTAGTTCTTGTTAGAGGCAATGGTAATGGTAGCCTGGTTATCACACCAGTTCACTTGTGGACTAACCTACATGTATTCTAATTCTTGCAACACGAATTTTACCCATAAGAGTTATTTGAGGGCTGAGCTTGCTGCCATGTATTCTGACTCCATTGTCGATTTTGTCGTGAACTTTTGAAGTTTGCTGCTGCTGCAGCAAGTCGTGTTCCCAATTTGCAAAACGAATCCTGTGGTGGAATTCCGGCTTCACATGTCTCCATAGCTTGCGTCACTCCATGTTTGTAGCTTCACTTCTCCTCTGTTTAGTGTGAGTTTGAGGTCTTTAGTTCGTGCCAAATATCTTAAGACTCTTTGAACTGCATTACGGTCATATTTTCTCGAATTTTTTAGACTTCTGCTCTGTCTTCCTAAAATAGCAGCAATAGCAGGACAGGTAGAATTCATGAAATATATTAAACTTCTTATTATTTGTCTGTAAGGTATTAGTGTCATAGGATCATCCTCTCCTCACTTTGAATACTCGTTAACAAGAACACCTTAATCTATCTCTTCTCCCTCTAACTTCTGCCGAAACTCCATCAGAGTTACAAATCCTTTAGCCCCCGCATTCCATACTCATCTAACATGTTTCCAATAGCTTCTTTTTGAGAGGTACGTCCAACAACAAACTACCACTAACATCTAAGTGTTCCTAATCCCGCCAACCTAATTTAACACCGTACAATCAACATTACTCAGAATGTATACTAAGTGATTGTATAAATACTTGTCGGCTAAGTCACTAGTGATCCTCAAATGAATCTGAACCATTGACTTGATTCGTATCAATCGCAGCTGCGGTGTCCTGTACCGAATCATATTCAAATCATTTACGGCTGCGTTGTCCCGTACGGATCATATCCAAGATAACCGAAGCAGCGTTGTCCGTACGGATCATATCCAAAATAGTTGCTGCTGCTTTGTCCTTACTGTGTTGCAGCTAAGCTGTCCTGTCCGCATCGGAGCTGCTGCTTTGTCTTTACTGTGTTGCAGCTAAGCTGTCTTGTGCGCATCGGAGCTGCGTTTTCTTGACTGTGTCGCAACTACTTTGTCCTTACTGCATCGCAACTGCGTTGTCCCGTTCAATGTGTGACACGCGTATGTGGGTGTTGGTGTCATTCCAAAATACTTGTACTGTACTTAAGTGACGACGTGTGTCGATGTGAAACTTACGCTACAGATTGCTATCTTTTTGTTGTCACACTTATTTACTGAGACTTAAAGCTTTCCAAAATCAACATTGTAGCCCAAAGAACAACGGGTTATGGGCCCACAGCCCATCTATCATACGTTAGACCGAATCTATATAGTTTGGTGTCACACGCATTATAGCGGGTTAATTTGGCCTTGCTGGATGTATTGCACTAATGGTGTCTGTTGTTGTCCATAGCCATTTCTAGCCATGGATTCACCTTCGGAAGCACCACAGACTACCCCAAAAACAGCATACTTTGGATACACACAGAATTCAACAGAATTATTAAAACAAGCTGAAACTACATTAACATATACTATTTAAGCTATAGAATAATCTCACAAATTTTCAGACAAAAATAATAAATAGAGTGATCACATCATCTAGTCAAAATTGCAGAATAAGCAGTCTGCGAGACCTTTAATTAAACAGACTAACTTCACAATGAAGTAAAACACAGACCAGTAGCTCAATAGTCCTGCAAATATATTACAATATTAGAAATATAGAGGGGAACACACATGTAGAGTTTCGGACAATTTTGCTTGCAGATGTGAGAGCAATCCTCAGATAAAATTACCAACAATCATCATAAACAGTTTTAATCCAAAAAGTTCCTTTGTCCTAAAATGACCAAGTCCTACAAATATATACAAGAGCTTACTGCTGAATGTACGGAGGCATACCAGCCGTACGCTATCTACCAGTTACCTCTATTAATGTTGGTATACCCGAATACTTCAAGGTATGTCAAAGTGAGTAAATCTACACAAATAATTAATTCACAAAAAGACAAAACAATCTTCAACCAAATATTTACATCGACGCTTCCGTAAAATCCGTGTACTGAGTATCAACTTGATTAGTCACTTGTGGACGAAACCACGTAGTGAAATGTCATCACATACGTACGGTCCACTTGATACCACATCATCAAAAATGCGATCCCTTGAAAACATCGGCGAACGCCGTCCGCCCTCCATGTGTACCACGACCAGCTTGCAGAAATCAAACCGTACGATCCAAATCGTGTCCGTACCTAAACTGCGTGCCTCTCCATAAATTCCGCCTGTCGCATTATGTTATGTACGTGCGACGTACCATTTTAACTTCGTCGATTATCTAACGTCGGATCACTTCGCGATCCGCCGTCCATTTCTCTTACGCATTTCGTATTTTCCGCGCCACTCAATTTCTATTTCATTCGTCCCAAAACAATATATCCGTATGTTCACTCCCCCAATCCGCGAATCCATTCAAACCTCCACAGTAAATTCATCTATCATATGTTAGGTTAAGTCGAGATAGGTTTGTGTCACACGCATTGTAGCGGGTTAATTTTGTTCTTGCTGGTTGTATTGCAGTAATGGTGTCTGTGTACCCATGAGATCGGCCTTATCATATGGTTGGTATGTGCCGAGTTTAATCTTCCATAGCCCCAAGGGATTAACGTAGTGACGGTTAACTTTTGAGAATTGTCTTCCCTCAAAAAAATTTAATTTGAAAATACATGTTTGGTTTTAGTGGAGCAATTCTTGTGGAGATTTTACATTTGGTGGAGAGTTCGTGAAGGTGGAGATTCGACATTTTGGGGGGAGGGATCCGAAAGATGGAGGTTTGGGATTTTGAGGAGAAGATCCGAATTTTGTGGATCTATGATTTTTGGAAGAGGGATTTGTAAGATTTTGATTGAGTGGTTGGAAGCTTTGGTAAATGTAAAATATTTGGAATTTAGGAAATATGTGGAAAAGAGAAAAAAAATTGTTGTGGAGTTTATTTTTATTTTTATTTTAATACTTTTTTGTAGAAAATCTGGGAATTAAGTAAGAGATTTGTGAAACTTAGAACATTTGATAAGTTTTATCTTTGGAAATTATTTTGGTAATTAGAGAGATGTGTGGGATTTATACTGGAAGTTAGCTTATCTCGATAGAATTGTTTTTGGGGAACTAGTTTTGATTTATGTATTTTGAATGGGATATTTGGGGATTTGATTATTAAATGAAAATGCTTGAAATCTATATTTGTTTTAGTTAAGGTAGAAGTTATTTGAGTTGCGATATATATTATTAGTGTGATCCTTTGGCTTTAATTTTTTAGTTGATTTGTGATAGAATTTTGGGAATGTAGATCCGAATTTAGATATTGGTAGGAAATTATTTTTGTTGTAATCGGAAAATGAAAAAAAAAGTTTATATAATATAAAATTTGGAGGGTTTAAGGAGGCAGCGGAAGCAGTGGTAGAACAAGGGGGAATTTGGTCAGAGGCATTTGGCGAATGTAGATGGAGGATGCAGATGGAGGCATGTGTGACAGCTGGTGATATTGGTGACAATTGATGACGTGGCGCCATGGATGCACGAAATTTAATTTTCGGGGGAGTGTTGTTTTGAAAAGTTAGTTTCGTACGTTAGCAATGTTTCGTGCGTACTTGACGCGATTTTACTGCTTAAGTATAAATTAGATTTACTGTGGAGGTTTGAAGTGGAGGTTTGAATTGGTTTACAGATTGGGGGAGTGAACGTATGGGAAAATGTTTGTAAACGTACGTAATTCGAAAACGAGTGGCGCGAACATTAATTGGAAATGGACGGCGGATCGCTTCGCGATCCGATATGAATTTAATTGTTTTAAAAGTACGGAAGTACAAATTGAGTGACGCGAACAGATGCGCGATAATTAAAGAATGTGTTAGAGAAGTAGACGGAAAATTGCTTTTGCGATCCGAAGTGAAATATTTGAAATAATTGGAAATTGTACTCCGGCCGTACGACACATAATGCGACGGACAATATTTATTTAATGGGACGCCGCCGGTATGGAGCGTCTTATTTGACAAGTGTACCTTATTTGCAACGGGCGCCAAGTGTGGCAAAATGACATGTACTTTAAATGTGACAAGCTGCATTTATTGAAGTGAATGCCGTTTCCGTACGGAAAAGAATTTGGATAGTACGGTGGCATTTCAAGAAGTGGATCGTGATACATTTGACAGTAGACGGCGTCCGTTGCTATTTTACAAAGGTTTTATATTTTGTGATTTATTATTTAGTGGTTTAGGGTTTCGACAGTTCAATTACTGTGTGTGTAGATCGGTACTTGTAGACAAGTGTACGCTTATGATTGTTTTGACTCTTGGGTGTACGCTTACGATTTAATTACTCTTAGTTGTAGTTTATTTAGCTTAAAAGGGATTTAGCGACATTTACGTGATTGTCTAACAACTTACAAGTGTGTATATAGCTATGAGCTTTGTTAGCATTTTGATCAATGCTTAGCGTGATAAGTAGGGACCAAAGATGTAGTAATATAGGGTTGTTAATTAGGTCATGCATTTAAATGATACATTTATTATCTGATTATATTTTTGTTTATCTATGATGCATTCTCTTATTATTATTTACATATGTTATGTTTATGTTTGTTAGTCATGCATTCTGCATGTATTTGTCTTGTTGGTTAAATGCATCTGTGTATGCTTTTGTCCTAGGGTGATCCTGCATTTTGCGCAAATTTGCAAACCCATAGGTGTTTAGTCTGTGTGAAATGTTCACAGATTTGCAGTGATGTGTGAAATGTTTACAAATTTGCAGTGATCTATGAGGAACCACTGCAAGTTTCGAGATTTATGGTGTGTCTGATTTGTGTCTTGTTGGGAGAACTATTGTGTGTCTGATGGGGATTTTCTGGTAATGCATCTAGGAATGCATTCAGTTTTTTAAAGGGCATTCGTTTCGAAGGATTGTTAATTAGACTAGATTTGCTTAGCTTTTTGGTTAAAAGTTAGGCTTGCTTCTGCGGTCTATTTAGACTAAAGAACAACACCGTCATATTTGGAAGAGAAATATTGACTGCGCCGTCATTTCAGCATACGAACTTTGACTGCGTACTTTAGCGGCGGCTAGAGTTAAGATTGATGTAAATATTTTGTACGGCAGACGGCGGGGTTTGGTTTGATAGAGGTTTAGTGTACCGGTGGACAACGGTAATTGTGGTACGGCGTAGATCAGCTGTAGGTTCACTTGTATTTGTAGGACTTATAATATTTTGGAGTTAGGATATCCTTGTATGAAAAGCTGCGAAGCAGTTTTTGGGGTTTTTAAATTGTAAGATCATTGTGATCTTTTGGCAAAACTTTGTGAAATTTTGCATGTAATATTTTTGGGATATTTTCTTTATTAAGGCAAATTTGCAGATTTATTGTGTGTCTAGTTTGCTTGGGGCTTCATTGTGAAGTTGGTCATTTGTGGGTGTTCGTGAGAGTTTCCTCTTTGTACTTTGATTGTTATTATGACAATTACTGGTGCTGCATCTTCTTCTTCTTCTAGGGCACCAGCTGCCTCAAGTCAACAGGTTATGGGCCCACCCTCACGGATCCCGGTGTTTAATGGGCAAAAATATGTACATTGGGCTGATTTGAGTAAATCTTAACTTAAGCAAGTAAAACTGTATGATGTGGTTTCCGCTGTTCTTCCGGACACGGACCCAGGATTTGAAAAGAAAAAAGAGGATGCATCACATGTTCTCAAATTTATCTTGCCGAAAGAATTTAATATGACATATATTAGTATCTCAACGACATCTGAATTATAGAATTGTTTGCGAGAGTTTTACGTCATAGCTAATGAGCAGAATGAGGTTAAAACTGTTGGAAATAGTATGGTTTATAAATATACAGGGGGTGATATGAGTTCATATTGTAGTGGTTTGAAACTTCAATTGTCAGAAAATGCATGCTCTACAGGGAATTTTCCTCCCAATCATCAAGCCATGATTTTAATGAGAAAGCTTTTTACGAAATATAATGGAGTCGTGGAACAATTAAAGAGGTTATAGAAAAGTAAATGGAATGTAGCTATATTTGAAGCTTATATTGTAGAAAAGGAGGCCAATCAGATAGCATTGAATGGAAGAAATTCAACAGTAGCTTACAATGCTCAGACATTAGGCTGGCTGGATTTTTCGGAAATAGGAATTTCACCCCTAATCCGAATTATAGGCAATATGATAGGTGTTAAGGTCATGTTTCCGGTTGTGCCTAGCATTTTTAAAAGCATGTGAAACACAAAATTATCGTGTGGGATGGGAAGGTGCGATCGGAGGATTCATCACCGAAATTGCCAACATCAAAACTGTCGATTAGAAATGCGGCTTTCTTTGCAATCAACGAGATGCAACAAGAAGAACCGGCGGAAGAAAAAGACGACGTGGTAAGATTTCTGCAATCTGATGACGATGAGTTATTTTCTCTTATAAAGGATCTCATGGAGGGACCTCAATAGAAGGGGTGGATTATGGACTCCGAGTGCTCCTCCCACATGTGCGGCAACCAGGCTTATTTCAAAACTATGACTCCAATTCCCACTCGTCAGAGTTATTACGCGGATGGCAGCGTGTGGAGACTACGGCAAAAGGAAGCGTGGAGTTAGCATGTGACATCAATGGTCAGATTGTAAAGAGGACCTTACACGATGTTCTCCATATTCCAAAATTTAAAAAAAAAAAAGTTTTCCACTTCGGTGGCTGAAATGAAAGGATTTGAAATTTTGCAAAAAAATGGGAAAAATGTAGTTAGCAAAGATGGGAGAGTAGCATTGGTAGGAACTAGAGGCATAAACTTGTTATACCGGATGGACTTGGCTAATGAAATTAACTTTGCATACTCCAATGTCCTTCTGAAAATGTTTTATGGCATGAGAAGCTCGGTCATGTTCATCATGAAAGGCTTGATAAATGGTGAAACAAAACATGATAGATGGTGTCGAATTAGGAAAAAAATAATCCCATTTATGTGATGGTTCTGCTTTGGAAAAGCTTCACAAGTTGCACCTACCTCAGACCGCGGATAACCGGGCTACAGATTTGCTGCAATAATTCATTAGGATGTGTGGGGATCGTCAAAATTCCATTCCCTCAGTGGCAGCCGATTTCTGGTTACTTTTACATATGATATTTCCCAATAAAACAAATTTAACTTTATGAAGGAGAAGAGTGAAGTGTTAACTTACTTTAAGCACTTTCGAATTTGGGCGGAAAAGCTTCACGAAAGCCCATTCCCTCCCTTCGGTCCGACAACGGAGGAGACTATATTTCAAATGCATTATCACATTACATAAAAGAAAACGGCATCTCTCGTCAATGTAAAGCTCCCTATACTCCGGAGCAAAACGGAGTATCGGAAAGACTTAACCATACTTTAACAAAAAGTGCAAAGTCTATGATGTTAGATAAAGGGATAGATTTTAAATTTTGGGGTGAAGCTTTCTCTTGTGCATCTTATATTAGGAAAAAGAATAGAAACTAGAGCAGTAAAAGGAAAAACACCCTATGAAGTGTGGACCAGAAGGAAACCCAATGTCAGTCACTTTCGGGTTTTTGGTTGTAAATGTTTTATTTTGGATAATCTTCTTTTTTCTAAGCTTCATCCGAAATCTATTCTTGGAATTTTTATGGGATACGATGATGAGTCATTAGGCTATAAAGTATACAATACGGATATAAAAACTTTTCATGTTGCTATGAATATTCAGGTTAAGAAAGAAAGTCATTCGGTATATGTTTTTGGCATGACATATTTTGAGAAAAATGCCAAAAATCAAGAATATGCTATTTTTTAAAATTTTCCTGTTCAACCTTCGACAAGTAGTGCTTCCTCATCCTTCGACAAGTAGTGCTTCCTCATCTGTCGTTGGAGGATCATCTCCTATACCTCCTCCGGACACTCAATTTTTTCAACCGGTACAGCCTACTTTGCCACCTCCACCTCTTCCTGCTCGACGGACACGTTTGGATCCAACAATTTCAGCCTCAGATTTTCCAGGGGGAATAAGGCAAAGCTGTAGGCTGCAAGGTGCACTTGTGGAGCATGCTTTATGTTCTGCCACCCTGATGGAGATGGTCACCCCTGATGGAATTGGTCACCATACAGGAAGCTTTTTCAGCCCCGCAGAAAGGATCAACCGATCTCCGCGGCAAATGACAAAATGTGATCGATAATAGAGGCTCAAACTTGGGAGCTTGTTGAGCTTCCGCCAGATGGAAAAGCCATCGACATTAAGTTGGTCTTCAAAGTTAAGCTCAATCCAGACAATTCAATTGAAAGGTATAAGGCTAGGATGGTTGCAAAGGGCTATAGTTCGAACGAGTGAATTGACTATGGAGGGACTTTCTCACCGAATGTCCGGTTTCCAACTGTTATAATTTTGTTGGCTTTAACAGCCATTGAGAATATGTAATTACATCAAATAGATGTTAAAGCGGCTTTCTTGTTTGAAGATTTAGAGGAAGTGATTTATATGAAGCAGCATGAAATGTATGCAAACTCTGGAAAAGAAAAATTGGTCTGTAAGCAATTGAAATCCTTGTACGGACTAAAACAGGCTACACGTCGCTGAAATCTGAAACTAGATGAGTTCCTAACTGGTTTTGGTTTTGTGAGGATTAGTTTAGATCACTCAGTCTATGCTATGGAAGGGGAAGATGAGATTATTTACATTACGTTGTATTTAGATGATTTGCTGCTACTAAGTAAGTCATTAAATGAGATAAACAAAATAAAGGCAGCCCTGAATTCAAGATTTGAGATGAAATATTTAGGGGAGGCAAAGTATATTCTTATAATTCAAGTAGAAAGGGATAGAGATAGGAGAAGAATCTATCTAACGCACTGGGAAGCGATTGGGAACATGCTTGAAAAGTTTGGCATGGCTGAGGCAAAGGGAAGTGCCAATCCCATGGAATTTAAGCAAAGGGTGGAAGGCATAAAGACCAATGGAGGAGTCATTTTAGATGACACCTTGGATTCACGTGAGGCAAATTCCATGGTTGCCATTCTATATCGTTAGATTGTCGGCAACCTTATTCATTTCATGAATTGCACACGACTAGATATTGCGGCAACAGTTGGTGCTTTAAGCCAAGGTTTACAAAATCCGAGGAGATCACATTGGGAGGCAGCAAAGAGGGTTATTCTATATCTTGCAGAGACACGGAATCTGCGACTTGCTCTCGGTGGAGATGAAGTCGAAATTAAGACTTGAAGCGATGCGAGCCAAGAGGATATGCTAAGTCGCCGCACCACCATTAGATTCATTTTGAAGATCCGAAGTGGAACATGTTGCTAGAGCAACAAGCTTTATAAAGTCACAGCTCAGTCTACAATGGAGCATGAATACATGGCAGCCAGCTTAGCTGTCAATGAGTTACTTTGGGTAAAGTCTCTCATTCAAAAAATTCATTCTATGCAGTTTTGGCCTCAAACAGTGTGTTTTGACAACCAGGCAGCTTTAGCAATTGCATCTTACCCAAGTCATCAATTCAAAAGCTAGCACATTGATATCATACTGTATTTTGTAAGAGAGAAGGTGATGAACATAATTTTAAATCTCAATTATTTGCCGAATGAGATGATGGTAGCATATATGATGACTAAGCCTTAACTTGCACTTAAAATGAAGTTTTGTAGAGAGGCATGTGGACTAAGTGACTGAGAGAGTTTAAAGGTTTAGGGAGTGTTGTTTTGAAAACCTTTAGTCCTCTCTATATCTCGTGTATGAGAAAGAGTTTCCGGACTAAGTAATTTTTTGTACAGACTCAATTGGCGTAGACAGGATGTATTGTAGTATGTAACTCCGAAATGAGTAAACAAGATTGGAACACCCAAGGTACACATGTCAGTCTGCGAGGAAGTTAAGACTGTTTTAATCTGGATGACAAAGTACAGTTTCATTTGGGGACCGGATTTACACGTGGAGGTTCATCTTCGGTGATAAACGAATGTGGCACCGAGTTCGCCGTCATATTTGGAAGAGAAATACTGACTGCGCCGTCATTTCAACAGAAGAACTTTGACTGCGTACTTTAGCGGCGGCTAGAGTTATGATTGATGTAAATCTTTTGTACGGCAGACGGCGGGGTTTGGTTTGATAGAGGTTTAGTGTACCGGTGAACCATGGTAATTGTGGTACGGTGCAGATGAGCTGTAGGTTCACTTGTATATGTAGCACTTATAATATTTTGGAGTTAGATTTTCCTTGTATAAAAAACTGCGAAGCAGTTTTGGGGTTTTTAAATTGTAAGATCATTGTGATCTTTTGGCAGAACTTTGTGAAATTTTGCATAGGTTTTTTTGGGGTGTTTTCTTTGTTGTGGCAAATTGGCAGACCTAGTGTGTGTTTGGTTTGCTTTGGGCTTCATTGTGAATTTGGTCATTTGTGGGTGTTCGTGAGAGTTTACTCTTTGCACTTTCATTGTTATTATGATAATTCTGGTGCTGCATCTTCTTCTTTTTCTGGGGCACCAACTGCCTCAAGTCAACACTATGTAAATAATTTTCTTGTTTTAAGTAAATAAACAGATTATATTAATAGACTTAAAAAGGATATAAAGAGTAAATTTGAAATTTGGGATTTTGGGGAAGCAAAACATTTTTTAAGAATTCAGATGGAGAGGGATAGAAAGAAAAAATAATTAGACTAACTCAAAAAGAGGCAACCGGAAACATGCTTGAAAAATTCAAAATGGATATAGCAAATAGTTGTACGACTCGAATGGATTTACATAGGGAAATGAGGGGAATTCAGAATGGGGATTTATATTGTTAGATGATGAGTTATGACTGGAGAAAATAGAGTTTAGGCAAAATGTTCCATACAGACAAAATGTCGATAGCATAATCTATTTTATAAACTTTACCCGGCCCAATGTAACGGCAGGTGTAAGAATATTAAGTAGGAGTTTGAATGATCCTTGGAAGAAAAGTTGGGAAGCAACCAAGAGAGTAATAAGGTAATTGATAGGAATGAGAGATTTTTGGTTACATTTGGAAGGGGACAATATTGACATCACCACTTGGAGTGATGCCAGTTATGGGGATGCTCTCATGACAAACAACAAAAGATTGTTGCTCCGTCCACAATCAAAGTTGAGTACATGTCCTCTTGCTCTACAATAAAGGAATTAATGTGGGTGAAATCCTTGCTCCAAGGGCTTGGATTTAGAAAAATTGGTGTGTAGAGTGTGCTATGTGATAATTAGGCTGCAATTGCTATTGCAGCCAATCCCAAACATCACTTTATAGCAAAACATATGGATATCAGACTAAGCTTTGTTAGGAAAAAGGTTGAACAAAATATTATAAAATTGTAATATAGACCAGATGGAGAAATTGTAGCAGATATGATGACAAAACCTGTCCCATCCCTAAAAATGATATTTTGAAAAACGAAATGTGGGTTAAAAGAAAAACAAGACTAGAAAATAATGGGAGTGTTGACATGTATTTCCTAGTTGCTTGTCCTAGCCGTCACTCTAAGGTTATTTAGTTGTTATAGTCACTAAAACATAGGCAACAAAGGAGAAAAATAGCTGACAGAC